>JAKSZT010053813.1:7990199-8191904 GCA_026826555.1 Tolypeutes matacus
AAAATATTACACGGAACCCACTGGGATTCCCATGTTGCCCACCTCCCACACCTCCCACCACATCCCACACAAACATCTCCCACAAGTGTGGCCCACCACCCTCAATGAACTTACACATCCTGGAGCCTTGCCACCAACCATAGACCACAGTTCACACCGTAGACCACACTCTCTCGCACTCAGTTCTGAGTGGTGTGTGCTGATTTAAAATGGCCTACATCCGTTGCCACAACGGTACTCAGGACAACCTCTAACTCCCAAAGAAGCCCCTGTATTTCAACTGCTCATCCCCTCCCTACCCCAAAAGTGTCAAGTGGCCACTGGCTCCACCTCATTGTTATAATTTCTTCCATTGCTAGAATCACCATATGTGAACAAGAGAATACCATCAAGTCCACTCTAGTCCATAGTTCTTCCCCCAATACTGAGGGGACTGGGATGGTGATGTCCACTCCAACTCCAAGTGAGAGAGGGCTTATATCCCATGGATATGGTGGGTGGGATGATCCTGCCTGCAGATGCAGGCCCTCTCCATTCCCTGGGATGGCCATTGCCCATCGTTGTCTCCTCACCAGGTGACTTGGATGAGTCCATTGAGCTGTAGGGTAGGAGTTGCAGCTCCACCGAGATTTCATGCACACCTGGCACATAGGTAGGCCAGAGGCTTCAGTCTCTGGAAGTATACCTAAAAACTCCAGCATCACATATAGGTTTGAATAGAAGGGACTGGTGAACCATGTGCAGGGAGGACTTATTTGAGTCCAATTCTGTCACTCTCAGGAGCACAGATTCCAAAATAGAGCCCACTGATAAGGCATCAGTCTCTGGGGCTATCCCCCCTTATATAGGACCTGGGTGTCTCCAGAGCTCTCAGGAACCCCTCTGTGTGGGGTGATAGGCATTTAGATGTTCTATGAGCTCCTACTGAGGTGTGCGTAAGAGTTACCTCTGGGATGACCTCCCGACTCTCTTTGAAGTCTCTTAGCCACTTGAACTCATTTGTCTTTACCATTTCCCCCTTTTATTCAAGGTCTTTTTCCAGTTGTGTTGCCAGTTGGCACTTGGTATTAATCCCTCATTGCCAGGGAGGCTCATCCTCGGGAGTCATGTCCCACGTTGGGGGGAAGGTAATGCAATCATATGCTGAGTTTGGCTTAGAGAGAGGCCACATTTGAGCAACAAGAAGGCTCTCAGGTGGCAACCCTTAGGCACCCCACAACTGCAGGCTAAGTCTCATTTACAAGAGCAAAGACTCACAAGGGTAGTCATCAATTAAAAAAAAACACATCAGTGGGTCATCCTATTTTGACAGGCACTGTCCCTACACTCAGAGGACTATTGCTGCTCCCTTGGAGACTGTGGCAGAGCTCTCCAGGCTAAGAATTCAAATTCCCTCATTTATTGTATGATTATCCACCCATCGTGACCATGCCCCATCCCCCGATCCTTTGAACGATTTTGTATATCTTTCATGTATATTCGGATGAATCAACCCCCACGAAACCCCCCCCGACACCCCCCCCCAATATTCCCCCGCAGTACCCATTGTAACCCTTCTGTGATCCAATTCCTCCATGAACATTTAGTCCATGAAATAATCAAATACACTTACTAGGAAAAAGAAACAAGTGTGATAAGCTTACATGCAAGAGACAATCATAAGTAAACTCAGGGGGGAAAAAAAGAGAAGGAAAAAAAAACAAATAATCAAACAAAGAACAAAACATAATAAAATATAATTAGTGGATTGGGACATTCAAAAATGGGCAAAAAAGCAAAGGAAATGCCTTTAAAAAATATATATATATATATACAGAATGGCAGCTATTAAAAAAACAGGAGACACTAAATGTTGGAGAGGATGTGGAGGAATAGGAACCCTCATCCACTGCTGGTGGGACTGCGGTATGGTCCAGCCACTGTGGAGGACAGTTTGGCGGTTCCTCAGAAAACTAGCAATAGATCTTCTGTATGATCCAGCAATTCCACTGCTGGGTATACCCAGAAGAACTGAAAACAAAAATACAAACAGATATATGCACACCAATGTTCATAGCGGCATTGTTCACCATTGCCAAAAGTTGGAATCAGCCCTGGTGCCCATCAACAGACGAATGGATAAGCAAAATGTGGTACATACATACAATGGAATATTACTCAGCTGTAAGAAGGAACAAAGTGGTAACACATGGAATAACGTGGATGAATCTTGAAGACCTTATGTTGAGTGAAGCAAACCAGGCAATGAAGGATGAACAGTATATGACCTCAAAGTATTATTCTGCTTTGATCCAGTCTTGTGTCCTTTCTTTTTTTTTTTTTTTTTTTTTTTTGGTGTAAAGAACATTGCTTGTAGGGCTAGAACTCCTCAGCTTTTGAACATGAGAATGTCTTAATCTCTCCCTTACTATTGAAAGACATTCTCACTAGCAATAAAATTCTTGGTTGGGAGAATGGTCTTGTCTTTGAGTTCACTGATTCTTTCTTCTCCAGCTCTCATTTGCTGTTGAAACCCTCTAGGGAATGTTTCATTTTAGTTACTGTAATCTTCAACTCTAGTACTTTTGTTTCATTCCTTTTAAAAATTTCTCTTTATTGAGATTCTCATATTGTTCACATCATTTTCCTGATGTCTTTTAGTTCTTTCTCCATGTTTAACTTTATCTCTTTGAGTATATTGAAGATCATTTTTAAGACTTTAGTATATTCAAGTCTTTTCTATGTTGATGGTGTCTGAAGTTTTATCTTATTCCTTTGGATGGGCCATCATTTCCTGTTTCTTTGTCTTGCAATCCTTTTTTGTACACTGTACATTTTTATCTTTTAATGAGTTAACTCTGGAATTTAGTTCCTGAGATGTCTGTTCCTTAAGTTTCAATCCAGCTAGTGAGATGAAAGAGGTTTCCTTGAATGCCAGGAGCTAAGTAAAAACAAACAATACAAATTTGTTTGCAAATTGGCTCTGCAGTCCCTGGTACTTTCCTTCAGAGTTTAGCCATCCTATCAGGATGATCAGCCTGAGACAAAAGCCTTAGGTCCTCTCTGTCTTCTCTGAACCTGTGCCTTGTTCTGGTCTTCCACTGGTCTCAGCTTGTGGCCTTAGAAATTCCAATTTACATGAATCCAAATGTCCCCTGTACTCCCTATGAACTAGACTCCCAACCCCTCATGGGTGCCCTTTTGTATTTCTTGAAGCCAGTGATCCTTTCCCCCCTTCCTTCCCTGGCCACCTCGAAATAATTGTTTCTTACATTGCTTTAGCAACACCGAAGCTGCTTCTGCCTTCAGGCACATTCTGGGAAGGTGAGCCAGAGAGAAATGTCTTTGTTCTTTCAGTTTGCAACTCGATAGACTGACACACAGACACCCCAGTATGTTCCTGTGGGTTACTCTGCTCCTATCTGAACAGGGCCAGAGTCCTACAATGGGAACACAGGCTCACCCCACACTGTGCTGCAGTGGGGGTGAGGAGGAGCCAGCGAGGGTGCTGTGGTCTTCTCCTACCATTTTTTAAGTTTTGTTTTCTTCATTCAGCTCTCACCAGTTACTGTAGCCATCTAACTGTTTTTAGGAGTTTAGAGATAGATGGCTTTGTCAGTCTTTGCTAGTTGTTCATATATTCTTTGGAGGGACTGGAACCCTGAAACATCTTACACTGCCATCTTGGTCAACCATAAATATACCCAGTTAACACCTCCTGAGATTCATCAGCATGCCAGTATTAGATATATTCAATAAAAATTTATATTTATAGGATAAGAAAGGATAGAAAGCTTGAGAACACAAGTGGTCTTTCTTTGAGGTTTTCAGAAAACTACATATTGAATTTGTCTGATTAGGAGTTAATGATATTGGATAAGCTTGGTTTGTGTAAATTAGCATTGGTTGATACATTAAATAAAATGTTAAACAAAAAATCCTTGGGCCTTGATAGAGAAGAAATTTGGCATAATAATATAAGGGATTGAAACTTTAGTATAAATTTAATTCTTTTTTTAATATACTTTTTTATTTTTTTAAAGGTACTTGGATTATATAAATGTTACGTAAAAAATATAGGGGATTCCCATATGCCCCGCTCCCTACTCCTCCCACATTTTCCCACATTAACAACATACTTCATTAGTGTGGTACATTTGTTTCAATTGATGAACACATTTTGGTACATTGCCACTAAGCGTGGATTATAGTTTACATTGTAGTTTACACTTTCCCCTGCACAATTTTGTAAATTATGACAAGATATACAATGGCCTGTATCTGTCTTTGCAGTGTCATTCAGGGTGATTCCCAAGTCCCAAAAGTGCCCCCACATTACACCTATTTTTCCATTTCCCTCCCCCCAGAACCTCCAGTCGCCACTGTCTCCACATCAACGACAAAAGTTCTTCCATTGCTAGTATCACAATAAGTCTATAGTAGAATAACAATAAGTCTACTCTAGTCCATAGTTTATTCCCCAGTCCTGAGGATTCTGGGATGGTGATACCTACTCTGCCTCCAGTTGAAAGGGTGCTTAGATCCCATGGGGCAGATGATGAGATACCTTGCTTGCAGTTGGAGACGCTCTCTGTTCCTTGGGATGGTCATTGTCCCATCATCATCTCCTTGTTAGTTGTCCTGGGTGAATCCAATGAATTAGAGAGTAGGTGTTGCAACACTGTTGAGATTCAGGGCCCTGAATGGGCACATGGACAGCCCAATGATTTAAGTCTCTTGGACATACACCTATCAATTCTAGCACTAACTATAGGTTCAAATAGAGGAGGCATAAGAGTTATGTGTAGGGAAAACACAGCTGAGTCCAACTCGGTCACACTAGGGAGCATAAATTCCAAAGTAGGGCTCACTGGCAGGGCACCAAACTCCTGAGCTATCTGCCCTGCCTTTAGTGTCTGGATGTCTCCAGAGCCCTCAGGAACCCCGCTAAAATTTATTTCTGAAGTTACAGATTCTCCCTCACTCCCTTCTTTCTAAATAAAGTAGATAGTCAATTTTTATGAAGATTTACGTGAGGCACCCTTGCAGCACACCTTCAAACCCCGAGATACTATATAACAAAAAAGTGTGTATGGAAGAGTATTAGAGGTAGAAAGAATCTTAGGAATAATATATTCATCCAACAATCTGACCAAAAAGAGTTATTGATGCACAAGCTGTAAATATAGTTACCCACGTTGCAGCAAATTGTAGAGCTAAGTCTAGAATCCAGATCTCTTGGCAAATAGTCCAAAGGTGTTTATATTACATCACGCATTCTCTTCTTTTCTACTGCATGCATATCTCTTGATGAGTGTTTCAAGCTTCATAAATTACTGATCATGGAGAAAAGACAGATTTCATTTATTTTCTTCAAAATTATCTATTCTTAGAAAGAAGATTATTCATTAATTAATCTACTCATTAATTTGCTCTGAAATAATTCGTTACAAATGGTCTCCAATGCCTTCACCATTGCCTTTTTATTGAAAGCACTGATCTTATTTCATTCCTTTTCTCTCCGAAAATGTCTTGAATTAGTTGTTTGTGGCATTTATATTTAGAGTTTAAATTGTGAACTAAGAAAATCTTTGCTATGACTAATCTGACTTCTTTTGTCTCCTTTGACTAACGAGCTCCAAAATAGGGTGATTGTTAATTATCTAAATGCCTTTTCCTCACAATGTCCACAAAAAAATTTTTCTATTTCTAATTGAGCAGCTAAAGTGAAAAAAAGTCATGTCTATGGAATTACTGTAATTTCTATCCACTTAGTTTGCTGTATGTAAAGAACCTCTTTGCTTCTTTATTTTGTTTCTGGTTTATATTAAAATAATGTCACTTTGATTTCTGCGGTAAAACACTTGTGTCAAAATTTTTAGATATGCTTCTGTCTCTTTTTTTTTTTTTCTTTGCTATCCTCAGATAACACTGCCTGAAGGTGACTTTCCTGATCTGAAAGTGTAAAGTTGGAGGATTAAATTGAATTCATCAACTTTCTGGGAAAATGTGCTGTATTAGTGATGACAGGACATTTTAATATCTTAGCTCTCTCCTCACCAATATGTGAGCTTTCAATACCACTTTCCTTTTAGATAAAGAGCTGTGTCTTCTAGAATTTGTATAGACTTTTAGAGTCTACTTTGCTTTAGAAACTGGGATTTGCCAAACCTTGCTCTTTATTTTATTTTTAAATATGGTTATGAGTTAAGAAACTGTTTTTTTAGACATCTGTAGGTAAATATTTTTAAAAAGATGACTAGTAATGCAGGTTTATGTCATCTGGTTTGTCCTAATCTTCCCTCTTTATACAGTTTTATATTTCTGTCTTCACCATTTCACATTAATCTTTTTTGTGTATCTCCATTAATTATGCCCCATATTTACATAAGAGGAAACTAAGATTCAGGAAAGTTAAGAAACTTGCCTACAGTTGATAATGGGTAATGTGGTAAACTACATGGTTAGCAATGGGGGAGCCAGATATTCAGTATTAGCAGACATAGCAACATATTATTAATGGCTCCACTATTATTAACTCTGAGACCATATGCAAGTTCCTTGAACTGTCTTGCCTCAGTGTCTTCATTTGTAATACCAGGGTACAATAATAGTACAAAACTTGTGGAGTTGTTGAGAGAGGTCAGTTAATACTTGTAAATAGCTAGTAACAGAAAATGTAGCTATAACGATAATAGTGATGATGATGATGATGATGAAGGACTATGAGTTCTAATACAGTTAATACATTGACTTTTTTTTTTTTTAATTATGGGTAAAAATCCAAATTCTCACAATACATACAAACATTTGGAAAATGATATATAAATATATATGCATATATGTGTATTTGCTTACAAAAATGTTATTTATATATATATATATACATATATTTTAAGAGGTGCTTAGATTACCCAAAATATTACACGGAACCCACTGGGATTCCCATGTTACCCACCTCCCACATCTCCCACCACATCCCACATTGACTTTTTAGAACAACTCATCTAACTCTTAAGCCATTCTCAATCGATGAAAAAAAAGTTTCATCATTCCCAATTTCAAAATTGCAGTACATTTGTGAATAAGGAGGGTGGGTGGGTATAGATGTTGCTAACAGCAACACAAAACTTTCTCATTTTGCATATTATTAAACATTGTGTACATTATGAAAAAAAAAAAGACTTCTTGCTTTGGGCTTCTTTAAAAAATTCTTCCAAAGAGAAAGTCTGGGGAGAATGTGTACACATTATATTCATTACCAGTTGTGTCGTGGCATGTAACACAGGCACAGCAGATGCCCTCAGTCTTTACAAGACAGCCGCAAGAACCAAGAGATCATTAAAATGTAAACACACATAAGCAAGCTCATTCTTTATCTTCCATGTAAAGAAATACTGTTCAGTAGGGGAGAAAGTATATGACCTTAAGTCAAACTGCAACTCATCTCTTGCCATACAGCTAGGGCCTGGGGTATACTTACAAACAATGGGACTTTTGAATTAATGAAGTTGAAATTCTCTCAGTAAGAGTGAATGGATATTTGAGTGGAGTTAGAGAGATCGTGACAGCCTGCAAATAAGAAGGCTATCACTGTCTATTACCCCTCTGTTTCATGACAGCTTGGACAACCAGACTGATCCCTTTGGGCCTATTTGTGTCAGAGAAAAACGTTTTTTGTAGAAATGGATTTCAAAATAGTGTCATTATTATACATTGTGAAATAGTGATCACTAAAATAATAGGAATACCATTAGAGGCAATTCTACCTTAGAACATAGTGATATCATTGTCATTTTTCCTGATATAATGCTGACATGTTTCTTGGGAGCTATTGGAGTGGACAATCTGAGAATTGGTTTGTTGTGCTTAAATATTTAAAGTGAATTAGAAAACATTTCAAAGGGAAAACTGACAATTGACCAAAAGACATTAAATAATTACAAGATTTGTCAGTTTAATGCATTAACTGTCGTGTTAATGTGATGTTAGTTGTCATGTTAATGTACGCTTATTATATATAATGTGTCCATCACCTTATGAGAAGGTGTTTATGTTAATCTTTAATTGTCCCAAGGAAAGATCCAAATAGAGACCAAGGATTTCTCAATAATTTTACTTCAACAAATATTTTAGTCAGCTATTTGACGTAATACATAAATGTGTATGTATGTACATATGCTTTTATTTATTTTTATTTTTAAATTCATATTTTCCCATTTCTAAGCATCAGTCCTAAAGAAAGAAGCCAAGTATTTATGTTCATAGTTGTACAATTGTGTATAGTAGTAAAATTTTGAAATACACAAAAACAATCATTTAGTGAACCTCCCAAATTAACTTGGATTATCTCTGGTAAAAATCGCATTCCTCATAAATTATTAGGGCACCCCAAAGAAGCAGATCTCAGTTGAATAGAGATGAGAATAAAGGTTGCAGCCATGAAGAGTCATCAGTTTTTGATGTGGGGTCAGGTTCTGATGTTTCTTATAGTTTCTAAAGTTTGAGAAATAGTGCTTTAATCATCACTTATTTTTTTACTTTTTTAATCCCTTGATGTAGATTTCTATTGTGTATTAAATTCTCACAAGATTTTTAACTTATGCTTATTAGTTTTACTTCTTATATTTGAAAGCTCTGTTGTTTTACGTTTACGATTATTACGTCTTTGTGGATTAAAACTTTTTATCTGTATGAAAATATCTCTTTTAGTCCTGTTGAATGCTTTCTGCCAGGAATTCTATTTTGTCCCATATCATTATTTACTCAGCTCCTTTTTTCTTGTTATTTGCCTAGTATATCTTTTTAAATCCATGTGTTGTCAACCTTTCCATATCATTTTTCTTTAGATGTGGGTGTTGTAAATTTTGGCATTTTGTTGTTTTTGTTTTTCCTGTTGTTTCACCTTATGGAAGAGATTCCATATTGTTTCCATAATTTCCCAGGGATTGGAGCAGAAGAGGCATTAGACATATGTGACAAGCTTAACATCAATAAACAGTTTTCCTACCGGCTCTTGACACAACTCATCAAGGTACTTTAAAGGGCATAAAGTCTAAAATGTTAAGCCCTAATAATTAAAGAGTTACTTTCCAACCATTCATTACCCTATGAGGACTCCTTTGCTTATTCTGCTCTTAGATGCGTCATCAAATATAACATAATTTTAGAATCCATAAGGAACCCACAGAGTGTATTTTACAAAATAATATTACTTATATCTAAATAAATAACATTAAAGAGTGATCCAATGTTATATATGAGATGCTTACAGCTATCTTACACAGACATTCACTGACATTCTCATTGTTTTCTTGCTATTACTGACCACAAGATCTGGTAAACACCCATTGTTAATTGCTGGTAGTTGGTCATAATCTGTGCTTTTTTCTTCTTCGTGTCCCTGTTAGCTTAGATATCAAAAAAACCCAACTGTTTCATATCTATCATATTTTGAAAAGAAAATTATGTAAAATTATTTGTCATTGTAAGTAACTCTCATTATAACTTCTTTTTACCTGAATTTACCAAGACTGATAATCAACCTTTCAGAGATGTGATTCCTTATAAACATCTGGTCTCTCTAAGGTTACTGAAAAAGTCTATTATTTAGCTGTTGTGAGAGAAATCAGGGTAGAAAATGTGAAATGAATATTCATCTGTACAGTTTGAATCAAAGAGTAGCATATGTGAATATTGTTAAAAATGAGAACTAGAAATTAGGATTTGGATGAAGTACTGACAAATGGGCAGATTAGGTACCTGATGAGAAGCACACAGAGATAAGTTGGTCTATATTACTTTCACTTTTCAACACAGACTCATCAATCCTCAATGTATGATTTTCAGTATAATTTGTAATGAGATTTGAGAACTTTCAATTCTGGTCTTTGCTCTCTTTCATTTATGCAAGAAATACTTATTAAATACTTATTATGAACCAAGTGCTGTGAATACCTTATCTCACTGGCAATTTAAAGATAAACTCCCTTTGCCATGGAAGAACCCCATACTAGTAGAATAATAATGAGTATTTCTTAATCATAGCCATGTGCCAGGCACTAGATGTAGATGTAGATATAGATATAGGTATAGATATAGAAATATAGAAATAGCTATAGATATCTCACACATAATTCTCAAAGAAGCCATATAATATAAACATTATTTATCCCAAAGGAAATTGAAATTCAGAAAGGCTAAGTAATTTGCCAAAAGCCATGCAGCCAAAATACTAAACTAAGCTGATCTAACTCCAGAACTCTCCTTCCTGCCACTAAACAGAACTTCCTCCACATTCAGCTCTGCTGGTAATGAGACAGACAACAAACTTGCAAGACTCTTAATTTCTCTTGTCTCTATTTTGCCACCTGGACTTATGCAAGTTGGGTTGGATGGTTTCTGTTGTCCCTCCCAGCTGTGAGCTTTCAGGTATTTGAATGTTCACTGCTGTTTTACCAACACACAGCAGATGGCAGTATAGAGCAAGGACCAGCTAACCTACTTCCTTCTCTTCTGGCTCCTATGATTCAGTAAATCAAGATTTCTCTTCATTTCTGTTAGATATCACGTAGCCACTACAGATATAAAAACAATTTTATACAGTAACATATTATGTAAGGAATATTTTATCATATGTATGAAAAATATATAGTTGTGTATCATAGTTATCAATATCTGCAAATAACATACATCTAAATCATTCTGTGTTATTGTTGATTTTTTACATATCTGGAAATCAGAAACATTATGGCTTCAAAATGTAAACATATAAAAATGTACAATATTCAATATATATTACATATTATATATATAAATACACATACCTATGTGTATACATACAAATATAAGCATATGTAACATTAATATATTTAATTTAAAATTCATGCTAAAACACAAAGTTCATATTCATACATTCATTCAATATTTATTGAGCACCTTTTCAGTAAGGTATGTTTGCAAGCCTAGAAATCCAGTAATAAACAAAACAGACAAATAATCCTACCCTAGTGGAGACTATATTCTATTGAGTAGACAACAGACAATTGAAAAAAAAAGAAAGAACAGTAATATATATTATGTCAGATGATAATAAATACAAAGAAGAAAAATAAAGCAGGGAAGAGGACTTTGTCTCTGAGTGGGGAGGAAGGTGTATCTTATATTTTATTGTGATTATTATATATATAGTTTGTGATAAGGGCTGATTGGAAAGCATAAATAATATACATATACAAAACTTTTAATCCAAACAAGAATCAGTTAGTGAAAAAAAAAAAAGCAAAGCAGAATATAAGACTGTGTGGTATATATCTCTATAAGGATATTGGATCAAGGATGATAAGGCTTTGAAACCCTAATGCTCGACCTTCAAAGATTGAATAAGTTTTAGATACATGAGGGTATTCCAGGTGGATGAAATTACATTAGGAAAAGCTTAGAGTTGAGAAAAAAATTTTTAATTCCTCTGTCTTTTGTGTCTTATATATTCAGATATGTAAAAGAGGCTTTCTTATCATGCAACATTGCCTTATCCAAGTTTATATGCAGACAGTCCTTCCATTTCTTTGAGCTTGAGATTAGAAAGTCATTCCTGGACAACAATGGCAAAAATCAACCCCTCATAGATTGTACAAACTCAAAGAGTGAATTCTGGTAGGAGAGTAAATGTAATGCTGCTTCAGTGACTTTACTATGTTTTCAGCATTAGCCATTTGGTTTCTCTCATTAGAGAATTCTCTTGTTTCTATCGCCTAGAGACATCTGTTTAGAAACCACACTTACTCATAGTGTATAGGCTCTGGGTCTCTTGTTTTCTATCAGTTTTCTGCATCAATTTATTTGTTTTCTCTTAAAAAGTGTGAAGCACCTGGATGAATGTTTCCAAAGAAAGCTCCTAGTCTACCTTTCCAGTCTGCTACACTAATCTGCTCTATAATTGTTCCAGTTCTCACATGGACATGCATGTGGAGTAATGGAAGACACTACAAGATACTAGGCTTGGAGCCACCTGAAAACCCCTTGAAAGTAAAAGAACTCTGTAGACACTTTGAGTTCTTTGTCTGGAGTTCATCTAGATGTTTGAAACCCAGTCAGACCCCCGTGTGTTTTTCAGTGTACGCTTCAATGCCCAGGAGGGTCTCATCCGCCCTGGAATTCTCCAGACTGTCCGAGGCCTGAGACTACAGCCCTGGATGACTGTACTTTGGTATCAGGGATGGTGAACATTGAGAACCCTCTGAGGGTTCTCTGAGGTTGTCTGCTTAGTGCACTAGTAGGTAATTTCCCTTGGAATTGCACTGCCAAGGAAAGACCACTGTGCATCTTAGAATTGCTCAGTGCTAAAAACCACGAGCAGTGGCCATAAAAATGCATCACTCAGCCCAGGCTGTAGGGAACATGATTGTCTGATGGCCCCAGCTGCTACCCCCTCTGGAACTAACACCTCATTTCTTATGCCTTGAACTGTATATCCTAAAAAGTCATGTTCACATTCCTACCTCTGGTCCTGTGAATGTGACTTTAATTGGAAACGGGGTCTTTGAAGATGTGATTAGTTAAGATGAGGCCAAACTGGAGTCCTTAGAAGAAGAAGAAATTTGGACACATGCAGTCATGGAGGGAAGGCCTCATGACCATTGAGGCAGAGACTGAAGCCCAGGAATTGCTGGCATAGCACCAGAAACTAGGAAAAATCTAGGAAGGCTTCTTCTCTATCCATTTTGGACTTCTGGCCTCCAGAACTGTGAGACAATAAATTTGTGGTGCTTTATTATGGCAGCCAGGGGAAGCTAAGGCAGCCTTTGTGCTGAGCCCATGCTTCCCCTGGGTTGCTTCTGACCAATGGCCAAGTACATCAGTGAGTAAGGCAGGCCCATTGAGGTGAACTGTGTGTATCATCTTGGGTGTGATGCAAAGTACCAGAAATCTGTGGCTTTTATAAAGGGTATTTATTTGGTATACAAACTTACAGTCCCAAGGTCATGGAAAGTCCAACTCAAGGTACCATAAGAGGTACTTCCTCACCAAAGTCAGCTGCCATGTGTTGAAGCAAGATGGCGGGTGATCTCTACCAGGTTTCAGCCTTTCCCTATGGCAGGGGTTCTTAACAACAGTTCCTTAAGCTTGAATTGAAATTCAAAAAAGCATTATTCTTGTGGGGACATGTTGGTACAGGTGTGATATATTTATTAAATAATACACAGTATAGTGTGGACCTAGTAAGGGGTTCATGGTTTTCACCTGGTTGGCAAAGCGGTCCGTGGAACAAAAAAGGTTAAGAGCCCATGCCCTATGAGCTTCCTATAGCAGTCTCAGCTCACTTCCCAAGGTCAGCTGTAAACTATCGTGCAAATGGTCCATCTCTCCCTGGGGCTTTAGCTGTTTGAGCCTTCTCCTTTCTGTCAAATGGCAGGATCAAAAATGACAAAGTTCTCTCCTCTGTGTGTCTTCTTGAGTGAGTGTCCATTTATATAGGCCCACCAAGGGGGCGAGGACTCAAACTGAGTTACACCCTACTGACATGGTTGAATCAAAGCCCTAATCTTAACAGGTAATTTAATCAAGGGACCCTCAACTGAATTCAGTATAATCAAAGGATATCATACCCAGAAGAACAGATTAGTTTACAAACAATCTTTCTCTCTTGGGATTCACAAACTTAATCTCAAACTGTCACACTGAGGGACTCTCCTAGGGGTGAATTTGGCTCATAGACCTCACATCCAGCCAACCTCTCTTAGCTTTGCACTGTGGCCTAAGACTCCTCCTTCCTTCCCTGCCTCCTTCATGGGGTGTATACCTGCCTTCTGGTCTGAAGGCTTGCCCCACTGTCTCCTGCTCCTTCCTCCATAAATCTCCTGCATATCTCATCCCATTTTTGGTGTCTGCTTTGTGGCAGACTTAAATGAACATATGTGACTATCTATCTGTCTTGAACGTGAAGACAGTCAACCTCTTGTTATTTTTCATCTTCCCTACATTTGCATGCCATTTATAAAAGTAAAGTATGGTTCTCCTCTAGGAAGGTCATTAGCTTTGAGCTGACATTGAGAGAATCAACCCTGGCACTTGGTGAGGGTGAGAGATGATACATCCAAACTGCCCATCTCACTGTTCTTATTTATGACAAAGTCATTCTGAAGGATCTGGGCCATTGTGATATTTTTCTTAAAATGTTAGGATGGTCCATTGGCTGATATTTCTTCTCGGGCTAGAGACACTTGGGTGGAACATACGTCTCATCATTCTGTGGTAGCATTAGTGCTGTCAGCCAAGTATTGCCAGTCTCCCTCTGAACAAATGTAGAATTATATTATACTATATTATATATATATATATATATATATTATATTATACTCCCCATCCCCCTTTAAATTTAGACGTGACTGTGGACTTTCTTTGGCCAATGAAATATAAGCAGAAGTGTGGTGTCCTTTCTGAGAAGAAACTTCCAGAGCCAATGTCCATTCCCCAGTCCATTCCCACTGCTGCAATGAAACCTGTCTCCAGATAGAAACTTTGTCAGCTCATGTCTGAGAGAGACTGTGTGATCCTGTGCCAACCCCCTGGCCATGTTATGAGAGCATAAATTACCTTAGTTGTGTTGTCACTGAGGTTTTTGGGATTATTTGTTATCATAGCACATGCTAACATATATATCTCCCCACACAAATCCTCCTTGGGAACAGAAAACATTCTATCAATTTTCTGTTCCCACAGCACATAAAATAATGCCTTGGGATAAAAACTTCTTGAAAGACTATATCATAAAATTTGATCTCAACTCGATTCAAGGTACTGGTGCTCACCTCCTAAAAGAGAGTTTGCTTTTAACAAACATTCTGGGAATAAACATTTTCCAAAGCCAGTGCTCACATGGGCCCTTCTAGTGCCCCCAAATAATCACATTTTCTTCAACATAATGTAATTAAAGAAGAAATTTTATGAAGTAGTTGACAATGTGGCTAAAACTGAGCCAAGTATTAAATATTATGGAATAGGAACAATCCCAATTCAAATTATCACATATAGCATTATCTATCATCTTGGGTGTTTTTGAGTCATCTTATACCTTCAGTGTAATATTTGAGAAAATAATTGAAATGAGTCAGTAAAGTTAGATGTAATTCTTCATTCATATTTAAACAATAGTGGTTTTTTTCCCCTCTTCCTAAAGGAATTATACAACCCTTTTTGTCTCTGTGTATACTGCTGTATAGTTATTATTACATGTAGATTTTCTGTAATTGTTACCTTGGAGCTATTATATAAAATGGGATTTAATCTATACAGAACAGGGATTATTTTTAAATTGAAAGGAAAAAGCCTTTTGAATGAAATTCTTGAGGAAAAATTTATTTTAAGAGCCCACATCATGAGAGATTCCCACCCCACCTGCCGTCAATGTAGTGTCAGTCATGATACTGCTACAATGACAAGTTCACAATACTACCCCTGGGAATGGATACTTAGACCTAACAGAGTAGGGGAGCCAGTGGGAACTACTGGGAGAACATTCTCCTTTCTACAAAGCCAAGTGACAGTAAATAATCTGATGGCAAATGGCATGTCAGTAACAGGGGGGACTTGCTTCTCCTTGGCCTCACCCCCACTGGCTGTCAGGTAGCTCCCTGCCTTAGAAGCTTAAAGAGTTATAAAGTAGTCGATTTCTATCATACCATTGCTTCAAAGTAATCAAGACACTATAAAATCACTTTTAAGGTTTATCTGCATGTACAGAGTTCGCATAAAAATGAAAAATTCCATATTTTAACTCTATTTCAATTATGTGATGACAAATACCAGAATTTTCCCATCATTCCAGAAATAAGGTATCTAGAAAAGTAGAGTCACCCAGGTGTGGCAGTGTGGTACACCTTTATTTTTATTTTTATGTTTTTTAATATATTTTAAATTTATTTTTAAAAAGTACTTACGTTACATAAAATGTTACATAAAAAAATATAAGGGGTTCCCGTAGGTCCCACGCCCCAGACCTCGCACTTTTCCCCACATTAACAACTTCTTTCATTAGTGTGGTACATTCATTGCAATTGATGAACACATTTTGGAGCATTGCCACTAAACATGGACTATAGTTTACATTGTAGTTTACACTCTCTCCCACTCAATTCTGTAGGTTATGGCTGGATACATAATGGCCTGTATCTGTCACCACAATGTCATCCAGGTCAATTCCAAGTCCTGAAAATGACCCCGTATTACATCTCTTTTACCCTCTCGCTGCCTTTAGCACCTCCAGTTGCCACTGTCTCCACGTCAATGATATAATTTCTTCCATTGCTAGAATCACAATAAGTCCATAGTAGAACACCAGTAAGTCTACTCTAGTCCATATTTTATTCCCCAATCCTGAGGATTCTGGGATGGTGATGCCCACTCCACTCTAATTGAGAGGGGACTTCGATCCCATATGGCTGATGGATGGGACTCTCTTGCTTGCAGTTGTAGACTCTCTTGGTTCCTTGGTGTGGTGGTTGTCCACCCTCACCTCCTTGTTAGTTGTCCTGAGTGAGTCCAATGACCTGGAGAATAGGTGTTGCAACTCCTCTGCGGCTCAGGGCCCAGCTGGCACATGGGCAGCCCAGAGATTCAAGTCTCTTGGATGTACACCTACCAACTCCAGCAGTGTGGTACACCTTTAGATTCTGCCTAGTAGCTTGGCATCTTAAAAAAATTGCCTACTCTGGTGGATATAAGGAGGCTGACCATAAAAGGAAATTCTTAACTGGGGTTTCAAGGACATAGACTGTTTGGAGAAATGAAAGTCATGTTGATACACAAAGAAAAAGCAATTTAAAAAGAAACCACATATAACAACACATTCTGATGAATCTAATTAAATATGACAACAGATGATAAAAGGATGAGTCTTGACCTTCACAGGGTGATGGAGAGAAAAATGCCACAGTAGAACTTCTGTCATGAATCAAAGTCTCTAAGTGTTCTTTGGAAAATGTTTAAAGAGCTACCTGCTGTTTTGTGAGGGCTTAGTAATGATCTCACATATTTCAAAGATAAGAGACAGATGATTTCATCTTCCTACCACCCCATTTGGCTTCATAGATTAGAGTAATAAACATTTTATGGAAGATAAATCAACACCTTAGAATTCTGTGCATTATCTTTTGTCATTTCTCCAGAGCAGGTATACAAGACTATTCTGTGAGCATTAACTTTTTGTTTAAAAATGTAGATAGCAATATCTGAAACTGACATTACTAGGACTTTAAAAGTGTAGAAGTTTCCAATGAGTATTAATAAAGTAGATGGGATTCAATATTGGGATTAATAAATCTTATTTTTCATTTCAGCTTTAAGCTTTGCTAAAGCTATTTTAACTTCTATGAACCTTACTTTCTTTTCCATAAAATGAGGGTGAAAATAATACTTACCTTGCTCTGAAGATTGAACAATATCTGTAAATAAAAGTATTTGAATATTGCAAAGCTCCATGCAGATCCTAAGGGGTTATTATACAGATATGCATAGAATATTAATGCTTGCTTTTCTGACTTGATATGATGTTTTTCTCCCCAATGTTCCCAAGAAGAGAATTGAAAATATTAGTCTGTTTGGCCTCAGCAGGGTTTAGCTATGTACTCAAGAGAAACTGGGCAAGAAAGAATGAGTACAAACTGGCTCTACACTCACCTACTTGGGCAGATGTGTGGGAAAGCTACTAATCACATTTTATTGTAGCTGTTTATTTAACTCTCTGTTTCTCCTGCTAGAGATAGAAATCATTGTATTCCCAGCACTAAGTACAGTGCCTAACATAGAGCAAACCCTTAATAAATGAGAAAGAATAAATGAGTGAAAAGATGACAGTGGACTAATGGATGGATGGATGGATGGATGGATGGATGGATGGATGGATGGATGGGTGGGTAGATGGGTGATCCCAGGATGATTATGACTATAGTTAGGGGAAAAGTAAAAATCCAGGCCAATAATCCAATAACCAAAAGGTAGAAACAACTTAAGTGACCATCAGTAAATGAATTGTTAAACAAAACATGGTACATAAACACAATGGAGTATTTTTAACCATAAGAAAGAATGATATTACAAGACATGCTGCAACATGGAATAACCTTGAAAACATAATCAAGGCACATAAGGACAAAAGTTGTGTGATATCATTCATATGAGATTACTAGAAAAACCAAATTTGCAGAGATAGAGAGCAGATTAGAGGTTACCGGGGCGTGGGGGGACGGGGGCAGGGAAGGAGAGCAGGAGGATTGTTTGCTTGTAAAAAAATAAAAATAAAAATAAATAAATAAAAAGTTTTAGAAACTTAAAACATTAGGGAGTGTTTCCAAGATCCCATAGATGGGAAGAGGCAAAGCAAGGTCTGAATCTAGGTCTGATTGAGCCTGTGCTCCTAACAAGGCTGCCATACTGGCCTCCCATGCACAAGATATACCTTATCTTAGGAGTAACAGAAAGGATTTATTTTTTGGAATTTTATATCCTTCTATCTAGAAAATTTCCGTCTAATTTTCTGGATGGTGGTAGGACCAAGGCAATGAAATGCCAAGTAGATGATCTGAAATTGATGCCCCACTTGCCCCTAGGATGCAAAAATAAAATAAATAATTCCAGTCAATTACTGAGCACCATCTATGACCCATGGTGTGAATAGACATGTTACATGTTGCATACATAATCTCACATGATTTAATATAATTTAACTTAAAAGAAATAAGCAACCTAAGCCTAACAGAGACTGCAGGATTGGGACTCAGTAGAGTGGCCCACCAGAGAGGTCTCAGAGAGACCTCTGGTTAGCAGAAGTCAAACTCAGAATAGGACTATTGCAGATGCTCCAACAAAGCAATTTGCCAGCAAAGGAATTCCATAAGTGGTCTGAGGCAAAAATACAAGACTTATGAATTAGGCCCCAAGGAAACTCAGGTTTGGTCCAAGCAGGAACCTAACTTTGAGAACTGAAATATGATAGGAGGCTGGGCCAAAAGGAGGGGCTTGGGAATTGGGGCAGGACACGGCTGGCCTGAGGGCAATGCCAATGAGCACAGTCATGGGGCGCTAAGTACAGCACAGGCAACGGCTGGAATCTGTGTGGCATCATCATCCATGCCCATGTGTGCCAAGTTTTAATTCTGGTATGAGATTAAAGGCTCCCTGTGGATTAGTGGCTTGCAAAGCATAGAAATATCTTAAAGAACTCTGCATACACATAGTTCCCAGTTTGTAGCGTGTGTCTTATACTGAAAAAGGTGCCGTTATAAAACACAGTGATGAATGTTAGATCTTCATACTCAGCCCCAAAGCAGTCTTGTACTGTTGCTTTTTGGCCTAGGTAGGCACTTAGAGTCAAAATTGTTCTCATGCCCTCCCCTGGTTGGTGCAGGATAACCTGGCAGACACCACAAATTGATCAGGCCACCATTTTCAATTTCTGTCAGCCAGCCCACTTTCTAGGACTTGTTTTACTGTCAAAGGAAAGAAAGAATAAAATAATCCAAATCCTTCTCAAACCTAGTTTAGATTATTATGCTTTGTGGGTGAGTGGGCACTGCTTGACTGACAGGCCTCTTCAAGATAAATGCTACTTCTGACCAAAAAAGAGTTGGCAGACTGCGCATATCATGCTTTGTCATGCTGTGAAAAGTGTCAAGTAATTTTTTATCAATATGGTACAAGATAAGTATGAAAGGCAAAATTTGAATTTCATCACTTTAAAATGTCAAGAATGGGCTCTGATGGCTTAGATTACCATTTCAATTGTTGATCTTACATCTGAGCATTTACATTTCTTCAAAAACTAACAGGTTCCTTAAAATGGCTGAATAAGAGTTTTTCTTTCATCTCTGGTATTATCTAATTCACAATTTTGCATATTATTTGTTTTTCTCATAATCTATCCAGATGAACACGGAAGAGTTGAGATGGACCGTCTGCTTCTAACTCAAATAGAGTTTTTGTTTCTCTTTAAACCACAGCAGTCTGATGGGAGAAAACATTTTATAGGTAACATGCAAATGCACGCACCATATAACAGCTCAATTCTTGATTTTGATGGAAGTGGTTACCACGGTTTTCCCCAAGGGTTGAGACATAGGATACAAATGTCCTAAACAAATCCCAGTGGGTTCCGTGTAATATTTTGGGTAATCTAAGCACCTCTTGAAATATATGTACATATATATATAAATAACATTTTTGTAAGCAAATACACATATATGCATATATATTTATATATCATTTTGCAAATGTTTGTATGTATTGTGAGAATTTTTATTTTTACCCATTAAAAAAAAAAAAAAAAAGAACATCTGCATCTACCTCTAGCGACAAACACCAAGTCACGTGGGACTTGGTTTCTAGTGTGTCCATTTCTCTGAACTATGTAAGATTTGAAATTATGTTTGGTGCTTAAATATTCTTCATTTTCATAAAGAGGATCTGATCTGTTTCATGTATCGCTTTTAGGGACGTTGAATACTCTGCGCACAGATTGATCACAATGCAAGCAAATACAACATTCTTTTATAACTGAGAAGTCTCTTTATATTCACCTCAGTAACATTTATAAATCTTTCCAAATGAAACTATTCGAGGTAATCTGCAACTCCTTATTCCACTATTTTTCAAATGCAAATCTTGCTCTAATTATCTATGCATTATGGTAGTTAAAATAAGCCATTTTATTTCTCTGAAAGATTCCTTGAGCCTTTCTTATGAAGACAGGAAGCTCTGAGTTACATTAACAACATCAATGGTCATTCTGCTTTGCTTCAGAGGGTTTAAGGAAGATTTGACTTTAATTTTCTTCTGGAAATCAAACAATAGAATAGGTGACTAGAGTAGGCTGGAAAATATACTTACCTGTAGTTCTATACCAAAATTCCTTGTCCACCATAGGTCCCTGGAGGCAAAGAATGAGGGTCCTTAGAATGTCAATCTTATAGTCAAAGCTTACCGGCCCTTGGGTACTTCTCAATCTTTCATTAAGGCCTGGGCCTGCTCAGTTTAGAGTGCAAAAGTGAAAGCACTGTTGTCCACAGATTTGAACTCTATACCATTGTCCAAATATTTCTTTTTGTAAGTTCCAGAGGTTTGCAAAATTCAGCCTCTCCAAGAAATAATTTTTATCAGTCCCACATCCTTCAATGCTATATGGTCCCAATATATTCACTCTTTCAATTATTATTTATGTAAGACAATTTAATCAGTCATTTATTAGTTTTTCTTCCAAGAATATTTATTGAGAACACTAAAGGCACTGTGCTAAGTGCCAGCTGGAGATAAAAAGAGATACTGCCCTGTACACAGAATTAAGCATTTCCTCTCCTGCATTCAATTCCAGCATGTTGTACAGGCCTATATTCCAATACTTTATAAATATTTGATTTCTCATGAGACTGTGAACCCTCGGGTTTATTTGAGAATTTCATTTTTGTATCCCAAGAATTAGTCAATCAACATTTATTTCATGCTAATTAAGATGATATGGAAAGGCACCAGATTTTCCTAGGCTAGGAACAGTAGTCTTTTATATCATTCATTGCCGTTTTCACCCCAGATTATCCTGTTCCTCTCTGGTCTATAATTGGGCAAATATGGTTATTGAGATTTGAGCCCTACCAATAAGTTAACAATTGCACAACTAGCCACGAGGAGTAAATTTTGCAAAACACTATATGTAGTTTTGTTAATCAAAAATTACCAATAATCAGCTTATAGGTCAATTCTGTTCTGAATAGAACCTTTAAGTAATCAGTAGGTAAATGCCAGAAGGAGACATAGAGATTGCAGATAAGCTTGAGTTTTTTTAGGAATCTTATAGTGTTTAGTGCTGTAAGGTAAATTTGGCTCCTAGTTCACGCTACTATTCTTAAAAACAGTTTAAATAAAAAAATATATTTTAAAAAACGGTTTAAAGTGGTCTCTGGTTTACATATATTTTTTTAAAAGATTCTGAAAGAATATTAAAAGATTAACCTTTTTAAACAAAGAATTTCAAATGGCGGTAAAATGTTATACATAGCAAGATCAATAACAAGAAAAACTAATTTAACATTATATTAATCAAGTGTTAGAAAGGAAATCTGGCAGATTATGATAACAAAAATAGTTATTGAATTTTATGGTAATTGCTACATCTGACTTCTGTAATCTATAAACTAAACATTTACATAAGTCTAGAAATTGGAAGGCAGTGATTAAGAAGCAAGAAGTTTTCAGTTACTATTTTTACTTCATTTTGGACACATATGAAACTAATATTTTTTAATGGAGGGGGTGAGGTGATTAGAAGAGAGTTCTGTGGATGGTGACAAAGAGCCTCAAAGAAGGGGAGACTAAGGAGAGCAAAGGAAGCAGTTTAGAGCTGTTAATGTCAATGAGAAATGAGCATGGCTAGCCCTGAATATTGTTGCCCATTAGACCAGTCCCATCCGCTAGAAGGGATTTAACATGTAATTCTGACTTGGGAAGTAAATATGGGTTAATTATTATAATAATGTGTCTTAGTTATTTGTCTCTTACTGGAGCTATTTAGTTATATATTGGAGGTGGTGGCTGTATGTTTTCTTTGTGGGAAGGCAGATGGTAGCCTGCAGTGTTTCCCAAATGTGCCCAATAATGATTCAAAAAGACACTTGTTAAAGAACAGATGAAGAAGGTTGTGAGCCAACACCCATACCGATGTAATCTATGATAAGGTGAAAGTGTGTAGTTGTGCGTTGAAGGGATATGACAGGAGGGTAGTGATACTATTGAGTTGGGCGGCGTGGGTTTGACAGGTGGGTAGAGTGGGGAGGGTGGGTTGGAAGGTCCAGGGAACTGGGGGTAGGGTTGGGAGAGGGACCAGGTGAACACTGGGGATTGGTGGGTATGTGGTTGAAAGTACAAAGTTGAGAACGCTCTTATGACAATATGACAAGGAAGAGTTACTGGTTTAGGGTGTTGGATGGGGGGGCGGCATTCAGGATAGGGGGCACCTGGAGCAGGCTTCTAGGGAGTGTGCACATGATCATTTTCTCATAATGTGTTGTATCAGTGGGTGGAGACCCATACAATGAGCAGGAAGGAGCTAGACTCCCATCCTGGGGATGACCGTTATGTTCATATACAGAGGGGCAGGAGTCTCTCAAGAACGTGGGCAGTTCCTAACAGGGGCCGACAAACCAGTGTGTCAAGACCTCAGTGTTGTTGCAAGTAACTATGAATCTTGTCGTCTAAGGAGTGAAGCCGTGGGTGGCCATAGGCCCTGAGGGGAGGGGGAGGGGAGGATAGAACAGATGGAATAGGGGGTATTTAGTGGGCAATGGAAGTGTTCTACATGATCTTGCAATGATGGACACAGGCCATGTTAAATATCATCAAAATTTATAAAAGTGTACGGTCTAAAATGTAAACCATAATGTAAACCATTGGCCATGGCTAGTAGCTGTGTTTCACTATTTGCATATCAGTTGTAACAAATGTACTATCCACATATAAAAAGGTGTTAATACAGGAAAAGGGAAAAGGGGGAGGGTGTTGGGTATATGGGAGTCCTCTGTATTCTGTATGTGACTTAACTGTGACCTAAAACTTCTCTGAAAACAAAATGAAAAAAAGTAAGACACAGATATAAATGGAAGAAAATGTCACTGTACATGCAGTACCCCAGATATTACAGTGATGAAAGGCAAAATGTCAAAAAAAATTTTTTTTTATATTTTTCATTATTTTTAATATCTCATTCTTTTAATTTTATTTTAGTTTTAGTTTTTTAAAATTTTTATGTATTTTATTTCTTATATTTAAACCTATCATCATTATTTCATTTTCCTATTAATTGTATTTGGCTATTTTATTGACTTCATTTTTGAAGAGGCTTTGGATCACAGAAGGGTTACAACTGGGGCAGTGGAAGATCATTGGTGTGGAGTGTCAGTGATGGGGGATACATGGGAGGAAGTTCACCTGGGCATACATATAAGGTATATAAATATGTTCAGATGTTCACAGGACATTGTCACAGTGGGTGGAGACTCACACAATAACCGAGAGAATATTGAATTCCCATCCTGGAGACCTCTGCTACATTCTCTAATGGAACAGCAACAGTCCCCCAAGTGCAGGGGCAATGACTGGCGAAGGAGGATGATCCATTGATGGGCCCTTGATATTGATGACTATGCTTATGAGCCTTTGCTCTTAAAATTGAAACTTGGCCTAGTGTTGTGGGGTGCCTAAGAGTTGCCTCCTGAGAGCCTCCTTGTTGTTCAAATGTGGCCTCTCTCTAAGCCAAACTCAGCATATAAATGCATTACCTTCCCCCAGCATGGAACATGACTCCTAGGGATGAGCCTCCCTGGCACCAAGGGATTTCTACCAAGCACTAACTAGCAATGCAACCGGAAAAAGACCTCCAGTAAAAGGGGGAAAAGGTGAAGACAAATGAGTTTATATGGCTAAGAGATTTCAAAGTGAGTCGGAAGATCATTCCAGAGGTAATACTTATACACGTCTCAACAGGATCTCATAGACTGCCAAAGTGGATACTACCTCAAATAGTGGGGCTCCTGAGGGCTCTGGAGACACCCAGGTCCTATGGTCAGGGCAGATAGCTCCGGTTTGGTGCCTTGCCAGTGGGCCTTACTTTGGAGTTTGTGCTCCTGAGAGTGACAGAGTTGGACTCAATCATGACTTCCCTACACGTGGCTCATCTGTCCCTTCTATTTAAACCTATACTTGGTGTTGGAGTTTGTAGGTGTATGTCCAAGAGACTTGAATCTTTGGGCTGTCCATGTCCCAGCTGGACTTGGAGCCTCAGCGGAGTTACAACACCTACTCTCCAGTTCATTGGACTTACCCAGGACAACTAACAAGGAGGTGAGGATTGACACCACCATACCAAAGGAATGAGAGAGCTGACAAGTGCAAGCAAGAGAGTCCCATCCATCGGCTGTATGGGATCAAAGCCCCCTCTCAATTAGATGTGGAGTTGATACCACCATCCCAGAATCCTCAGGATTAACTATGGACTAGAGTGAACTTATACTGGTATTCTACTATAGACATATTGTGATTCTAGCAATGGAAGAAATTACAACACTGCTTTGGAGGCTCTGGGGGCAGGGAGAGGGAAAAACAGTTGTAATACAGGGGCTTTTTTGGGATTTGGGAATCATCCTGAATGACATTGCAATGACAGATATGGGCTATTTTATATCGTCCCATAACATGCACAACTGTGTGGGAGAGAGTGTAGACAACAATGTGAACTGTGGTCTATGCTCAGTGGCAATGCCCCAGGATGTATTTATCAATTGCAACGAATATGCCACACTAATGAAGGAAGTTGTGTATGTGGGAGGATGTGGGAGGTGTGGGGAGTGGGGCATATGGGAATCCCTATATTTTTTGTGTAACATTTATGTAATCTAAGTATCTTAAAATAAATAAATAAATAAATAACAGAATTCTTTCCTAGCGATACCATTAATTTTACCAGGGGTTAAGCTTCGGAATTTGTATTTTTAGCAAGTGTGCCTGTTGATTCTCAACAGTGGGCAATAGGGGAATTGTCTTCTTGCTTAACTGTGGGCTGATTGGAGGACTCAAAAGAGGGTTGTGTGTAGATTTTCCTGGCCGCTTTTCATTATTGGAAATTACACTCCTTTTATGTGAGACCCTACAGAGATTTTAGATAGAGCTGATTCACTTTAGGATTCCAGGACTGTGGCTGTCCCCAAATTAGGCTTTGGTGATATGTTTTACCTTTCTAGGAAAGAGAATTCAGACCTGAATAAATACTGTAAAAGAAACATCACTTGTCCTTTGTATCCTTCTGGTAAGAAATGCATTGTCCTTTGATTCTGAAATTTTTGGAAAGGATTCTGATTTGCCACACATAAACTCCACATTTCTCCTCATTTCTTATTCACTTCTCCATATTTTCTGCTTTTTCATTGGCAGTGCCCAATAAATCTCTCTGTATAACCATCTTTGTAGTTTCTACATTCAATGCACAACATATAGGAAGTAGTTTATATTACCCAGTTTGGGTTTAGTACTAATTTTTAGATGCCTTTTAAATGCAGTTAAGACTTTTATCAGTTTTCATTACCCACTGCCTAAGATAATGTTCAAAAGCAGTATCAGTTTCCCCCCACTTAGTGCTCTTTTCTTAATACTTGATAAAATGATAAATTAGTATCTCAACACCAAGTATCTGAATCAGCTTTATTTTTCTCTCTCTCTCAATAAGTTTCTCCTGAGATTGGCTAGTTCTGTTGCTACAATGCATCCCAGAAGGGAACACACAAAGGGAGAAAACTACTGCCTCTGTGGAGATTCTAAATCAGTGTGGTGGTCCATAAAAGCTGAGTCTACTTGGCTGCTCTAATGTATTAAGTCAAGCACAAAAGAGAGAATGCAGCTGTCTTTTGAAGAGGATCTTCAGAGCAGAAAAAAAATTTTTTTGAAAATATTAGACATAGGTTACATCTAAGTTGACCATCCTTTGAAATCATCCATGTGGAGAATAGAATATTCTCCACCAGGGGATTTTTTATGGCTGTGCTAAATATAAGATATGGTCTGTTGGAGAAGTTTTAATAAAAATAAGAGTTAGTTTTTACCACAATAAAGAATGGGATCTGCCCAGGATCCATGGAATCAGATACTGTTATGATTCATTCTTGGAGACAGTTCTGCCTTGACAAGTTTGTTTTAATGTCAGGCATTTGGTGATTAATTTCAGATTTGTCATTCTCTATATTTGCATAAGGTCCAACCACAGTAGCTATGCAAATGCTTTTCTTTAATTAAATTTGCTCAAATTTCCTATACTGTGTATAGAAATGATATTGACAGTAAATATTTCCAATAGAAATAAGAATGTGCAAATATTACTACAGCAATGAAAATTATATGAGATGATCTACTCTTCCCATGGCTTCCAAAGGAAAAAATCAAGAGAAAAGAAAGTCTAAATTTTTGGTGAGTACAGATATAAACAGATGTTTTAGTGGTTTGAATATCAAATATTACATTTTTTCCCTCAAGTGATTTTATATCTTATAAACGAATCTTTTAGAAGAGAAAAATTATCCTATGTTCTGTTGTTAACTCTTAATCTTCTACAGGCTTTTAATGTTTTAGGATATTTGTTTCAGCTAATAAGATGATCTTTGGGGAGAATTAGGATGTTTTAATCCAATAACTATTAAAAATTAAAAGAAGTGTTCTACATTCTTGCTCTGAACCACAGTTTTTAACAAAAATTGCCTAATAGATATAGGGGCATCAGAACCTGAATTAGTTTTCTATTGCCACATAAATTATCACAAACTTAGTGGCTTAAAACAGCATCTGTTTATTATCTCTGAGTTCTGTAGGTCAGAGCCTAGACAAGATTCCCAGGGTTCTCTGCTTGGTCTCACAGGACTGAAATCGAGGTGTTGGCTGGCCTGGGCACTTATCTGGAAGCCCTAGGAAAGAACCTGCTTCCAGGCTCATTCAGGTCATTGGCATCATTTATTTCCATGCAGTTATAGGACTGAGGCTCCTGTTTCCTCCCAGCCATTGGCTAGGGGTTAGTCTCAGTTTCCAGAAGCACTCCTTGGCTTGTGGGCTTCTCCATCTTCAATGACAGCAATGGCTCATGGAATCCTTTTCATGCTTCAGATCTCCCTGGCTTCCCCTTCTGCATTCTCTTCTACTTTGGAAAGGGCTAAAGGGATAACATCAGGCCCAGCTGGACAGTCTCTGGAGCGTAAAGTCAACGGACGTGGGACTTTAATTACAACAGCAAAACCCCTTCACAGCAGTACCTCCATTGGTGTTTGACTGAATAACCAGGGGATGGGAAACATGAATTCTGCCTAACAAGGAACCTGTCTAATGATATAGCTTATCTGGTAGAAGAGAAACTACCTGTGAATTCTAGTCTTGCAGACACAAACTCAATACAGTATCAGCAACCATCATGCCATCTATGTATTCACAGGGAGTTAGAAAAGGTTGAAGTATTTTACTAAACTACAAATTTGAAGTAAGTTACATTTTATGGGAAATGAATGGGAAAAATATACTTCCATTAACTAGGACTTTTGAGGCATTTGATGTTTGCAAACTTTTCAAGTCACTTGAATGGTTCTAATAGAACATTAGGAAATGCACTAACCCAAAACTGTCCAAACTAGTATCATGGAAACTCTATAAAATAAATGTGCCACATCAATTATAGGAACATTTATTTTCTCTATTGCTGTTCTTTAAAAGGGAACATGATTCTTAAAAAATGTGGATCTCATCGAGATCCTATTTCTAAACCATGATAGAATGAAAACAATTATTTTCTTTTAAAATTACCTCAAATTACTATTTAGGTCATTCCACACCTCTACCAAAGATCACAGTTAGATCAACCTAGGCTTTCCAGTATTTTCTTTTACAGAATGAAATTTCAAAGCCTTTACTGTTAACCTTTTTTTGTACCTTAGGTACCCTTTAATATTTTACAAAATTATTGTTAAATCCCTAACAAAGATGAAGAGCAATTGGTCATCATCCTTTGTAGTGGACAACTAAGGGGGAAATGGTTCACATGAATTGAACACTGACAACTAGTGAATGCTCCATTGCTAAAGGACCAGGTGCCATTAAAGAAAGGAGGTATTAAAAAAAGGAAACCAGCATGAATGCAAGGTCAGGAGAGCCCCTTTCTTATCTTTGGTTCTGTTTGTCTTAATAACTACGCTAGTCTGGTAATGTTTCTTTTGAATGTGTCAATAAAAGCACAGAAGATACTTTAAGTTATAAATAGGCCAGTTATAAGAGAACTTTGCTGAAACTTAACGTGGAACATTAGATAAAGCAGACACCATGGCCAGGGATTTAATAAGAATGCTGCCTTTTGATGTTGAGACATTTCTTCATCTTTTAACAGTTTGCCTCTATAGCTGTAGCCTGAGGAGAAATATTTCCCACCCGTACTCCTCATCTATAAAATGTGTTCTAAGGATGGATATTGCAATCCTTCTACAGAGCTTTCATCTCAGATGAAAGAGGATTAGTAAATATTGTGTAACATGATGATGAAGCATACAGATAAGCATTTTAACAAAGCAAATCGTGATCTCTATTTCCTTCTTGAAAATGATTCATTGAATCAACAAACTGCAGGGAAACAGAGCATATTTTACAATGTCATCTCCCCACCATTGTGTTGCAAAGCCAGCTCTACATAGTTGGAGGAACCTTCCAGGTGCTTCGTTTGCTACCTGTTTCAGCTGCTGCTGTTGACTTCACACTACCGCTTATGAGTGTGCACCAAGGACTCGGAAATGTGGACCCCGTGTCCAAACAGGCATTGCTTTATTTCCTTTTAAAAGTTCCTCTCTGGGTTACTGTACTGCTGAGTCAGAAATTGGATTCAATCCAGTAAGCAAAGGTGTGACACTCTGAGAATTATCCCCATCGCATCGCAAATGCTTAAGGCAGGTCACTCACTGCCAAACGTGTGGGTACAGTTAGCCACAATAGGACAGCTGCCCTTGACACAGGGACATCAGCAGCCCTTTATCTTCTTGATAACTCAGTATTGAAACACTTAATAACCCTTGAGAGTCTGGTCGTGTGCTGCAAGTAGACTGCCCCTTCCTATCTGTTTCCAAGAAAATAGATATTTTCTTCTTGAATATCTCCCAAACAATTTGCCTTTGAACACAACTTATAACCCACCTTGGCTTGAAATGAGCCAAACCACTCAAATTTGTTTTAATATGTTAGGATTTGTGTAACAGAGTGGGAAAAGAGACAGGAAAACTATACATAGCTTAGTTAACTTTACTTAGTAGTTTTTTCTGCTCCATTGTGATATTTCTTTTTCTCTCCTTACTTGAGTAAAGATAGAAATCTCTCAGCTCTTAAATGCATGCCTAGATCTTACTATGGATAAAACGTTTCTAAGAATTGTATAGAAAAAAGCCATGCATTAGACTAAGACTCCATTTATACTTTATACATTATAAATATTTTTCCTGTTTTGTCATAAGAGCTAGGTTAATCTGAGAATGTGTCTTTTGGGGGTGTCAATATAATGGCTACAATTATAATAGTCAACATTTAGTGAGTGCTTACTAGCATACTAGTCTAAGATCCTTACATGTATTACTTTGTCTAATCCTCACAACCACATATGAAGTAATTTGATTTTCTCCATCTGATAGGTGAGGAAACTGTGGGACAGAGAGGTTAAGTAGCTTCCCTAAGGTCACACAGCTGCTTAAGTGGTTGAACTGAAATTTGAGCCAGAGAAGCTGAACTCTCAACCGCTATTCTATAGCTGTTTTAGAAGGCATACTGTTCTAAGATGTCTTTAGAAAACAGGAATAGATATTCATTTACCTGGATATCTATTGGAAAGAAATCCTTGGAAAGAAAGCCCCTCTCTAGATCAGTGGAAAGCAGCTAAAATGAAGGAAAACACTTTTCTAAATTTTGATTATGTCCTCAACAATAAGTTTATGAAACTGACTCAAAAGTTATTTATCTATCAGGAATAGTGGTTACAGAGTTTCTGATTGGGGTGATGAGAAGGTTTTGTTAATGGATTGTGGTGAGGGTAGCACAATATTGTGGTTTTAATTAATACCACAGAAATATATATTTAAAAAGAGGGGAAATGTGTTCTATATGTTACCACACACACACAAAATTAAAGCAACAGGAAGGGGTTATATTGTAGAGATCAGGAAACGCAAGCAATAGCATGAATTAAAAAGAAAAAAAAAAACAATTGTCCCCCATGTTATGCAACCTGTCCTCAAAACAACTTAGATATACATGAAGATCATGTGATCTGGAAAGAAGATGATGTCATCTGGAAATTGGGGTACTTAATGATAAAAGTGGTTTGAATGATGATGAAGAATTTGATAATTTGAATAAAATTGTGTTATAAATTTTGAGTGAAAAGCATTGATCTCTAAATTAATATTTTACATGTGATTTTAAATATGTTGCTAAATATATATTAAATATTAAATTAATTGAAAAGTTATTTATCTGAATAACTACAACTGACATCTGCAATGTAATAAAAGGAGCTTTCACATATAATCCTCTTAATTTCATGAGGTTTGAAATATTAATGCAAGCACAAAATACTGGTTCTTACTGTTTTGTCTTTTTTTTGTGTGTGTGCATATTATTTAGCCATATCAACAAATAAGTAAATTAAATAGTGTTACTGCCATCACCATTTTACATCTGAAGGGTTACACTCTAAGAAGCTGAAGACCCACTTATGCATCCAACAACTAATAATGGATCAGACTTTGTAACCAGACCTTGCAAGCGTCAGTAAGGGGGAGAAAGCAATTTGTAGCTCATCTTCTGACCACAAAGTGTATCCACTTTTCATTCTGTCAGTTTTGCTGTTGCTGTTTGAGTTTTTATATTTTGCTTCACATTTTCTCACAGCTTTTCCAGGCATTTATTTAATTGAACTTGGGAAAGAAGGTTTTTTTTTTTTTTTTTTTTTTTTTTTTCTATTCCAATACCTAACCTATTCCAGTATCCATAGTGGGCCTCTTCTGAAGGAGGTGGCTAGGATGGTTGATGCTGCTGAGCCCCCAATACTCTTTCAAAAGTCTTTCATTTAGGGCCTCTTGTTGATGAGGGTCTGTGTTAGGCCCTAGAGAGAATAGAAATAGAGACGAAACATAAATAAGTAAAGAATCCATTATCCCTGCGCTCAAAGATCTTGGTGTTTGAATATTTCTTTATTTGCTAGGAAATTTCATTGTCTTGTCAATTTTTATGAAGAAAAAATGTCATTTCTAACACGTGAACTGAATTTTTTTTTTTTTTTTTATCGTGGTGGGGGAGAGGGCTTGGGGTGAAGCAGTGAGACCTAGAGTTACTGATTAAGTTACAGTTAAAATTTTTCTCCATATAGATGTGAGTATTTAACAGGAGGGAGGCATGGTATTGAGAAGAGATGCTTAGAGGGACCAGGGCAGTGGAGAAGGCCTGGGAAAGGATGAGGAGATGAGTGAGTGGGCGTGGGAAGTAGAGGCGGGGGCAAGGTCACCCATCAGTCACTGGTTGCAAATACAAAGTGTGATCTGCAGGACCCAGGCCAGATCAGCCACGTCTACGGCAGAGACCAGCAAGGGCCCAGAGGAAAGCATGTGGTCCCAAGGGCCAGGCAGGAATATCAGGGTGCAGTGGAGGTGCAGGGTGCTTAGAAATTCTCAGCTGCTTCTCTCCAGGTGGACATAATGTGTGCATCTGATTTCCTCCCTCCTCTTCTCCTTTCTTTGCTTCCCCTTCCTGTCTGGCAGGAGCTATCTTTTATCACATCTTTCTTCTTCATCACTGTGATAGGCTGAAAAACGGGGCCGCAAGATGTCCATGTTCTAATCCCTGGGACCTGTGAAAGTATATGGCAAAGACTTTGTGGATAAGTTAAGGACTGAGATGGGGAGATAATTCTGGATTACCTGGTAGATCCTACATGCAATCACAAGTGTCATTATAAGAGGGACACAAAGGAATATTAAAGGTGGAAGAGAAAAAGGCCATGTGATGGAAGCAGAGGAAAGCAAAGTCAGGCAGAGAAGATGCTAAGCCTCTGGCTTGGAAGATGGAGGAAGGAGTCTTGAGCTAAGGAATGCAAAGAATGCAACTCTAGATGCTAGAAAAAAACAAGAAAACTGATTCTCCTTAGAGCCTCCCATGGGGACACAGGCTTATCAATACCTAGATTTTGGCACAGTAAAACTGATTTTGGACTTATGACACCCAGAACTGTAAGAGAATAAATTTTGTTGTTTTAAGGCTTCAATTTCGTGGTAATTTGTTATAGGCAGTCATGGGAGACTAATAGACTCACTCTGGAATTCTGTGTTCTTTTAGTCTATGTCTTGCTCTGTTTCCTGGAGCAAAGACCCTTGTCCTGTCTCAATGGTGAGAAGGCAGAAGGGGAAGAAAAAGAAACTTTCAAGAGGAAAGATAACCAGGAAAATATTTCTAAAATATTTCCTGTACTCAGCTTGGTTATTTATTCAGTCTTGGTTATAATCTGTGAGCTATCTAGACCCTTAACTACTCCTTTTCTCTCATTTCACCCCCACTTTTTGTCCATTTTTACTGCTTATTAAAGAGAAGGATGAGATGAAAAAATTAAACAGACCTATTTTGTAGAATATAAGATGTGAAATGGAGGGAGATAAAAATTAAGACTGAACTCTCTGTGACCTTTTTTCAGTCTTGCTCTTCTGTTACTGCTCTTAGAGGCTTCTGCTGTTGGTCGTGAAATACAAAATGAATTTATCCTAAGCCCCAAAGACCGAAGGCCCATATAGAAACCTTCAAGAGCTTGTATCTATTGAATGTATATGAATGGGAGTTATTAAAGCAGACAGCACTGACTGAAAGGATGGCCCAAAACCAGTACTTTAAAAGAATTACAAGTATTTGAGAGTCCAAAGGTCCAGGTGATGAACAAGTATGTATTTGGAGCCAAAGTCGGGCAAACCTGGTACCAAACAGTAGATAGCCACACTGTCCTCCAAGAGAGTATGGTGAGCCAGTAGGCTTTCAGGAGCTCAGAGCCCAAACAAAAATCAGGTGGAATTAGAAGACAGAGAAAAAGGCCAGTCCTTCACAAGTCCAGCCCCAAGAAAGTACCACTCTCTCCTCTGTTTTTCATAGCATTGACTCTGTGCTCACATGTAAATATTAATAATATACATTGTAAGATTTCTGTAGCCACAGCAGAGCAATATACCATTCAAATTGACCCTAAAATGGTACTTCTGGTAACTCTTACTTGTTGGATACTATATTTCAAAACTGACACCTTACCTTGTTGCTTTGCTCTGAACTCTTTCTCTTCATTCTTCTGGAATACAGCGTTGCCTTTTAGTATCTTAGCACCAGCTTATTTCAGTTCAATAAGCAAAGAGAGTTTATGTCACTCTACATAGGGAATCTCTTTGGAATGAACTGGCAGAAATAGGGTTGACAATTTACAGAATTCTTAAAGGAATTCTTTCATGCAAAGAGCAGTTTTGTGTCAATTTGCCCATATTAACAAAGGAAATGTTAACAAGAGTTTAAGTATAGAAAATGCCAAAGAGAAAATAACACTACATTTCTGTTGTTTTATTGAATACTTATCACCTTAAGCTTTAATTTGGTACTAAATTCTGTACTGAGCTTTTTTTCTCTTTCATTCTGAAGCATGAGAAATTTACAACTCCCCCTTTTCCTCCTCTCCACCTCCTGAAAAATTCTTAAATCATAACTTATTGAATAGTACACAGCTGTGACTTAAAATATGCTATCACTGGTGAGAGAGAAAACAAGCTAAACACACTCTTTATGTCAAGATGACAAACTTAAATTTCTCTTTAAAAAGTGTTTAGAACAAAGATGAGCAATGATGCAAGTAATCGCTTGTTTTGGCAAAGACCCCACGAAGTGACATCTGGGTATTTTGTAAGGATTCTTAGAAAGAAATATTGATATAGAAACAAGGAAAAATTCTATTAAAGTTAAATGAACTAAAAAAAAAAAAAAAAAATGTGGGGAATGAGCCACTATATCAAATCCTGGATTTGTTCTGGCATTGTTTATCATCAGGTTAGGTCTCAGCTTCTTCATTTTAAAAAATAAGAGGCTAAATTACCCAAGATCCATTCTAGCTGCCAAATTCCAAAAGCAGTGCTTTTGCCCCAAAACTGTTTGTCATGTTCTCCTCACACCTGCTTTGGATGTTAACACATCTGCTTTGACAAGATGCTTAAATTGATGGCCAGCTGTGTTCCTTCTAGGATTACCTGATATCAAGGACTTGGTTTTGTATGGAAGTATTTAAACAGCTTAATTAAGATTTTTTTTGAAAACCTGTCACAGGAAACTTGCAAGTAGAACTATTAGCTTTCAGAGTTATATGATCTATTTTTCTGTAACTGAAAAATAAACAAACCACAGTATTTTCCACATGACATATTTGTGATGCCTTTAGATTTTCCAGGTTACAAATGTCAAACAAGTGGACATGAGTTATAAATATTGAATAAAATTGCCACCGAAATTAGACTGTGTACCTAAGTGTTTTCACAACAGAACAGAATGGAGTGCTGCATTTTCGAATATGACTAGCTAGAGGACTGTGATTGGTTTGGAAAGGTATGGTCCCTTGGTGATTAAGACAAAGAAAATCAAATCCTTAGCCAGAAACCATTAGCAACTTATAGGAATGTTATATAAGTAGGTGGCTTCATGGTGACATGAAAGCTTTTTAAGTGCATAAGTGGCAATTTCCTGTTGTTCAAGCTCAACAGATTTATTTCAGGAATATTCCTATGGGCTGAGAACCTAGTGAAGTGAAAGTATATCATCTCCCCTCATCTAAGATAAGATATTATTTTCTGTGGAGTAAATGATCAATTTTTTTCTTTCCATCCATGCAGATTAAATATTTTCTCTCATCATCAGCCATATAATGAGACACCCCTAGAACACAGTGTTTGATTTGTATTCTTTTACTTAATGACATTTCAGTATCTTTAATGCTGACACAGATACTTTTTTACCTATAATTTAATGAGTACTCCTTTTGCTGTAGTAGTAAAAAAAAGTAATTTGAATCTGATGGAATAAGATAGCTAAGTATAAATCTGTATAGATAACATTACATTTTGGGAATTATAGGTAATTTTTTTTTCATTTTTTTATTGTGGTAAAATATGCATAACATCCACTAAACCATTTTTATGGTTATAATTCAGTGGCATTAAAGACACTCATAATGTTGTGTAACCATCACCACTGTATTTCCAGAACCTTTTCATCATCCCAAGCAGAAATTCTGCATGCAATAAGTAATAACTCCCCTTTCCCTCCCTTTCCCCAGCCCCTGGTAACTACTCTATGAATTTGCCTATTCTGTATTATAATGTTAAAAGAATTAAAACAAAACAGCACTACTATGGCTAAGAGATTTAAAATGAAGTCAGAGGTCCTGCTGAAGGTTACTGTTATGCAGGTCTCAGCCAGATATCACAAACTGTCAAAGTATGCAAAGCCTCAAGGAGTAATGTCCCTCAAAACACTGAGGACATCTGTACACCAGAAACACACCACAAGATAAAGAATGCAGTCAACCATCTAACCTGAAGGATATTTAGAGTACCCCAAATAGCCACCCACCACAAACAGCTTGTGCAACCTTTTCCTTTAAAAAAACCCTTGTCTGGAAATGCCAAGGCAGCATTCAATTTGGGTTGCTACCTGAGTCTGTGCTCCCCGAATTGCAGTTCTAAGACCCCAAATAACTGTCTTTATTGCCTTGCAGCTAGCTTAGTTTGTTATTTCTCTGTTGACAAATAGTTATAATTTTGAGAGTAGATTGTTGTTCATATGTGACAGTTTAAGAAGAGTGCCATGGCCAAAGTATGAAAACAAAGAGGAAATGACAGTGGAGTATAAATAGTGTTGATAGAAGCTGGATTCAGTCAAAAACTGATTTCTAAGAGCCAACATACTTCAAATTCTGAGAACAGAAAAAAATTAAATGGCTGTATAGCTAGTTACTAAAAAAAAAAAATAATAGCTTTCTATTGTTTACATACCTATTTCTGTGATCATGCTGAAAATTCCTTGAGTGAGGACTATAATTAATGGACTTCTGAGAGACATACTGTCTTCCTTCTAGTGGCTTTCATTTCAAACATATTATTTCTGATAATTTGTGCTTCTAAAGCTTCTTCAAGTCAATTTTACTTCATTGCTAAGCTAACTCAAACTCTTCAGAATTCTATAAATTCCTATTAACACCTAATAAAAAATAACATGCATTGCATCAAGAAGGTGCAAAGACATAGTTAACTGGTGAAGTTTTTCTTCAGCTACCAGTCTATCCGCTTCTACTTTCTTCCTTCTTGCCCACACTGTCTAGTCCTTTATTTATTTAGTGACTTTTCACCTGTTTTGAAGCCATCATCTTGTTTTCACTGCTCTTATGTTTTCCTTTTGCCCCTATTCAAGAACAAAAAAAAAAAAAAATCCTATGTTCAAAGTCTATCTTTGAAACCAAACAGATCATTTAATTTCTCCTGACTTCTGTGCTTTTATGTGAAATGGAGAGTTTTGTGAAATGAATCACAGAAACACTCTTCAAATAGTAACTGTGACACTCTGGCTCTGCCATCACATCGTGGGACTCTCCTTGGTGCTTTGTCCCAGACTTGGGACTTCAAAAGCTGTGGCTAAGTAGGGAATTGGTCCCCATTGCCTGCATGAGTCAAGGGTTCCAGACTCCCTCTCCTTGGTAAAGCAGCCTTGTAGAGAAAGAAGTTTCCTAAATTTCAAGCCCACCAGTAAGGTGGGACATAAAATCTGAAGATCAGAGGAAGGGCATGCATTGGTGGCAATGTTACCAAGCAAAAGTGGGTTCTTTTGTCCCAGTGCATCTTTAAAGCCAATTCCTGAGTCGCCAGTGTTTCAAAGAAAGAGATTATTTGGTTGCACAAACAAAAGAGGTCAGTCACTTTAGATGGACCCAAAACTGCCTTCCTAATCTGCAGAAATTCTAATATTTTATAACATTGGGGTGCTAATGAATAATTGGGGTGGAGCTGGACACAGGTTCCTTCATTAATAAGTGTCAAGGGGCTGAACAGGACAGGGGTGAGTATAGTAGCAAACCAGGGTCAGTAACAAGGATTTGGGATGCGGTATACAGAACAAAGGTCAGTTACAGGGTTTTTCAAATGGAATTAGACAGAGGTAAGTGGAGTGGTTACCATCCCAATGGTAAGCATACACAAGAGTGAGCCTAATCTATAAACAAGGGTCAGGTCAATTAGAATTACCATCTCAAAGGTAAGCATACACAAGCATGAGGTTTAGTCTAGAGTACTGTAAACTCGGGTGAGAGCACTCTAGCTAGCTTCAGTAATTTCAGATATTAACCTTTTGTTTTTTTATAATATAAAGGCATCTGTATAATGATGTAATCCTAATTATTTGTTAATTCCTAACCCTCATTTACAGTAAGATAAGAATGATTAGGTAGGTTCAGAAGGCATCTGGGGAGACTTGTGAGGCATTTGGGAAGGAAGGAGTCCAAGAGCCTTTCAGAGAAGTTTGTAACTCAGCCTCTGAGAGAGAAGAGGAAGACAGTAAGATGCTAGGTCTATTTGGACATATCAGCTATGAGTATTTGCTGATATCTGACCCATGAGTCCTTTAGCATCTCACGTTTTTTTTAAATATTAGCAGGTGAAGGCACCATAGGCTTTCTCTAGTCCTTAGTTGCACATTCAAGTGAGTATGGAGTCTACTATGCATAAAAATAACAAATGAAACAGGCCAGGTGTACCTTAGGTGAACAGGAAAGAGTGGGCTCCTAAAGAGTTGCCCCTAAAGCTGGTTGTTATGATGTAGGACCAGTGGACCAGGGTTACCAGATCATCCAAAATTTCAGGAAACACTTGAAATACTTATCTTCATGGGAAATCTCTAAATTTCTTAATGTTGGCAAATAAATCAAGGAAATTGAGTTTGCATCCTTCAAGCTAGCCAAATCCCTTGTTTTACACAACAGGACATGGAAGTTCAGAAAAATAGCCACGAGTTGCCCATTTGTCACATGGATATGTAACCAGCACTGATTTCTAGATTCTTGGTTATGTTGTAAGAAAGAATTCAGAGATGCACCACAGTTATGAGAAAGTTAGAAAAAGAATTTATTATAGGAAAAGTATACCCATCAAGATATGTAGGTGGGTGTTCTCAAGAAAAAGACATGCCCCTTTCCAGGGCCTTATGCTTTTATTGGCTGTCGTTGGGGTTAGGGTTTATGCTGATCAGAGTATTTAGGACAAAGCAAGGAAAATTCATTGGGTGGTTTGATTTTTAGGGGTTGGTGTCCAGTGGTTATTAGTCCCTGGTTATAGCTCTTAAGCCCTGCTGGAATTTGCTGCATGTGGAGCTCATGAAGATGGGCACGTAGTGTGGAAGTATCCTGTTTTTCTCCTGCTTTCTGCTGGGTGGACATTGCAAGCTGCCTTCCCATGATTTGTTTGTGCAGTCAGTGGGTGCACCTGGCTGGTGGTGTTTCCGCAGCTGATGGATGAATGATAAAGACTGTATTCCTACCACGTCAGCAGGTATAAGCTATAACTTATTTGTGCACGTCAGCAGGTGCCAGCTACATTCTGATAACCTGCCTACGTGAGTCCAGCAGGATGCTGCTTTAGTTTTTTTCTACTGGGTGGTGTTTGTGTAGAAATCTATTAGGTTTTCCACCTCTCCTCCTTAGGTCCCTATTCTATCCTGCCTCAGATGTTTAGTGTCAGAGCCCAAATTGAAATGCAGCCTCCTGATTCTGTTTATTCTTTTTCTGAACATGATTAAGAAATTCAGGGAGGTGGCTTGTAAGGGAATGAGGTTGGGAGGCAGAATTTCAAGTTATATTTAGTGAATTAGAGAAAAATCAAGTTCTCTAAAAGTACCTCAGGTAGTTAAAACAAATTTCCCTGAATCTGAAACTCTCAATTATTTTGACCAAATCAGTGAATGACAAGTGATACATAAGAGGTTTTCTCAATTTTACTAATTGAAAACTTACATTCATAGAACATAAAGAGGCAAACAAACTGCTTCAGAGGTCTAAACATTAAGTTGCCAGTACAGTGGAAATCTACATATTGCTTGTCAATGATCTTTTATTTAAATAAAAGCAGCCTGTTTCTTAGGAAAAAATTATAGAATTGTTCATGTCATAATGTGGTTTGAAAATAATGAAGAGAACAACTTAGAAACATCTTATGAAATAATATTAAACCTTTACATATATGGAACCACGTTATGAAAAAAAAAGAGTTACTCCTTTTTATACTCCTTAATAATCTCTATTCCAAAAACAATGTATTGGTTCAAAAAATAACCAACATTAAATTGTCTGATTACCAGTCAGGGTTTGTGTTGTGTGTAGATAGATAGATAGATATAGCTACATCCATATATTTAAGATATTTTTAACTAATATTTTGTCTTTATTCATTCTCTTTTACCCAAGCACTGTCCATAACATTCAGTTTTGCTTATAAAAACAAACCAAACGTTTTTATGAGCTATATAAATCTCATATATCATATTGGTGTGAGCCAATTCTATTACATCACATATCCTGTTGGTTCTGTTTCTCTGGAGAACCCTGAATAATACACTTTGCTAGAATGCTATCAGTTATGCTCTGTGATCAACATATTTCTCTTATTATTATATTATTACTTAAAATATGAACTACAAAACTAGAAGGAAAAAATATTCTACTTTCTACTCATAATGCCACCTTCAAATTTCTTTGCATGCATATTTTTACATGGTTGTAATCATAACGTGGTTCCATATATGTAAAGGTTTAATATTATTTCATAAGATGTTTCTAAGTTGTTCCGTGGTCTTTATAGTCATCATGTTAGTTGAAGTACCGGTTTCCTGTTAGTAATTTACTTAGCTATATCCTTACTGTTAAAGAGTAAGGTTGCTTCCAATTATCCCCTACTATAAAACCATAAAGAACATCTTCACATTCATTATATTTTTGTCATTATCCTTCAAAGACTCATCCTTCTTTGAAACATACTGTTGTAAAGCTTTGGTATACCCTCACTGAAGGTTACTCTTTAAACTACCCAGCAATTCCTAGGGTTCGTACAAATGGTTCTTTGACAAGCACTGTTGTTGGTTTCCCATCAACTAGCTTTCATGTAGCTAAATCACCTCCATATTGAACAAGCAAGACCACTTTGGGGCAGATGGCCTGAAAAATTGATTGTATACCTACCAGGTACAGTTATGGAGTATTTTCATAAGTAGATCATCATTCTAGTTCAAAATTTGGTTTCATTGATGGCAAAGTCATCATTTTTTCGGTAGTTTGCTGGAAATACATTTATAAACATCATCCATTTTATTGTATCATTTAAAAAGAAATCAACTTTATGCTGCAGACTTACCAACTAAAACTCAACTGTACTTTTTTTTTTTTACCAAAGAGAATTTTGCTTAACAAATAATTTCCCTAGATTCTTTGCCAACAAGAAGAATAACTAAGAAAAACCTTGATTATTGAACGTTATAACATCAGCCTTACTCAGGAATCAAACTTCTGTCAAATTTTAACCATTCAAAATAGTGATTATTTAGGCACCTACCATTTGCCAGGCACTGTCTAGTTCTAGGAATACAGTCATGAACAAATCAGACAAAAGTCTTTTCTTAGTGGATTTCATTCTAGTAGAAGGAGAAAGACAATAGATAAAATAAGTTGCACGTATAGAATGTTAGAAAGTGATAAATGCTATAGAGGAAATAATAAATTAGGGGAAAGTGAGGTCCATGTCAGGGCCTGGAGGGAGGCTTTCAAATTTAGGACCATCAGGGAGAACATTATAGAAAAGGGGACAATTGAGCAAAACCCTGAAATACATGAGAGTGAGGCATACATGAATGTAAGGGAAAACCATGGAAAGTATCAAGAATTCAATATAATTGGAAATTCCTGTGTACTAAGAAGGTCACTGAAATTTGGAATTAGAAGACCTAGATTTTAGGGTAATCTGTTGTAATATACACCTGTGTGACTATTAGCAAGTCACTTAACATCTCTAAAGTTTTAATATATAAGGATGGATGTGGGGAATGGAATCATTTCTGAGTCTCTTACCTACTCTAAAATTCTATTTGTTCATTAATTGCCAAGTTATTACGAGGAGGCTAGAGGGCTTTAGGCTCATTTAATTCACAAGGCAGGGAAATATGTGGTGCATTTAAGAAAACTCTCCATCATAAATGCTGACCAACAAAAGGGTTTGGCGCTTAAATGTTGAGCTTCAGTAATCTGGAAAATGCAGTTACACTAAACACCTTATCCATGAAACTGAAAAATGAGGCATTACCTGCCATAAGGATGAAGGGGATGCAACGGTAATAGACTTCCCTTCCATAAGAAAGTTTCTGTTCAGTTTGATATGTCGCATCACTTCAACAGATGACCTGCTGTGCACTAGCCATGCATTTTTTGAATACTGTGCAATGCCTGATATTAATTTATTTGCTGCCCACTGAAATGTACAGGCAAGTTAGAAGGCTGACATTCCATAGAACCAAGAAGGTAATAAATGCACCATCTGTAATAAATAGATGATCAAGGTAATAAATGCATCATGTTTTCAGCATGTTGATTTTATGGACTGTCATGTGCTTTGACATTTCCTTAAATGTAGCATAGAGCCACAAATAAAAGTGATAAATATCTGTCAACACAGAACGATGGTTCCTTGTATATTTATTTGCTTGTTCTGGTGACCTTTGATGATGAAAAATCCTAATACACAAGCCTTTGAATTAACAGCACCTCACCAGAAAAAGTAGGTGCTCGGTTTTTAGAATTTTCTCATCAGCCTTGTGTTTGTTCTTGGATTTTTCTATTTTGTTCCACTTTAGAGCTGTACCTAGCAAAGAAGCACACTTTCTTTTTCTCCAGATTGAAATGTCTTTTTATTGAAGTAAATGAGAAAGCAACTGATTGGCTTATCAAGGGCCATTTGGAGAAGGCATCACCTCACATGCTATTTAAGCAAAACCACCATGAACTTACTGCAAAGAATGGTTTTAAAGTGCAGCTCTTAGTGAAATAAATCAGACTCAAAGTCATTTATTACTCATGCTCTGCCTATTGCTGCTGAGCTGGAAAGTAAATGCTTTGAGTCACAATAAACTGAGAAGTGCCTTGCCTTATATTTTGCTTTATCTCCATTTTTGCAAAAACAGCATTCTAAATTCATCTCTAATAAGTTAAAATTTTATATAGCAAGCCAATTTGTATTAAAATCAACAACACTAATTGTTTCTTCCTATGGAAAATAGAGGGTGAAGGAACTAACATTTTTTGAATACTTACTATGCTCCAGATTTGGGGCTAGATGGTTAAATATGCCATTTTACTTAATTTTACAGCAGTATATTGTTATTCCTATTTTAGGATGTAGAACCTGAGGCTCAAAGAGGTCATATAGCCAGTGTGTAGCAAAAACCTCCAGAATCTCCATACTTTTCCCAAAAAAGGCATGCTGCCTCCCATTATCTAGCCACTGGCTAACTGCACTGGTATAGTATTTGCTTGACATTAAACCCAAAAGCAGGACTGTGGCTGCAGTCAGGTCAGGGCCCAGGAGGCAGGGAGGCTGTCTGTCCTTCCCCAGGTACTCTCTGCTTCTGCACTGCTATCTTGAGGTAGGGCTGCTAGGTTTTTTTCCAGCTGAGTCTTACTTGGCAGCTGAGCCACCATCTCTACAATTCATACCTTCATAATGATAGTTAGTTCCTAAGCCTTGGGAAGTAACAAAATTCTGACTCACAAAACAGAATCCAACTTATAAATTTATTTTGTGAGATGTTCCAGGACTGAAACTGAAGAAAAGGTTTTTGCATTCCCTTTCTGGTAAACAGTTTCACTGAGTAGACTATATTATGATAATACATACAGCCCAGAAAGTCACCACGTGACCAAAGAACCAGAAGTATGAAATTGGGCATTGCTAAAAGGACAGTCCTTTAGCTATTAGATAGACCATGGTGTCTTCTCCTGATTGGCTTTTTCCAATCTAGAGAGCCAGAAATGATTTTGTAGAATCAGAGTTCTGGCTTATAGTTGGTGCTATAGACTCAGAAAATTCTTGTTCTCTCAACTGTTTTCTTTGGGTAATTTTTAATCCCCTGGTAACACACACCACCTAGGTATTTCCTGCCCAGTATTTCCTGAGATTGAAGCATTCTACTCTACAAACAGCAAAAACTACTTTAAATCAGAGGAGAAATATTTTGGACTAATTATTTTTGATGTAGCTCTTTTTAATCTCTGTTGTTTTATGTTCAGAATGGCATTTGAGAACCAAGATATTTCAAATGAGAAGAGCTAGGGACATTTGTGTGATTCTTTTAGTCAAAAAGCTCCTTACTGACCCCTAGAATGGTTTTCAACAGTTTAGAAGCCTTTTCATAGCCCTTCGGCAACTTAATTCAATGTAACCTAATTTCAGTGTGTGTGTGTTTAAGTGTGTAGACGGCTGAGGTCAAAAAGAATCAACTTAAGATCCATCTTCACCTTTTATAAATTGGAGCAACATTTCAGCTTCAGGAACGTGACAGCATGTTTTGACATAACACTGTCAATACCATAAGTCTGGGAAGAGCAGTCATTGTTTTGACACTGAGATACACTTCCTTCAACTAGGAACCATCTTTTCATTTAATCACCTTATGATTGTCTATTTTTAGGCTGTTTTAGGAATGAGAGTACCTTCATCATAGCAAGAGATTGCTTCAAATCAAAGTACCACTTTCCTAAAAATACCTGCAGTGGATTTGCTTGGCAGTTTTGAATGTCAGTTTGAAGAATACCTTAGTGGTCACATAAAAATTCAAGAAATGCCCTGTATGTGATTCAACTACCATTCTAAAAAAATTTTTCAAAATGTTTTAATTACCAGCAGGCACCAGAACTCAGGTGCATTATGTCAACCTTAGAAAATAAAGACCTAAACTTAGGAAACTTTTACTTTGATATTTTTGTTGAAAATGACAATGTCAGAGTCCATTTGTCTTTTCCAGTGCTCAGTTCCCAGAACTTAGTAAGTGCACAAGAAGTATTTGTGGAAGGCAGGCAGCTTGGTCATGGCTTCTTGTCTGGTTTCCCCAGTGTCTGCCTTGCTCTGTCTCCACTTGAAGCCTTCAGATTGAAACCTCAGCTGCCCTGCCCTGGCTCTCGGCTTATTTCACTCTTGAACTATTGTCCACAACCTTCAAGCAAACCCCATTCCACTCCCAGGTTAAACCAGGCTCCTTGAAATATGCCCTCATCTCCAGATCTGCCCTGCTTCCCCCTTGGTTAGGTGAAGTGACCCGTTACAAATGTACCATGTTTTAGTTTGCTGAAGGCTGCCAAGGCACTATACCATGAATGGGTTGGCTTTTACAATGGGGATTTATTAGCTTAAAAAGTTACATTTCTGAGGTTGAGAAAAGTGTTCAAATCAAGGCATCAGGCACCTTCTCCTCTGGGCTCGGTTGCTTTCAACTTCTGGCTGCCCCATCTTGGCTTTCTCTCTCAGCCACTTTGGGTTCATCTCTGAGCTCGTGTGTGTCTCTGTGGCCCCCTCTCTTTGTATTCAGCCCATTTATAAAGGTCTCAAATAAGAGGATTAAGACCCACCCTGGGTCATGTCTTACTGAAGTAATCCTATCAAACAGTCCCCCCACAAGAGGTTCATACCCATAGGAATGCACCATTCTCAAGAACATGATTTTCTGGGGTACATTCAGTCTCAAGCTGTCACACACCTGCGTGTTAATTAATTACCATTATAAATTGATGTATTGGAATGTTATATCATTATAGGGTAAGAATTTCCAAGTGAGGTAGTCACTGGTACTCTTCACAAATATTTTTAGTTCTCCTCCTTTGTGAGCACATACAAGAGCTGCCTTCTCTGACCTGTTGGAATTAGGTGTGGCCATGCAAATTGCTTTGGCAAATGTGAGCCTGAACAGACATTACTTATGAGCCCAGTTGTTAGAGCCTAGCCAAAATGAGCCTTGCCCCCTTTCTTATCTTGGTGCATGTGGAAAGAGAAGTCAGTGAAAAATGATCATATTGATACTGTCAAAGTGTTTTCATTTTTTTGTTTTGTTTTCATTTTTTTTTAAATTTTATTTAAGTGTATCACTCATACATGAACATACACAAGAGTATAGTAAAAGCTGTGAACTTACAAAACAAACACACACAACACCATGCAGGGGTCCCATACATCACCCCGCCACCAACAGCCCGCATTGCTGTGAAACATCTGTTACAAATCATGAAAGAATATCATCAAAATATTACTACTGTGGAGCCAGTGGCCACTGGAGGCTCTGGGAACAGGGAGAGTGAAAAACAGTTGTAATACAGGGGCTTTTTTGGGACTTGGGAATCGCCCTGAGTGACATTGCAACGACAGATATAGGTCATTTTATATCATCATATAACATGCAGAACTGTGTGGGAGAGAGTGTAGACTACAATGTGAACTATGGTCCATGCTGAATGGCAAAGCCCCAGGATGCGTTTATCAACCGCAATGAATGTGCCACACTAAATGAAGGATGTTCATGTGGGAAAGTATGGAAGGTGTGGGGAGTGGGGTATATGGGAATCCCTATATTTTTTGTGTAACATTTATGTAATCTAAGTATCTTTTTTAAAAAATTACTACTAACCATAGCCCATATCCCACATTTGGTATACTTTCCCCCTGACCCACCCCATTATTATTATTTTTTACTATATTTTTATTACAGAAATTGTGAACTTACAAAGCAATCATGCACATGTGTAGAATTCCGTACAACACCCTTTCACCAACACACTACACCATGGTGGAACATTTGTTACAGATTTTAAGATAATATCATCAGACTGTTACCACCACCCATGGTCCATAGTGTACATTTGGCACACTTTTTCCAAACCCCCTGATTATCAACACAGAACATCTTTGGCATTGATGCAAGAATATTGCAGTATTGCTGTTAACCACAGCCCATAGGTCACACAAAGTGGGGGCAACCTTTTAACACGGATTAATGACACATATAGGTATTTTTAAAAATGTATTGTATACAATTTAATTTTATATGAAATTTGAAATCAATGAAGGTATTTTGTCTCTACAGTTTCCTCACATCTTTTTTTTAATTAGACATACATGCAAATTTAATTCATACAAAGCTTGGAGAGAAGTTTATTTCCTAAATGAATTATTTTTATTTATGAGGACATAAGTAATAAGCATTCAAAATATGTGTTTTACATTTTACTCCTTTGCTATCACAAGATTCTTAGAATGCAGTGTATTGAAAGGCACTTTGCTTCCTTAGCAGGCAAAGAGCATTGGGGGTTGCTGTTTTAGGGAGTTTCTTTTTCCAATGTCCATGTTGTTTACAGTAATCACAAGTACTAGTCCCCAAACCCTTGTGCCTAGAGGGTTTATTGGGGCTTACTTAGCTGCTCTTTTAGCTCGAGAGGATTTCTTTTTTTCTAGTTTTTTTTCTTTCCAAATAGTTTTGTCTATCCAGATTTCTACATGACTTTCAGCAACAGTCCTGTATATTAATTGGTAAAGGTCTGAGTATGAAGACTCATTACTCTGAATGACAAGATTGAAATTTTTTGTAAAACCCACTGAGCCTTCAGTAGGATTGAGGAAATCTTATCATGTTAGAAGGGAAGCTAAGCTAAGCTAGGACACAGAGGGGGAAGACAAGAGGAGTTTAAAGAGCACCAGAAACTCGGCTTCCCTAATTTCTGGGACTGCAGGGATACTAATTTATAAATAAGTGATTATTTATCTTTAAGCAATTTGAATACAGCTTTCTCAAGAATTTTTATTCATTAATTTGGTTACCATTCAAAGGTTGGAAAGTATTCAGACAGACACAAATAGAAAATCAGACATAAAAAAAAATAGAAACATAGAAATGTAAAACTCACTAGTTTGAACTTTAATTTTGTACTCTTTTCTACAAATTCTTATTCTGATAGAGACATGCAAGGATTGTACATATGGGATTTTATCCCATTTTTCTGCCCTTTTATAATATAAGTCTCACTGTAATAAAGTATTTTTCTCTATAGAACCATTCTCAGGCCACTTCTCTCCTGATTCTAAATCATATTGAGGGCAGACTGTACTACAGAAATAAACTATTTTCTGTCTTTTCATAGGTTCATAACTAAAATCTTTCCAAATTTTCAAAATACAGCCTAAATTCTACAGATGTTAGAATTTCCCGTTTGAAAAGATTTTGGTAAACTGGTTAAGAACAGCTAAATGATACAAAATATGGCTAACACAAAAAAAACTTTTGACACTTGCTACCATTTATTTCAATAACACAATCAACACTCTCAGGGACTTGAACCTTTACAGGATATTTTCAGAAATTCAGGAAGGTGCAGTGGTCAGAGCAAGGAAGATCATCTGGGAGCAGAACCCAAATTCTTAAACTTGGTCTAGGGACTAGAACCCTTTTTACTTCCTTCCTGATATACATTACCCAATCAGATGTCTGGACCTGGAACCATTTCTCCCTTTGTAACATTAAAGTGTCTGTGAATATGGGACGCCAATAGGGCAGGATAAGCTCAGCTGCTAAGACTCTAGACTAACAGGTCTAAGATGCCACTGAACTTGGTTACCATGCTCACCTGCTCAGCCGGGACTCCAGAACTTTGGGCAGTCGGGACTCCATTTGGTCCCATCTGGGTCGCCAAATTGATACTGATCAAAGTGTGAGCAAGCTGCCTGATGTGCATGACAGACCCAATTCTGTGATACCAGGGTTTCAAAAGAGAAAATGTCTTTAATACAAGTGCAATATAGGAGAGCAGGAGGATTGCATGCCTCTGTCTCCCCGAGTTGGAAGTGCTTAGGGTTTTTATGGGAGTAAACAAAGGGAGATGGAGATAGTGATGTGAAGTTAAGGAATTAGCTAAAATAATAAGCACAATTACAAGTAAAACAGCTGTAGTCAGCGGTTACAGTGTTGCCATTGTGGGGTGTACTCCCTTTATCCGAGTCGGGAATACTAAACTCCTTCCCAGCTGTGTAGGTCCCACATACTGAAACTGGTCAGGGAAGCCGAGACTCCTCAAGGACATAAGATCAGGGCTCCATGACTTTTCCTCCAAGTCTTAAAATTGAGAGAGAATCTCTCTGATGTTGGTACTCACTTTATCTAGAAAGACTAGTACTTTTGTATAATTTGAGAACAACTCCAATTAGCAAGTACAATGATATTTTTGCATACTGATTAGAAGTTACCAGAGGAGGTAAACTTGACTTCCAAAGCTGGATTTAGAATTTTCCATTTCTGAAATTTAGATTAAAACTTTGTTTTTTTTTTTTAAAAAAAAAAACAACTTTAGAAGAGATGAGGTTATTTAGACCAGAACCTGAGGTCAGATTACATAGAGGTAAATGCCAACAGGGGAAAAAGAGAAAACAAACACATTATCACACAGATACACAACCACCTACATGTACCTTTCCTATTCAGTACAAAAAGCCAAAGAAATTTTTAAAATTGATAAATAAAAAGAAAAAGAAAAAAAAAAACAGATTAGATGCTAGGCGATTCCAGTTTTGCCCCTACCAGCCTTGCTTAAACTGCCTCAGGTAACCTCTATGGTTAAACTAGATTATCACTAACAGTCTTATAAATCTAAAAGCCTATTGTCATTCTAAGGTGAATTGGAACACATTTGATTCTAGTAAGATCATTTTAAATTAAATGGGTTCATTTTGAAAAAAATAAATATTTTGATTCACTGATGCCCAACTCGTCCAGAATTAGGAGGTTATGCCAAGAGACATAAAAATAAAGTTACTAATAACACTGAAACAGAAAATTAAGTTCAAAGAAAACACAAGAACATAAATACACTCACTGAAAGGGTAAACATAGTTGTGATTACATGTCAAATACAGCTATAAAACCTCCTGAACACCAAGGCAAAAGTAAATCGTGGCAATCATGTATGTAAATTTCAGGAAAGCCTAAACTTTTCCTAGCATTGAACTTGGGAATTTGATCTAATGCAGCTATTGCGGGAAAATAATCTCACTGATTTTACTGAAATTAAATATACATATACACAACAATCCACCATTTCTACTGCTTAGTATGTCCTTGATAACCCACTCAGGTCCTCCACAAAAGAGGCACGTGGTTGTTGAGGGTAGAACTGAAAATCACTGTAGAGTTAGCAGTGTATGAATATGATGGCATGTGGGAAGGGGCAGCAAAAGCAGTAACTTACCCTTGATATATAATAAGAGGCAAATCTTTCAGAATAGAAATCAAGATCATTTCTTCCTTCAGACTCAAGCTGGAATAAGAGAAAGATTTATCCAAACAGTTGCTTCATTTGTGACTAAAGGAAAGGTTCTATTTTAAGACTTTATCACTCTCACAGTTGATAGTACATACAGGTTACTGGCAATAGCAGAAAAGGAAAAAATCTACAAAGTCATTAATGAGGATCACATTGCTAAGTCTACTACTAACTTTTATCCTGACTTGAAAGAAAACTTCATGCCTTCATTTGTGCCTGTCAGGAAATAATAATGTTAACTTTTCCAGTATTAATTTTGAATTATTTTGAGTTTCTTCCAATGCTGATTCATGCATCAGGCATATGTCTGAGCAAAATGTACCACTTCTTCCCTCCAACGTAGGAAGTGGGAAATAGACCTATGATTGTGCCTTTCTCTCTCTCCCCACATCACCTTAATGATATCCTGTTGAAGAATATTTTAACAGGGGACCTTTGGAAGAATGAATCTTTATAAAACAGGGACCTATAATTTTCTGTTGGTGGAATTTCTGGGGAGAGTCACATGTATGTGTGGTGGGTGTCTGGGTGTGTGTCCATGTGTTTCCTTGCCTAGCATCCTAGAACATGCTTAGAATGTGATACTAGCTAATTGTCAGTCCTGCAAGGTATAAGAAGTATCTCAATTAAATACTGTTATAATTAAGGCAAAAAATTCCACCAAAGATCTGGTTATGCTCTATACTAAACTAAAAGACTGATTCATAAAGTTGCCAATATTTCTTTTCCACTTCAAATACAAGCATGTTGACTTTTTAGCCATAGCATCTGACATCCAAATACCTATTTCCAACACTATCAATTGCGTTTAAAAAAGCAAAATCACAGTGTAAAGATGAAGTGGGTATTTCTTCTGTTTGAAAACTAGGAGGGTATATGATGTGGTAACAAATAAACTTGATGTGATCAATAAGTTATGTTTGTCCTATGTAGACAGACTATTCTTCCCCCAGATACGTGGAACTGAAAAGTTAACAGGCATATGTGGGAAACATACATTTACACAATAAAAATTAAAGCGATTTTGCATTTTAAGAGAAAACTTACTCCTTTACATAAAAACCAGCTCTCTTTAATATCTTTAAATATTGATTTATAGATCTTTAACCAGATAAATCTCAATAGACAGAACAACTGATGGGCTAAGTGTTGGAATCTAATTTAGCTTGAAGATCACTCAGAAAAGAAGATGAAGCATCTTTGAAATTACCATGTAAGTCCCTGGATAAAACCTGATTCAGTCCAAGCATCTAATTATATAACTTTTTTAAAAAATGTGGGCATTGAGTAAAGGACATCATCTAATGTAGGAATGCATTTATGTCAGGAAAATGTGTTTGTGATTAAATTGCTGGGTCCAAACACTCTCAGAGGAAGAAGTACTGGGTCAGTAGATTAAGCAAAATATATTTGCTCAGAAATGACCTTCAAAAACAACTTTAGATGATAATGACGTTACTTGAAATGGCCTCATGCAGGGAGAGCTGTTAATTTTGGAAAGATCCAATCAATGTTGCTTTTGACTTCTCTCACTGCTGCACACAAGACTAATTTTTCCTTTTCTAAAGACTTGAAATTTGCTGTCAAATTCTTACATAGTAGAACAATTGCCATTTATGGTGGGTTAGGGGTCCCCACTTGTTGAAACGTGATTCCCCAAATCAGAGCCCCTTTTCAATTTTTTTCATCTACTTTTGCCCCAAGGCTTAATAAATTCAGAATCTGAATAATTTTTAACAGTTTAATCAAATGGCATGGTCACATTACATACAGATACCTAGGCTGGACATTCTTCTGGTTTATTATAATCCTGTATTTTCCTGTAATTTCATTTAAATTCATTGCTTATCTTTCATTCATTCAGCCATACAACATATATTTATTGAATGCCTTTTATATTCAAGTTATATGGCAATTACTCTCTTCTAAATATGTTCTTATTTAAACGTGTCAGTTGTACTCAATGCTATGATCTCCCTTTGGGATGAGGCACTGATTCCAGCAGCTGCTGGGAGTATTGGCAGCTGACGACTCACAGCTGCTTTGCTTTGAGGGAATTGCCTTTGACTGAAGGGCGCTGCCTTGGTCAAGGTTATGCCTCTTCTGAAGGACAGCCCAAATGTAGTGACTGGATCAGAGAGGGAGACACAAAGCCTAGCCCCCTTGCTTCATTTTGGGACAGCTCTGAAGGGCTATCCACAGCTCCACATTTTCCCACCCCGATGAATCTCCTACTCACAGATCTCCATCTCAGGATCTGTTTCCAGGGAACACAACCTCTAGGGCATCACCATCAGAGGCATTTGTCACAGTCCCCTTTATTGTTACCACAATCTCAATTAGCGGGAAGAAGCAGGACTGTGTTTTTGGTTACCAAAATATCCATTGCTTATCAGACACCAGCCATCCTAAAAAACAAACAAACAAACAAACAAACAAAAAACGTCTGGTGTTTTTCCTCAAAATTTTACCATCTGACTTATGGGATGTGAATGTTTCCCAGTGTCCAGAGAGTGATAAGATGATGGTCTGGTTGGTTTCCTTTGAAAAGCTCACTGAATCATTAACCAATCCAGCAGAATATTTTCAGTTGACTCCTTCTCCCTTGCTCCATCTTTCTCATATAACCCACTACGTTTCACTTAGACTTAGTTGTGGATTGTTTCACCAGCCTTAAAGCCAACGTTGATAAATAGCAGACCATTTTACCTTAAGTCTTTATACGGTGCAGATGAGCTACTTTGTTTTGTGCTTTAGCCTTTGCGTGTATACTAAGCTCTGACTGGGTCAGGAGAGGGCGAGAGGCCTCGAAACCAGAGGGGCCATGCATCAGACAGCAGTTTCAGAGGGGCCGTTCTTCCCCTTATTTGGGCTCACCTATGGTTACACTGGGGTTCCAGAGCAGTTTACTGATTTTTTTTCCCCCTGTCTTGAAGAAAATGAATAGCATTCTAGCTCCTTTTCTGTGGCGGAAAGTTCAAGACTTTTCTGGGTTTTTGTTTTGTTTTGTTTGTTTTTTGCTATAAGTGATTATTTTCATCCCTGAACTCCAAGGAAAACAATATCAAGTTGCAGAATAGCTCTGTTCTCTTTCCCACGATTCAATTCTGTTCATCAAATATTTATTGAGCACCTAAACCTTCCGAGAGTACTGTCCCGCACACTTGGGATGTGTCAGTGAACAAAGCAGATATAATACCTGCTCTAAGTCCCCACCTTTTGTCACTTTCTTTTCCTTACTACTCTCCGTAAGAGAAAAAGAGGAGCTAGGGAAGGATAAAAATTACATGCAACATATTTCCAGATTTTCTGCATAGGTCTGCTTTTAATTTTTCTGTCCTACTCCCAGACCCTAAATTTATTTGCTTAGATTATATGACACATGACCCCCCTGTTTGACTACCAAAATGTGATTTTTGGTGTGAATAAGCCTGAAAATTCTTATCACCTCTTCATCATCTATAAACTTCTATGGGAAGATGAAGGGCTGGAAAGGTGAAGGGAGAGAATCCTTTATTGAGCATTTAGTATTCTCATGCACTTTCCATAAGACCTCACATTTAATCTGCATAATGAATCTAAGAGTTGGGTACTGTTTTTACTCCTATTTTATATATGAGAAAACTAAGACTTAGAGATAGGCTAAATAACTTTCCCAGAATCACACAGGTAATAATTGACTGAGCTAGGATTGAATGTAGGTCCTCTTGCCTCCTCCCCTACCATGCTGACCCCACAGTAGTGTTGTACCACAGAGAGAAACATCGTACTTCTGGTCTACCAAACCTATCACTATACCTCAAGCTTGAGGAACAATTTCCCTAATTCAGTAAACATTTCTTCAGGTTTTGAAACAAATGTTCTTTAAAATAAAATTGAGCAATAGTCTTGTAGGGATAAGAGATTCAAAATAAAAGTATTGTGAAGATTTGGATAACTGTCCAAAATCTTCTCACCATTCATATATTGTGGTTCTATTTCCTCACATGTGTATTCATCTTAAGATTCTCCTATAGAAGGTTCTCTCAGAGAATTTACACAAGACCTTCTTTTTATTTTGCTTCTCCAGCCACCTCCTTCTCACATATCTTTTAATTAGGAGTCATTGCACACTTAAATATCAGTGAGTAGAGGGCCAAAAATTAAAGACAACAGGCTAGCCAGATTGGTGGCAGCCATCTTAGTGGGCCTGTGAAATTTGTTTTGGAGAATTACTTGAACTAATGATTTGTTCCTATCAAAAATGAACAAACTCTACAAACCATTCTAAATCTCCATTGGTTTTATCTTGAAACAATATTTTGCATATTTTTCATAAGCATGTATAAAAATAAAGGCTGAATATCTGTCTGTAAGAAAAAAAGTTACACAGTCATAGTGGAGAGAAGGAAATCTGAAAGGAAAGAGGAGGACTCGAACTGCATACTTTGATACATAAATCTGGTAACAGTGTGGGTTTTTTACTCTTCAGTCTTAAAGTTTTAAAATTAATGAAGCATCTGGAGCCAAAGGAGGAGACCTTTTTTCAGTTTTCATGGAAATTTTATGGTTAAAATATTGACACTCGTACAATCATTATTTGTTTGTTTTTATATGTCTTCCTCTGTCCCACAAAGGAGTTGGAATAACTTATAAGGATAATTAGATTGCTAGATTGACTGATAGATCAATGATAGAGAGAGAAAGAGAAATAAAAATTAGTATCATATGCTGAATTTAGGGCCTTGACATTAAACTGAGAGCCAAAGCAAAAAGGAAAACTTTAAATTGCATCATTTATATTTTGTCCTAAAAGCATACAATTCTTCATTGAAGATTTTCCTGGCACCTAGGTTTGAAAAGGACATTTCATTGGACCTGTGGTGGTCAATATATGGCAGTTTGAGATTATTTATGAATCCCAAAAAAGGGAAAGATTATATTAAATTCAGTTGAGGGGCCTCTGATTACATTACATGTTAAGATTGCTTTGAGGGCTTTTTTGATTTGACCACGTCAGTAAGGCATGACTCAATTTGAGTCCCCACCCCCTTGGTGGGTCTGATATAAATGGACACTCACACATGCAGACAGACACACAAGAAGAGAGAGCTCTGTCATTTTTCATCCTGGTGCCCCAGGGAGAGATGAGCCACTCAGCAGTTAGTTTGCAGCAGACCTTGGGAAGAGAACAGAACAGCTGAGGCTAATATAGAATACCCGGAAAGAAATGAGCCTTATGGCAGAAGAGAGAGGACTTCACTTAAGCATGGAGGCTCAAGAGGAAGAGGAAGCCCAGAGGGGGAGGCAGAGACCAGCCAGAGAGTGGCGACCATCTTGCTTCAACACTTGGCAACAGACTTTGGTGAAAAATCAACTTTGAGCTGGACTTTTTACAGCCTTGTAACTGTAAGCTTTTACCCCAAATAAATACCCTTTATAAAAGCCGACAGATTTATGGTACTTTGCATTGGCAACCTGTAGGAGTTTGGTATTGTTTATAATTCCAAAAATAGATATTGGATTATGTTTGTAAACTGGTCTGTTCCTCTAGGCATATTAGATTTATTAACTTCAGAGGTTTCACTTTTACTTGATTAAATTATGATTAGGGCTTCTATTGTGCCACGTCAGTAGGACATTGAGTCTTCAGGGGGCTGGGACTCACAGAGAAAACAACACGGCAGAGGAGGGAGTTTTGATACTGGAGCCCTGGGGAGTAAACACACAGGAGAAGAACACAGAAAAATAGAGAGGGCTCCAGAGACACGGCAGAGGCCCCAGGAAGAGAGAGAGCCTGATAGTCTACAGCTGACCTTGTGGAGAGACCAGAGCAGACGAGCCTGGAAGAAACGAGCCCCCAGGGAGAGAGACGAGCCTTATACCGACCTACAGCTGAGACCAGAAGAAGCTTGGACCACAGAACCTGAAGAGGAAGGCTGAACCTTTGCAGACATCGGCAGCCATCTTGCTCCAACATGTGGCAACAGACTTTGGTGAGGGAAGTAATATATACTTTATGGCCTTGTGACTGTAAGCCTCTACCCCAAATAAATACCCTTTCTAAAAACCCAACTGATTTCTGGTACTTTGCATCAGCACCCCCTTGCCTGACTAATACAAAACCTTTTGGCAGACTAATGCACCATATATTTTACCATATTTTGCCAGCAAAAGTAAAGACAAGTCTCATGGGAAATGCAAAAAATTTTCGAAAAAACAAGGTGAGGGCATAATGCCCAAACCCAACTCAATGGAAGCAGTTTGCTGGAAAAATAAGAGAGTACCTGGTCAACATACACAGCTTGCTGATAGTAGTCAGCTTTCATTTCCAGAATAAAGATGTCAAAAACATAGCCCATTAGGCAACTCAGTGCCTTCCTCATCCATAATTAGGGTATACCAATAGGGCATAGAACTTTTTCCTGCTTAGGCCAAACTGGACTGGAATCCATTCCAAAACAGTGTCTTTGTCACCACTACCAAGTGATTAGTGTTGGCAAAAGAAAAAAGAAAACAAAAGAAGCTTATTTGCCATAATGGGCAGGGATTCTCTTGGGTTTCATAGCCTCTGAAATTATATACAATATTTTACGTGTATGCTTCTAAGTAGATTTTTCTATGGAGAGACTTCAGAGTTTTCCATTCCTTCTCATTAGAATAGATGAAAGGGTTATAGCCAGGAATGCATTGACCACAGGTCCTTTAAATGCTCCTCCTTCAATATTTCTTTCAAGAGCTTTCGATAAAAGGTTCGAAGTTATGCTCTCTGGAAGGGCCTGGATCCAGCGTTCTGCTACTGATTAAAGGAAGGGCCATACACTTTACTGATCAAAGCTCACAGCCTGCTGATAGACTCTTGTGGGAGCTGAGAGCCTTTCTCAGGCTGGCACCTGAAACCCACATGCACATGCCCAATCAAAAATATTCCTCGAGTGTCTACTCTGTGGCAAAAAAATGAGGACAGTGTGTTCAACATGTTTCCTGTCTAGGTAGAGCTTATTCTAGCAATTACACAATAATTAATTACTATTTTTGTTATTTGATATGAAGGGGAAGGATGGCTGGAATTGCCCTTAAAAGTGGCAAACAAAAACAAACAAAAAGAACAAACATGTCTCAAAAATGCTGACCAAGCATAGCTATGTATGCAGTATTTATTTTCAAGCCTTTCACAGATCGAAAATCATCATGTTAGCTTAGGAATATAGGAATATGTTGTCTATAATATAAATAGATCTAAATTTATCTTGTCAGTTTTGGATTATAGAGATACATTATTTATAACTTTGCTCATAAAATAGTTGTTTGGTGTGCAGAAATCAGGGAATAGATTACGCAGATAATAATTACAAATAAATTTGTTAAATTTATTTTTTAAATATCTAATTTAACAAGTGGAAAACTATTAAGGAATTTGATGTTTCTTAATTTTATGATTTTGTTACAAGCATGCTTTATAAATGGTGACAAATATGCAGTGGCTTCCATCTGAAATATAAAAAACAGCCAGTGAGAATGAAGAAGGAAAAGAAGAAATGTGAGAGGTTTGAGGAGAGTAGAGATGTTTAAAATTATCATTGAGGTTTGCTCTCCCCCCACAAAAATAAAGGAAACCCCTATCAGCTATCAATATTAATCAACTTAGTCCGTCCTTCACATGGACAGATATCCGAAGTGCAACACACATATGAAAGAAGTTAAAAAAAACACGCACAGATTCTAAGCTCAGGCTGTCTTGAGTTAGATCCCAATTCTTTCCTTTATACTTACTAGCTGTGTGATCTTGGGCAAGTACCTTAATATTCTGTGCCTCTGTTCCTCAAGAAGTGTTTATATAGTAAATGAGTTGATATATGTAAATGCTTACCATAATACCTAACATAGTAAGCAAGTGAAACCAATGGCACAGGAGATAAGAGCCAGAAGGAACATTCAGAATAAATGACTGCAATGGAAAGAGAAAGACGTCAAAAGACAAGGAAAACCTTTAGGAATTAGAATTTCATATTACTAAATTATTTTCACAGAACACTGAGAAGCTATTGTATTCATAAAATAAGAATATGAAATAGGAGCTATCTGTTCACAAGATAATCAAAGAAGTTTTATAGCATGAAAAATAAAAAGACAAAGTTAAGATACATGAAGACCCATTCACATATCTTAACAGCATAACAGACCTCCTGCTGCTTGACAAAATCTCTCTCTTCTTTCTCTGCCTACTAGTCTGCATTTCCCAGACACCCTTCCAGTTTGGGTAGCCGAGTGCCTGAGTTTTGCTGGTGGAACTTGAGTGGAAATGGTATGTGCCACTCTCAAGCTTAGCCCATAACAATCTCCCTGAATGATCCTCCATGTGTTTGAGAATGATGCAGGCCTGTGATGGCAAGTGTTTCAGAGTAGCTGGAGTCTTGGTTGCCTGTGTGTGGGGATGGCTGTGGGTGAAGCTGGAGATATGGGAAGAGGCATATTAATAAGTGACTTTGATGCTGTGCTAAAAAGTTTTGACTTTGCTTTTGGGCCATGAGAACTTACTATTGTATTTGTTTCATGTAGAAGGGAGTATAATAAGCAGATTTGCATTGTAGAAAGATCAGGCCTTTGGCTGGATGGAAGATATCTAAATGGGCAGGAGATCTGGTGTGGAGGTGACTGCTGGTAGCAGTTAGGAAATATGTTAAATCACCCAGGTGAAAAGTGGTAAGGCCTGAATTATAGGAATGTCAGTGGGATGGAATGGACAGAGAGATTCCAAAGGTAATTTTGATAGAGTCAACAAGTTGTTAGGTGTAGGGAGATGAGATGGCAGGGTGAAAAGTAAAGGTGGATGCAGATGCCATGACATTTGAAGAAGGCATCATGGCCTTGAGTTATCTATGCCTGTGGCCTCTCTTTTCTCTGAAAAGTTAGAGGATGGTTATTAGTGTCCTCTCCACCACCTTATACTCCATATGTGATGGTTTGAAGCTGTTTAGACACCAGAAAATCATGTTCTTAAAGTTAATGCATTTCTGTGGGTGTAAATGTATTGTAAGTAGGACCTTTTGATTAGGTTACTTCAGTTAAGGGTCTTTTGATTAGGTTACTTCAGTTGAAGCATGGCCCAGGGTAGGTATTAATCCTTTTACTGGAGTCCTTTACAAGAGAATGTAATTAAGAGAGAGAAAAGAGAACACCATGGAAGCCAGAAGCTGAAAGCAAGGAAACCCCAGGAGAAGGAAGAGACCAGCAGATGCTGCCATATGCCTAGCCATGTGACAGAGGAGTCCAGGATTGCCAGCATCCTGAAGATGCCTTGATTTGGACATTTTCACAGCCTCAGAACTGTAAGCTTATAAGCTAATAAATCCCCATTGTAAAAGCCAGCCCATCTCTGGTATACTGCCTTAGGTAGCCTAGCAGACTAAAACACCATCTGTAATTGTCAGCCGAAGGGGTACTGATGCAAAGTACAAGAAATCTGTTGGCTTTTGTAAAGGGTATATATGTGGGGTAAAAGCTTACAGTTACAAGGCCCTAAAGAGTCCAATTCAAGGTACCATGAGAGGTACTTTCTCACCCGAAGTCTGTTGCCACATGTTGAGCAGAATGTGGGAGCTTTTCATTACAAAATTTCTTCCTAGAACATTGTATTAGTCAGCCAAAGGGGTGCTGATGCAAAGTACCAGAAATCTGATGGCTTTTATAAAGGATATTTATTTGGGGTAAAAGCTTACAGTTACAAGGCCCTAAAGAATCCAACTCAAGTTTACTTCCTTACCAAACTCTGTTGCCACATGTTGAAGCAAGATGGTGGGAGATGTCTGCAAGGGTTCAGCCTTCCTCTTCCCTTTTAAGGCTCCGTGGGTCTTAGCTGTAGGCTGGCATAGGGCTCTTCTCTCTTTCCAGGGCTTGTTTCTTTCTGGACTCAGCTGCTCTGGTCTCCTCACAAGGTCAGCTGTAGACTATCAGGTGAATGGCTCCTCTCTCTTCCCAGGGCTTTTCCTGGAGTCCTTTATAAGATCTATGGAGCGGTCTCTTTTCCCCTGTGTATCTTCTCTCTGTATCTACTTCCGTGTGTCTCCTTGATTGAGTGTCCATATATATAGCCTACAAAGGGGGTAGGGACTCAAACTGAGTTGCTGTAATGACATGGTCAAATCAAAGCCCTAATCTTAACATAATTTAATCAAAGGCATTTCAACAGAATCTAATACAATCAAAGGGTGTCATGCCCAGAGGAACAGACCAATTTACAAACATAATCTCTCTTTTTGGAATTCATAAATAATTTCAAACTTCCACACCATTCATTCCAAACAACTTGCTGGCTGCTTTGTTTATCCCTGTCCTTGAAAGTGCTGTTTTCTCTTAGGAATACGTACTGCTCCCCCTTCCCCCCAACAATCTAGAAAACTCCTGCATTTCCTTTATACTCACATCAACAATAGCAGTTCTGTGAAGGCTCTCTCATTCCTCCAGACAAGCCTGGTGACTTCTTCTTTGGACCTTCTCTCCTTCATGGACTCTCCTCTCTTGTGGAACTTATGAAAATGTGGTCAGTGTGTTCATTGGACATCTCCACAGCTAAAGGGGGAGATTTTCGATGGTTGGGACTTTTTTTCATCTTTTTATTTCTGATTACTAGCCAAGGACCTGTACTGTAGTAGGTGCTCAGCAGATGTTTGATGAATGAGCTAATTAATTGATGAAAATAAAGGGAACATCTTTACCACTGTTCTTATGAAAAGAATAGGAGGAGCTGAGCAACAATCCCTGGAAAAAGTGACAACACTGAAATAGATCATAATTAAGGTTAGAAGCAACAAATATGTGCAATCCACATAGCCATATGATTCCTATTCTTTCAGTTGCTTCAAAATACTATCAATATTCTTATAAGAAAACTCTTATAAGAAGTATAAGAGAATAAGTATGTAAACACACTTGCCTTAGTGAGAAAGGAAGGAAGGGAGGGAGAGAAGGAAGGAGAGAAAGAGAAAGAAAAGAAGGAAGCATGGAAAGAATGAAAGAAGACAATCATCCCTGTCTTTCCAACAACTGGAGTTTTCCAGAACTTTTCGTATATAGCATATACCAGTGAACATAACCCTCACATTGACATAGGGAAATGGACCATGGGTCCCTTTAATATTCAGGGCATATATAGTTTTCTATCAGTTGTGTGGCCTGGATTTCCAGTTGTTTGCCCAATACACATTCTCCCCTTCTTCTTAGTGTCCAGACCCCAGTTTTATTTGGAGGAGCAATATGGCCAGCTAGAAGGCCACATCCCCCAGCTTCCAGGATGTGGCCAAGTAAATACATCCGGCTAATGAGATCTTAGTGAGTGGGCAGTGCAGACCTTCACATGGCTTTTCAGAAAGAATTAGATTAGCTGGAGGATTTGCCCCTTTGCCTTCCTTCTTTGATCCTCCTTCTGGCCTGGAGCCTGATGGCTGATGTTCTGACAGGTATCTTGGAACATGAGTTGACCTTGAATTTGGAGGGTAGCTCTATACAGAAAGAGCATAAAGATAGCAGGCACTGGCTTCCTGAAAAACACCAGCACTGAGTTACCGTCCTTTCACTGCCTTTCTGTGATAAGGAGTTATAGCTCTGTGTTTTCCTTTGGGTTTTCTGTTAAAATTTTTTATTTTTACCCACAATAAAAAATAAATAAATTGGAAAGGAAAAAAAAAAAAAAAGCAAATCTAAAACTAACCAGGATTGCTCACCTTCTGGTAACTAGCATAAGTGCCCCAATAATTCTTAATCTGACTTTGCTCTGATTGTCACATAGTGTCGTTTAGTGTGTGCTCAGGAGGTGACAGATTTACATCCAAATGGGAAAAATGGTATGTAACTCTCACTGCACCCTGCAGTATCTGGACGGGCTCGCGGGTAGAGTCCGTTTCTGGAAAACAACCCACTCTACTCCTTGTAGATCACTCAAAATCGAGGGCAAGGTACAAATCATTGCTTGCCTCTACATTTTCAGTTTTCAGAGAGTCAGCTAGATCCTTTGGAGAGAAAAGGATCTGTCCAAAGATCCTTTTCTCCCTCAGGGTGTTTCCCTTTTTCTTTTCAAGCACCCAGTCCACCCTATGATCCCAGCTCTGTCCTGCTGATGTTCTTTGTGGTGGGGTGAGAAGATACATGCACCCAGAGGTTCCTGTCCCTGGGAAGGTGATGGTGAGCACTCACATCCATTAAGTTGGAATAACTACAAGACAAACCTATTTCTAGCATGCTAACATTAATCACACTCATGGCATAACTTCCAAGGGTTATTATGTTTAAAAAAATCTTCCATTTCAAGATAGGAAGGGAAGAAAGAAATAAAGAAGAGAGAGAACTTTATCCTCACAGGCATGTTATTATCTATGTCCTCCACCAGAATTTAAGTTCCTTGAGGGAAAATATTCCACTTTGCCCACAGCGTCTAGGAGACTACCAGGCATGTTCATCCATTTTGTCATTTATTCACTGAATGAGTGAATGTTTGAATGAATATGTAATCATCAGGTGACTGCTGCAGGCATGGTTATTGTCCTAACATCAACCACAATAAAGAAGAAATAGTGGATCTCCATGAATGCTTGCTCTGGGTAGTGCTGCTCATAAAAGATTAGTCATTCCAGACAGTAAAGCAGCAACTGGTCATCCATATCCATTTTTTCATGGAAGGGGTCACACATCAAGAGGAGATTAGAGCACAGGTGGAGTTGAAAGCGAATTGGTGCATACCGTGCCCTTCTTATTTCCTTCAGCAAGACCTCCTTCAGCATTTGTTCTTCCACCTCTGCTTTTCTTTAACCCAATTTCCCATTACATGCATTGGTTCAAAAGACAGAAAAGTGAAATGGAACCCCAAAAGGCAGCATCTTGAGACCTTGTTCTACCTGAATTTAAAACATATGGTGGAGCAGTTGTAGCTCAGTGATTGAGAGCCTGCTTCAGATGTTTGAGGTCCCGAGTTCAATCCCCGGTACCGCCTAAAAATAATAATACACACACACACACACACACACATATGGTAATTGTGTAGAAAGTGTGATCTTTTTTCCCATCACTGGTCTTGCTTGGATTGTCCATCTTTCACAGCATGAGAATAAAACACTTACACAAGGCAATTCAGAAAGTTAGAAAATGCTGAGCATGAAAAATACTCGTTTTTGAACAGATGTGATACATGTACAGAAGCCCTTTATATCCAACAGCTGTACCTGTCTTTGAGAAACTTGACCTAAATGAAGAGATTAAGCATGATGAAAGATTTTACAGCTTTCTATATAGAATCCTTGGTAAGTCCTTTGCAGCCGCAGATTTAAAGATAATAAGACACATGCAAGGCAGGCATTTTTGTTTACTCAACTATACTTTAAAAACATAACTAGATGTGTGGTTTTGTAATGACACGTTGATGTCTTCACTTTAAAGGAGAGCTGACAGAGTAACTTTGTTGTTGTCGATCTACAGAAACCTCATGATGGGTGGGGTGTTCCAGAGGAAACATCCCAGTGGGCTTTGTTGGTGACTGACTCCATTTTTTAAGATGGTCTATGTGATAATTAAGCAAGTGAATAGTCAAATTTTCCAATTGACACAAAAAGAAGAAAGGAAACAGGAGAAACCCTCTTATACACAAAATAATAAGAAGCATAATTAAGACAGCCTAAACATAAAGCCAGGTCTATTTCTGTGAAGTTGTTTCCTGAGTGAATGATGACTAGGATCCATATGGTTTAGGTAATAAGTGTATAGAAATCTTTGGGATAAATCACCACATAATGACTGAACAGCAAACCAATCCATAAGCACACCTTTTCTCTTTGGAGAAAACATTAAGGTTTTTATTCTGATGCCTTCCAGCAATGAAATGATGTTAAGGAAGAAACAGCACAGCATGAGGGAACATGTGAGAGTTGGAAACAAAACACTCCCTTAAGGGTGCTCACTCCTCAGCCCTGCTTCCCTCTGCCATCTGGTACCACCTGGAGCTGGCCCCAGGCAGCTGAAGCCTTGCTTCCACCCAAGACCCAGCTCATCTCCAAAACCTGTAACTTGATCTCCAATTTCTTCCCAGGGAGCCTTTTCAGATTATCCATCTTGCTATGATGGAAATAATATGTGGGACTACAATTATTCTTATATCCAGTGCTTAACATGGGCCGGTGCTGTGTTGAATGTTTTAACATGTGTTATCCCGTTGAGTCTTCAAAATGGCCCTATTTCTAAACAATTACTACATGGTTTTTAATTCAGTTCAGACAGAACAAACCTTGCCTTTCCCTGTGGTTCACAGAAGAGGAAACAGAGGCATGAATTCTTGCAGGGTTTCGTAACACGAGAGGGTTGATGGGTTAAGATGTTGATGATCCACTGCTATCACTGCCATTTGTACAACTCTGACTGTAAGAATTCAGCCAGGTGAAAATCCACAACTAGTGTAGAGCTCTTAGAGTGCACCTCTAGTCCCACTGAGTGACCAAGTCACTTTAATGCTAGTTGGTGGGAATAGAATAGATTTCCAGGGGTGGGTGGGGATGATTAATGAAGAAATGACAAATTATAAAGGTTATTTCCATAGAGAGAAGACAATGCTAGAATTTCAAAGTGCTTCTTTGACCTTCTGTAATAGAAGATTGTCTTTTCAAACACAATTTAGCCCCATGCTGGTCCTTCAAGGCAAAATGGGGCAAAGGTGCTCTGCAGGTCCCCAAACAGTTGCTATTTTCACTTTAACCCAACTAGAAAGAGACTGAATGTCCTCCAGTGGCAACCAGTGGATACCAGAGTAGATTTATCCTGTTAGAAGCATAATACATTTTTTAGTCTCTGGTCACGTGCAGATGAGACAGGATAGGGTGAGAGAAACTTGAAACTTAGAGGAGTCCTATGACTTTCCTTTGTACACTAGATAGACATGTCAAACATTTGAACCCCGATTATCACATCTATTTACTTAAATTTTATAAGTCCAAATTGAATTCACTTTTTTTTCCCCTCTTAGAATTTACCCTGAGTTCCTCATTTTGTTTGAGTGATACCTTATTCCCCATTCCCCCAGTTTTCCAGATATTTTTCATATAATTATTCAAATAGTTATTCAACAAATGTCTCTTCAGTTCACATGTTGTGTGAGACACAGTACTGGTCTTTGGGGTTTTGGGCAGTGAATGTTGGCCCCATCCTAAGGAGTTTACAATTCCGTGGGTACAGATTTGCATGTTCTTACCCTCCCCACGCCACCCCCTGTCCATTCTGCTATGATAGCAGCACACCTTTTCTTTGGTATCTTCCTTTCCAGCCCCACTGTAGGCACTCCCACCTGGGCCCTTCTCAGTTTCACTGGTCCATAGCACTTAGTGATCAATGGTGGTTCTTCCTGCAAGAACTGCCAGGTTACTTCTTCTAAAACTCTGGGTGACATGGATTACTTTTCCTTCCTCTTCCAACTCATCCTTCCCTTTAACACCCAGAATCCTTAGTCTGATATTTAAAATCTCTGTAATCCAGTTTCCCACTAGCTTACCTATTCCAGTAGTTCGCAACCTTGGTTGCATGTCAAGATTCACTGGCAATTGTTTTTGTTTGTTTTTAATACAGATGTCCAGGAACCCACCTGTAGAGCTGGTGATTCAGTCAAGCTCTCCTCGGGGTTTCTGATGTGCACTCAGGTTTGAAATTTTGACTTTATCTCCTCCTGGTCACCTATCTAAACTTTCTCTTTGTGCTGGCTAAACAGATCCACAATCACCATTCTTCATAAATGTGACACAATTTATAAAGAACTCCTACAACTCAACAACAAAAAGATAAATGACCCAAATAAAAAATGGGAAAAACTTGAATAGACATTCCTCCAAAGAAGATATATAAATGGGCCACAAGCACACAAAACACATGAAAAGATGGTCAACATGATTAGTCAGCAGGGAAATACAAACCAAACCACAATGAGATACCACTTCACACACATTAGTATGACTATTATTAAAAAAAGAAAAAGAAAAAACCATAAAATAACAAGTATTAATAAGAATGTAAAGAAATAGGAAATGTGTTCATTGTTGGCAGGAATGTGAAATGGTATACCTTCTGTGGAAAACTGTTTGGTCGGTTCTCAAAAAGTTAAACATAGAATTGCCATATGACCTGCCAATTCTACTACTAGGTATAGATCCAAGAGAATTGAAAAGAGGAACACAAACAAATATGTACACCAATGTTCATAAAGCATTATTAACAGTAGCCAAAGGTGGAAACAACACATGCCCCTCAACAGATAATGGATAAACAAAATATGGTATAATACATACAATAGAGTATTTTTCAGCTATAAAAAGGAATGAAGTTCTAGTACATGCTACAATATGGATGGACCTAGGAAACCTTATGCTGAATAAAATAAGGCAGACAGAAAAAGAAAAATACTGTATGATTCCACTTATATGAAATATGTAGAATAAGAAAATTCATAGAATAAGATAACAAGTAGATTATAGGTTATCTGGGGCTGGGATAAAGGGAGATGGGGAGTTATTGCTTAGTGGGTAGAGTTTTTGTTTGGGGTAATGAAAACATTTTGATAACAGATGGTGGTGTTGGTTGCACAATATTGTAAATATAATTGATGCAACTGAATTGTATACTTAAAATGGTTAAAATGGCAAATTTTATGTTTTACCTGTAGAAAGAAGTCACACACACCCCTGTCTCTGAGTCTTTGCCTTACCTTCCACTCAGCGTGTGAGTGCATCTCCCCATATGAAAGCCCCATTGTTGCCCCAAGCCCTAAGTGCAAAGGCCATGCCTTATGTATCTTGGTCTCTCCCAAGGATTAAGCATTGTTTACTGAATGCATGGCCCAGCTTAAATCTTACTCTCTCTGTATTAGTCAGCCAAAGGAGTGCTGATGCAAAATACCAGAAATTGGTTGGTCTTTAGAAAGGGTATTTATTTGGGGTAGAAGTCCACAGTTACCAGGCCATAAAGTGTAAGTTTCTTCCCTCACCAAAGTCCATTGCCATGCATTGGAGCAAGACAGTTGCCGACGTTTGCCACTGCTCAGGCTTCTTGGGTTCCTCTCTTCCCGGGGCTGCGTTTCTCTCCAGGCTTAGCTCCTCTGTTTCCTCCACAAGGTCAGCTGTAGACTATGCAGCTCTCTAGACTTTGCCTCTCTCCACAAGGCCAGCTGTAGACTATAGGCGAATGGCTTCTCTCTATCCTGGGGCCTTCTCTCCTTCCTCAGGCCAAGCTCTCTTACTTCCCGGGGCTCCAGCTCAAGACTCCAACAATCAGAACTTCTTCAACTCTGTTCTTTGTCATGCCTTTTATATTTGGTTCCTGCCCCACCAAGGGGTGGGGCTCAATGCCCTACTGATGTGGCCCAGTTAATGCCCTAATCATAACTTAATCATGCCCAGATTAGCAGACCAGTTTACAAGCATAATCCAATATATATTTTTGGAATTCATAATTACATCAAACTGCCAAACAGATACAATCTCCCTAATACTTTTCTGGTTAAAGTCTTCAGCAACCTCTTCCTCATCTGAAAAACTGAGCTTCATAATAGTACCACTTAAGGGACTCATTGTAAATTACCTTGTCCTTTTATTTTATATTACATTTTCATTTTGTTCATTCTCAATTTCTCAATTATTTTGTAATTCATGGGGAGTAGCAAATATTGTTTATCTTTTTGTTTCCCAGCACATCAGATGATCATAGCACATAATTTCTCAAAATACATTAGTTCCTAAAATAGTTTTCTTCTGCTGCTGTGACAAATTACCATGTATTTAGTTACTTAAACAATATACATTAATTATAGTTGTGCAGGTCAGAAAACCAACATAGATGTCACTGGGCTAAAATCAAGGCATCGACAGGGCCGAGCTCCTTCCTGGCAGCTGTACGGAAAAACCTGGTTCCTTGCTCACTTGGTTTGTTTGCAGCATTAAGGTCCTCTGGATGAAGAAGTGAGGTTCCCACTTCTTGTGGGCTGAGAGCTGTTGCTGACTTCTAGAGGGCTCCCACCGCTCCTAGCCTCCTTCCTCCATCTTCAGGGCCAGCAGAAAAATCTGAAATCCTAAAATTACATGTCCTTAATTTATGTCACAGCAGAACAGTGACTGCTAACACTTATTGAGCAGTGGCAATGGGCCAGGCATTGTGCTGTACGTGAATGATTTCATTTCAACCTTGTCTGAAATCCCATGAGGTTTTTTTTTTTCCTACCACACACTGCCGCCTGCCGTTGTTTGCGCTTGCTCTCTGCTCTCTGTGTCTATTCATTGTGTTGCCTGTGTCTGCTGGTCTTCTTTATAGGAGGCACCAGGACCAAACCATGGAACTCCCATATGAGAGAGAGGTACCCAATCACTTGAACCACCTCTACTCCCTGCTTGTTGTGTCTCTCATTGTGTCTCCTCGTTGCATCATCTGGTTGCATCATCTTGTATTAGCTTGCCACGCCAGCCCATCACATCAGCTTGCTGTCTTGCTCGTCTTCTTTAGAAGGCACCGGGTACCGAACTCAGGACTTCTCGTGTGGTAGGCAGTTGCCCAACTGCTTGAGCCACATCTGCTTCCTGAGGTATTATTTTGATAGCCATTTTACATATGAGGAGACAGAGGCACAGAATATTCAAGTAATTTGTGTTGGACCTGAACATATCAGAGCCAGTCTTTAATCCATTAGTTTGATCCCAGAGTTTATGCTTTTAACCCTCATGCCACACATTTCTCCTAAAAGGAACCAGGAGTTGTGGATAATTTCTCTATAATTTCCTTAAAGTTACAGCCCTTTTAGAAGTCCCTATTTCATAAGTCTACACTATTCTAATAAATGTCAAACATCTTACAATTTGCAAAGCATATTCATAAATGTCATTTCATTTAATCCCCTAAATAGCTAAATAATGTATTTTGACTATTCCTATTTTACAAGTTAAAAAAAAATAACTACATGGAATGACCAAATGACCCAGCAATGCCACTCCTAGGTGTATACCCAAAAGAACTGCAGATAGGTGTTCAAGCAAAAACATGTATACAAGTGTAAATAGCAGCACTATTTACAATAGCAAAAGGTGGAAAGAACCTATATTAGTCAGCCAAAGGGGTGCTGATGCAAAGTACCAGAAATCTGTTGGCTTTTATAAAGGGTGTTTATTTGGGGTAGAAGCTTACAGTTACCAGGACATATAGCATAAGTTACTTCCCTCACCAAAGTCTGTTGCCAAGTGTTGAAGCAAGATGGCTGCCGATGTCTGCAAGGGTTCAGCTTGCTTCTTCTTTTTAAGGCTCTGTGGTCCCAGCTTCTTCTAATATCAGCTGTAGGCTGGGATAAGTCTTGTCTTTCTTCTGGGGCTCATTTCTCTCCAGGCTCAGCTGCTCTGTTCGTTCCATAAGGCCAGCTGTAGACTATCAGGCTAATGGCTGATCTGTCTTCCCAGGGCCTCTGCCGTGTCTAAGGAGCCATCTCTATTCCTTTGTGTTCTTCTTCTGCATGTTTACTTCCCTGGGCTCCAGCTCAAAACTCAAAACTCTGTCCTCTACCAAGTCCTACTGACGTATCCCAGTCAAAGCCCTAATCATAATTTAATCACACCCAAAGGAACAGACCAGTTTACAAACATAATCCAATATCTATTTTTAGAATTCATAAACAATATCAAACTGCTACAGAACCCAAGTGTCCATCAACTGATAAGTGGACAAACAAAATTTGGTATGCACATACAAAGGAATATCATTTGGCTATAAAAAGGAATGAAGTTCTGGCATGCAACAACATAGATGAGCCTTGAAAACATTAAGTGAAAGAAGCCCAACACAAAAGGCCACATATTATATAATTCCACTTATATGAAATACACAGAACAGACAAATCTATAGAGACAGAAAAATATATTAGTGGTTGCTTAGGCTGGCAGTGAAGGTGTTGAGGTGATAGGTGAAAGGTATAGGGTTTCTTTTTTTTTTTTTTTTTTTTTAAAGATTTTATTTATTTATTCATGTATCCCCCCCTTGCTGCTTGTGCTCGCTGGGTCAGCTAACCACGCCATGCGGGCGGGCTTGCCTTCACCAGGAGGCCCTGGGAACCGAACCCGGGGCCTCCCATATGGTAAACGGGAGCCCCACTGATTGAGCCACAGCCGCTTCCCTATAGGGTTTCTTTTTGTGGTGACAAAAGGTTCTAAAATTGACTGTGGCTATGGTGGCACATATCTGTGAATATACTAAAACCATAGAATTGTATACTTTATATGAGTGAACCATATAATATGTAGTTTATGTCTTAGTAAAGCTGTTAAACAAATAACGGACTTGACGAGGTTGAGTGGCTTTCTAAAAGCAACACAGCTAATACATATCTATTGGAAGAGGAGCAGAGTAGTATCTAAAACCTGGGCACTGAGGCTCAAAATTCTGGCATGATGTAGTGGATAAGCTTTGGGGTGTGGACTCAGAGGTGCAGTTTATTAGCCTGTGTGATTTGAAGGGCACTGAACACAAGATGGCTGACTCCTGTTCTGCTGTAGAAGTTCCACCATGTGGCAGCATGATGGGCGGCCTCAGGGAGGAACCGACACAGCTACCATCCCCAGGCTACACTTGTGTTCCTCTCCTCCCACCATATCTCCGCTCTCTTCTCTTTTCAGTCCCTCTTCCTTCTGCTGCCAGAGTTAGTTTTTCTCAAATACAGTTGTATCAAACAGGAGCCCACCTAGAAGCCTTCAGTGGCATCCAGTGGCTATAGCTAAAGAACAATTCTTAGCATGTTGCCCAAGGCCCTTGGGAATCTGGGCTTTATCTTGGTTTCTGCATCATCTCTGACCATTTCTTCCCAAACCCATGTGTCCCCATCGTTTAAACACTGCTCTGGGAGTGCCTCATGTTGCATGTCCCTATGCCTGATGTACAGCTCCTTCTAGAATGCTGCTCCCCTTTCTCCATCTTTTATGGCTTCATGCACGAGTAATCCCTGTTCATTGCCTTCTCTGGGTACTAGATAGGAGACATTTGGTCCCTCCCCCATGTATATGTTACTTGACTTATTGATTACAAGATTATTCCTGTACATGTCTGTCCCTGTGAGTCTGTGTCTAGTGGAGAGAATTCCTGGCAGAATGACAAAGACTAAGGACAGTAGGTTGGGGTGGGGAGCTGTGTGGAGGGAATGGAGCCCTTGAACCACAGACATCCTAAATTAAAATAGAAAAGGGTTAAAGTTATAGGACGTGTACATATAAATTTCAAAGCAAAATCACTGCCAACTTCCTACTATGCTTCTCCAATCCCATACTGCACCCAGCAATACACACACACACACACACACACACATACATGCACCACCCCGCTGGAGGCAATTATGGGCTCAAAGTAGGTTCCTGACTGGCTTTTCTTGGAACCATATTATAGAAAGAAATGCCTGAGGAAAAGGTCAATGCCCAATAATTTATCAGAAATCAATACAATCTTCTATTTTTCCATCCCAACTGTAATATTTTAACTCTTAAAACTCTGCCCCATTTATTTATAACTTTATTTCTTAGTGATTTTTATATAGGTTATTTTGATGGAAGATGAAAATCTATCACACACTGATTATATTCCATGTACTGAAATTAATAGAAACCCCCTCTTTTGAGTGACTCACTATTTTTCCTCTTCTAACTCATAAGAGTTCTCCTTTGTTTTTTCTGAGTTGTTTTTTTTTTTTTTTTTTTTTTTTTTTGTATTATGGATCAATGAATATCCAGGTAGTCGAATTCATGTATATGTCCAGGCTAAAAATAGAACACTAAGTAACATTGACTGGGCGTGGGGGCTGCATAATTTGACCTCTGGTGAAGAAGAATGACCTAATTAAGAAAACGAGAAGGGATGGCCAGGGAGAGAAGAAGGATGGAAGAGGTCCAACCAAGTAGATGTCTTCCTAGCTTTCATCACTTAGTCCATGTGCTCCATCATAACCAGGAAACAGGAAAATAAGTTTAAGAAAGATTAGAAAAATATTTAATACCATAGAGGGGAAAATGGAGTTTCAATTATCTCAATTCCTATAATCCTTCTTTTTTATGGAAGAAATTACATCAGAAATTGAGAAAACATTAGCAGCTCAGAAATATGAAGTCATCAGTCTCTCTGGAGTCAACATGACAATATTCTTGCTCACAGAGGAAAAATATACTTAATTTACATATGAACTATATAGGTGAAATAAATGTTTAACTATGATATGACCTTAAGTTGGTAATGTTCCCTGGAAACCAGCTTCCTAGAATTTATCCTGGCTATTCTATGCTGTTTTAAGTTTTCAAATCACCCACGGGGACTCCAGGCAGGCCATCAGTTCTTTGACCCTTCTCTACTTCAAACCATGTTTCCAAATACCTGATGATCTTTCTCCCTAGCGCATGAGGAGTTGCCAGCCCTGACATCCATTTAGATCCTCAACGTACGCACACAGTGGTACTTTGATTTGTCTGTGCACAATGGAATATAAACACATTCATGAAACCTGCAATGCTCGCGGCCGTTTCCAGCCTCCACTTGCTGCTCCCCATCCTCCTTGGTTGGGATTTTGTCCCTGCCTGAGCTGGGTACCCCCATTGCACCCTGTTCCTGTATCCTCTCCCTCTGCTAAAATGGCAACAGATTTGAAATCCTCACTCAGTCTTTGATGGAAACACTTTCACACAAATGTTGCCTCTCTCAAACTTTCCCATTCAATGACTTTCATCTCTATCCATAAAACCAAAGATTTTATTTTCTGTGGGGAGTGGAAATAGTCTCTAGGCAGAACTGTTAAACAGGGATCCCTTTAAATGCCTTGAAGATAAATCTGCTTCAAATGTTTGAGCTACCTGAAGAAGTAAATGGGCCCCAAAAGAAATTAGGTTCTTCAGCCACTGTCTTCTTTCTCTCTTTTCTTCCAGATCTTAATCTCAGCCATTACCTTCCTGTCCCTCTGCCCAAGGGATGCACGTGACCTGGGTCGTAGGGCCAGTTCTCATGGCTCCCTCTCCCTCCCCACCACTAAGAGAAGGGACTCCAAATACAGCCCTGGGGAGAGTTGTCGGAATGACTTGGGAAGCTTTTATCAGCTTTCAGTATATTTCCTCTTAATTTTTGATGTGTTCCCGTTGGGGGAGTGCCTCTTTCAGCCTTGTCCTTTACCTTCTGGATTAAGAAAAAACGTTAATCTCTTCTTGGGGGAAGAAAGGAAGTAGAGATTTTCATGTGCGTCCATTGCCTGGTGATTGTGCTCCTCAGACCAGCAATCAGTGTTTCATCCATCTCCCTTTAGTAACCGGGGCACTCAGGATGGTAGCTGGAAAGAGCTGTTCAGAGATAGGTGCTGGGCTGTGTGGAAAAGGCATCAAAAGATCCAAGAGCTGTGAAGACAGTAACGATTGAGGATTCAAGTATTAACATGTGTGACTATCAATATGACCAGGCTGATTAAAGAATACAGTGCAGGGGAGCCGATGTAGCTCAAGTGGTTGAGTGCCTGCTTCCACGTACGAGATCCCGGGTTTAATCCTCGGTACCTCCTAAAAACAAACAAACGAAGAAACTAACTCTCATTGGGGATTGGATGTAGCTCAAGTGGTTGAGCACCTGTTCCCCTGTGTGAGGTCCTGGGTTCAATCACCAGAACCTCCTAAAAACAACAAAAAAATAAAGAATACAGTGCCTCAGAAAAATGTTTGGCGTAGATATAGGCCTATGGATGCTTACTGGCAAAGTAAAACAAACAAACAAAAAAACCTAAAAATTTCTCTGTTTAAAGGTAATCTGGAAAATGGCGGCAGGGAGGCATAATTTTTTTTTCATATCCTGCAAATCACCCCATAGAAACAAAGCAACCAGGAGAGCAAAAGTAAAACCCCACAGGCAACATTACAGTAAACCTGTGAGAAAGCATATCCTGACGAACCCCCAAATAACCTGCTGATGATATTAAGCTGTGCATGGTGTCAACAAATGTGTTGGAGGAAATGGAAAGAAGGCAAAGGGGCTTCCGATGGCCCTGAGGGCAGAGGAACCAGAATCGTTCCCACGTGCTTATGCAAAGCTCAGTGGACCACCTGGGAAAGGCTGCAGAATTTGCTGGCTCCCGTGTGTGGGTGAGTCTAAGAGATTGTACTGGTGCATCCTGGGTCTATGGACCCTTAAAAGGGACCCGCATTAGGGAGAAACCATTGGGAATAGAATCCAGATTCAGCAGAAAAGAGGCTGTAGAGGCAGAGGTGGCAAAAGAAAAAGAAGATGCAGATAGAAATTGGGGAGAAGGCCGACAGAAATCAGATACTATACAGCTGTATTTTTAAACATTCCCCAGAAAAAAACTGAAGAGGGAGCTCTAGAGCTGTGAAGCTAGGACGCTATCCCAGCCCACCCTTCCCTTCTAAGAGAATATGGAAACTCATCTCACTTAAGCATTTAAAAAAAGGGAAAAGTTGCTCTTAAAGCTATTAAAAGGAAAAGGGGACAGAGGAACACAATAATGTCTCTGCCAAAAATAAATGCATGCCAGAAAGACGAACAAATGAACCAGAAGAAAATGATCATCTACTGTTTCAAATCAAACTAAAAATATTTTGAAGAAAAATGTTACAGCTCTGAGAGAACAGCATAACCCAGAATTAGAAAAACTCAAAACTAAGCTAATTGGAGAAAAGATATGAAAGTGGGAGGTTATAGAATTGAGTAAAATATTAGAGATGAAAGAAAAATTCATTTCAGATTTTCAGATTAAACTAGAGAAGCAAAACATTGAAGGAACACTACAGAAAATGCCTTAAGATATATATATGACATATTCCTTTAAGATTTATATATAAATAGAAGAGGAAAGGATGGGTATTTTTAAATAAAATGAAATAAAGAGGTAAAAAGATATAATAAAAAGATACTCAAAGGAGAGCCAAGGTACATATAAGAGAAGTCCATTTAAAAAAAAGAAAATCAATGTTAAGAACAGATATCAAATATAATTCAAGAAAACTTTTCTGAAACAAAAAATGACTTGCAACTACATATTGAAAGGGCATATATGGCAAAATTAACCCAGATGGCTTATGCCAAAACATAGTCTAGTAAAACCATTGAACTTAAAATAAAAAGAAATAAATACTTTTGGCATTCAACGAAGGTCAATATTCCTTACAAGGGAAAGAAAATCATATTGTCATCACAATTTTCAATACCAATACATTATGCCAGAAGACAACGGGGTAAGGTATTTAAGAACTACAAGGAAAGCAAAAGTGAGCTAAGGATTTTATATCCAGCTACACTGACTTTCAAATATCAAGGTCACAGACATCTTTTTATGAACATATAAGAATTCAGGTAATAATTGTACCTAAGAGCTTTTTCTGGAGAATTTACTAAAGAACAAGCTTCAGACAATCAAAATGACTGAAAAGACATCAGCAGTAAAACTGATGGTAAACGTTAAATATATATTTATTTGTATGTCTTATAGTTCATAGTCAGTTGTAAGGGTGACAGTGTCAAATGTAACGGCCAATTGCTCTGTGTAAACTTAGTTCAGCTGTCTAATAGGGAGGGATATTGGAAAGAGAATATGAAAAGTAGAATAGGCTCTGTCTGCCTCAAAAATATTAATGGGAAGTAAAAATATATTAGTTAAAACTAGATGCTAGGGAAGGCGGGGGAGTGGGAAGAAGAGGTCACTAGTTAATTTCTATGTTTTCATACTAGGATATCAAGGGGAAGTAGAAATAAGGAACTAAAGGTATCATAAAGATAAAAATCATATGATAAAAATCATATAAGTATCTTAATTAAAAGGTATTAGAGGAAGCAGATGTGGCTCAAGCGATTGGGCTCCCGTCTACCATCTACCATATGAAGGGTCCCGGGTTCGGTTCCCGGGGCCTTCTGGTGAAAGCGAGCTGGCCTGCGCGGCATGGAGTGCTGGTGCAACAAGATGACGCAGCGATAAAGAGACACAGAGGAGAGACAGTGAAAGACACAACAAACCAGGGAGCTAAGGTGGCTCAAGAGATTGAGTGCCTCTCTCCCACGTCAGAAGATCCCAGGATTGGTTACTGGTGCCTCCTAAAGAGAAGACAAGAAGACAAGCAGACACAGAAGAACGCACAGCGAATGGACTCAGAGAGCAGACAGCGAGTGCAAGGGGGGGCGAATAAATAAATAAATCTTAAAAAAAAAAATTAGAACAAAAAACATGAACCTTCCTAAACACAGAAAGATATGCAAAGAAAGAGAGAGCAAATAATGTAGACCAATGCGTCTCAAATAATTTGTAGTAAAGGGCCAGTTTCCTTTCTAACTAATTTGCTGGCCAATACTTTTACAAAATACAAAGCCACATGATTGGATATTGTGGCGATGTCAAATTGTTGTAAAAGTTTCTAAAAGCTTTCTTTTGGTTTCTGTACATATATCAGCATAACCGGCTAACAGTTTGTAGATCAGCATTGATATAGAACACATAGTGAAAGAATATGAATGTAAAAGTAATATAGATATAGATACATAGATATGTGTATATGCATGTATGTGTGGTTATATATGTAACATAATTATGTCAGAATTGAGGATAAATATTTGGATCTTATCAATAAATGTAAAAGGGCTTAACTCAGCTATTAAAATAAGATTTTGAGATTACGTAAATAAAACCCAACATTCCAACATCAAGATATATAATTCCAGATGGAAAAAGGTCTGTAAAATATTCTGCCACTTACGTAATAAAGGGGAAGGGCTACATTTATATATATATACAAATATATATGGTATACATCTCAATTTTATATGTTTATATATAACTATACATACATATTAATATATTAATGGAAAGATAAATCTTAGCATTTACAAATAAAATAGTTCCCTAATGAGAGAGGAAGAAAATAGAGTAGAAGGGATAGGGATTGAAACTAGACTTGTTTTATAAATTTGACTTTAGAATCATGTATAACTTTACATAATTATAAAACAAAATTAAATTTAAAATAAAGCAACTCCTAAAAATCAAAATCAAAATGAGACGATGGAATTGTGTATCCAGTAGGTGGCATAGCTACGCTAAGAGGAACTAAGGCAAGGGACTTTAATACACAGTAATTTGACTGTTCATCCAAAGTTATCATAAGGACAAAACAACTACAAAGAATCGTAAACTGTTTTTTCTTTTTTTATCATATTGTTGATGGTCGTCTTAATATTTAGTCTGAGACTGTTGTGTGTGTGTGTGTATTATGTATGAAGCAAATGAGTAACTATACTGGTGTCATTAAAAACCCTGAATATTTGACATAGGGGAATGGCATACAGTAAAAAAATCTTCCTCTCTCAAATTTGAATAGGATGAATTCATAATGAATATTATCTTATTATAATAGATATTTCATAGATTTGTCCTCTAAAAAGACTTAGTAACAGTACTTAATACCTAGCACCAGGATCATGGTTTCTAGCTACCATTATCCACTAAAAGGTATCAAGGGCTCTTTGGAGAAATACCTGAATTCAGGTCTGCAGCAGGAAATATAGAAGATGATCCTGAAATACCAAAGGCTGATTGTGTCATATCAGAATCCCAGAATTAAGTTAATGAGGCTCCCAGTGGTCAAAGATGGGAGATTATGAACAACAACAAACAAAATAACTGCAACAGATTGAAGCACATCAAATATATTAAATTTCATGAGTTCCTTATGATACTGTGAAAAATAAAATACTATTGGCCACCCTTGGAGAATGCAAGGGAATCAAAATCATCGTTTTGAAAATTAGCAAATAAAGGAGAGGAGTCACACACTTATTCTTCCTTCCCTACATAAACTGTAATTCAGGTAACCAAATAATTGATGAGGAGCTGTTTCTCTTTATAGAAGTTTGCCATCTAAGAAGTGCAGAAGGAATTTTAAAATTCCAATATTACCGTCCTGTAACCTTGAATGAATTTTCGGATCTAGATCATGCCGATCAATGACAGCAAACATCACAAAGAGACCACCACATACAAGCTTCTGGGTGGAGGGACACACACCAACGATGAAGTAGTCTTGTCCAAAATTGGAACCTCACTCTGATGATGTCTCTAGATCTATGCTCTCCAATATGGCAGCCACTAGCCATATGTGGCTATTGAGTGTTTGAAATGTGCTAATTGAAGTAATGCTACCTCAATTTGAGGTAATGCTATAATTCTAAAGAGTTAGTACAAAAGTAGAATGTAAAATATCTCAATGATTTTTATGTTGATTTCACATTAAAACAATAATATTTTGCATATATTGGGTTAAGTAAAATTATTAAAATTAATTTCAACTCTTTCTTTTTGTCTATCAGAAATTTTAAAATTATATTTGTGGCTCACCTTATATTTCTAGTGGATAGCGCTGCTCTAGTTTTAACTACAATTTATGGGAAATACATCGGAAAGAGGAGCATATTAAATGACACCAGAAGGACAGAAACAGAAAACTCCAAGTTGTAGGTAACTCTAAAATGAATATTTCTAATCCATTATAATAATACAGTCAAGTTACTGAAAACTTGTGTGCCTGAGCATATAATTTATGCATAATATTAATACCTAAATGTTACATATCTATGAAATGACAGATTCAATAGAGCACTTACATTTTCTACCTTTCTCATTAAAATAAGTTCATAACAATTAAAAACCTGCATCTTTACATTGCCTACAGTGATTTATTTCATTACCAGTGATATGTGAACCTTACTGTACAATATACCTACTTTATCTCTCTTGAATTTTTAATTTTTTAAAATAATATGAAAACTTTCTTATCTTACTTTTGTCAGATAGGTAAATAGCTATTGTTTCCATACCACTAGAAATCCTGTAAATTCCCTATGTCCTGAAGCTCCAAATAGCATTCCTATATCTTGTGGGGATGGACTTTCTTTAAAATAATTTTCTTGATTAAAATATGATACAAAATCCCAATTAGATATGTAAAATTTTAAAATCTTCCACTTTCCTCTTCCACCATTACTATTTCCTCCAAATTAGAGATCAAAGTAATATATTATAAAATATCAGAAACTTTAAAAGATTAATTTTAGTATGGCTTTTCTTATATATTTAACATAATAGGTGCTCAAAATATTGGGTAATTTGTCTCTCACTTGATTAAATCAGAAGTTATTCAATAGTATCTAAATTTGTACTTGTGTTTTTTATCATTTTTGAAAAAAACATTATGCTAGTTTAGCATCCCTTCATCTCTTTTCAGGACAAAAAATATGATATAATGTCTGACTAAGCCACAGAAAGATATTGTCCACACCCAAATGGCGATACACTGATAAAAACAGGAGATACATTGAAAATGAATCTTAAAATTTCTTTTTTACACACGTTGCACCTATGCAAGAAAACACTAGGGGGCAGTGCTGTTAGCACAAAGCTCTCAAGGTAAATGAAAAGGAGTGCACAAATTACCCAAGAAGAGATGTGATTATTTAGGGATGGTGATAAATGGGATCAAGTAACAAAAGAGGATTTTGTTTGTTTCACCTTTATCTGAATCATATGCATATTAATCAAACTACTCAAGTCCTCTTGGAACAGAAACTACTCAAGTCCTGAGCTGATAATATTCACCAGCTCTTCCTGGAAAGGTCTTTCTAACTGGCCTTCCTGTGCCAAAGAAAATCCAAAAGAAGAGGAATTGCCAGAAAGTAAACTATATGAATACTAACCCCAAGTGCCAGTATGATGTTTAGTTGGTACCTCATTTTAAACTTTACTTGTATCCACCGTTCCTTTTTCCTTCCTCTTTTTCTTGGGCTTATTTCTACTGCGGTGTCACTTTTGAGAAGATTCTGAAAACATTTAACTTTCACCCTTTTTCAGCTTTCTCCTTTTCCATTCTCAATTCGATACAATTCAGCTGAATTTAAAGTCAACAAAAATATATTAATTATCAATCCATAACAGCAGCCACTACCTACAAAAAGAATAAGGCGGAAACTAAAAGGTCAAAATTAAAAGGTTGAGTGAAGCAGGATGTGGCTCGAGCAGTTGGGCACCCACCTGCCACATGGGAGGTCCTGGGTTCGGTTCCTGGTGCCTCCTAAAAAAGATGAGCAAGACAGTGAGCTGGCGTGGCAAGCTGATGCAACAAGATGATGCCATGAGGAGACACAATGAGGAATACAATGAAAGATATAACAAACAAGGAGTAGAGGTGGCTCAAACAATTGGTCACCTCCCTCTCACATAGAAGGTCCAGGGTTTGGTTCCTGGTACCTCTTAAAAAGAAGATGAGCGGACACAGAGAACACACAAAGAACAGACACAGAAAGCAGACAGTGAGCACAAACAATAAGGGGTGGGGTAAGAGAAATAAATAAAATAAATCTTTAAAAAAATTTAAAAGGTTGAAAGCTATGAAGACTTTACATTCTCTAGAATTATATTTTTGTCTATTTTAAAAACAAAATTCTTGTGAGCAGTGATTTTTTTGTACATTTTGCAAAGAGTATTGTGCATAGGCTACAGATGCTTACTAGATGATAAGATAAGCATGTACCACTCAGACAAAGAACAGGCCAACTGCTGAGTTTCAATACCTTTTTAATATGCAGTGAATTTTCTAATATTCAAGCAGCCAATCAATTCTTTTTCTTTTCCTTTTAGAAAATTAGAACCTATAAATATTATATGGGATATATTCTGAATTGTAGCTTTGGCCTACTTAAATTTCAGTAAATCATTCTAGAGAGTTCACATTATTTAGTTTTGAACAATTCTTGAAGTCTGGAATTTGTAATTTAGCAGCAGGTGGTTCAGGTGATCATAAAAGTGCATGATTACTATAATTAATCCTGGTTGATTTTGCTTAGTTTCTTCAGACCTTTTTGGCTTTTAAATAGTACCTGGAATTTCTATGGCCTCTTTGTCTTGGGATTTTGTAAATAATAAATCGTTCTCCCTCCTCTATATAGTGGCAAACATTTAGCATTTTGCAACTGAAAATTTCGGCTCACCATGGTTTCTATCAGGTTTGGGATATATTTAGTCTCACTAGATCAGTCAGAATTCCATGGGGAAAAAAAGAATCCCACTTGAAAGGATTGAAGTGAAGAGAATTTAATAAAGGGGCTCTTTACAGAGGAGTGGGCAGGGTTAAGAGAAAGCAACCAGGGAGGTTGAGGCACCCAGAGGCAAGGACAGTGGGAAGCTACCACCACCCAGGCGTAAGGGACAGACAGGAGCTGCAGGAGCCCAAGGGGAGCTCAGGAGGAGCTGTCATCTTGGAGGGATGGAGCTGCTGCTCAAACACCAAAGCTGGGATGAAGTGGGAAAGAAAGACCAGGACCTGTCTTTCCTCCCACAGCCTCCTCTTCAGCCAGGGCCTTAGGGTGACCACCTACAGCAAGGCAGGGGAATGTGAAGCTGTGGGGAGCGGGACAAGCAGCAAATGGAGAATAACCAGGCCCTTCGTTGCACTGACTATTCATAGGGATGGTCTTACCCCTAAAGGTGATCTTTATGATTCTCTCCTTGTCTTTTTATTTTTACCTTTTCACTTTGAAATAATTTCAAATTTACAGGATAGTTGCAAAAATAATAGAAATCTCATACAGAGAACTCCAACATACCCCCCACCCAAATCAGCTCCACCAACTTCTAACATTTTGGCACATATGCTATATCATTCTATCTATCCATCTATCCGCCTATCTATCTATTATCCATCCATCCATCTACTTTCTAAACATTTGAGAATAGGTTTTATACATCATGCTCTTTGAACACTTAATGTTTTCATGTACATTTCCTGAGAACAAAGATATTCACTTATGTAACCACCCTCAGTACAGTTATCAAATTCAAGCAATTTAATATTGATATAAAGCTTACAGTCTATATTCCATTTTTTTCATATGTCCCAATGACCTATGTCCTTTTAGGCCTTTTCTCCTCCATCATTAGTTCCAGTCCAGGATCGTAGATTGCATTTAATTGTCATGTCTCTTTAGTGGCTCTTTTTTTTTTCTTCTAATTTTGGGAACATAAACACAACATAAACTTTCCCATCTCACCACTCCCAAGCTTACCATTCAGTGGGATTAATCACTTTCACAATGTTGTGCCACCCTCGCCACCATCCATTACCAGACCTTTCCCATCACCTCAAATAGACTCTCTGCAGCCATTCTCTCCTTATCTTTTTACTTCACTCACTGCATTCTTATCAAACCAAAGGGAAAAAAGGATATTTTAAGGAGAGGCTTCCTTACAAATGTCAGGCTTTTAGATGGAGTCTTTTATGCCCTACCTCATATATCTTGTCTTTTGATTCAATAGGAATCATTTTCTGCTCTTGAAAAATATGGAACATTTTCTTTTTAAAATCTCAACAAGGCAAGCTTTTGAGTGAGTTAAATGAAGTCCCTGCTCCATCATTTTGGAGAGTTTAGTCCATGATCCAGTGGAAGTGAGTCTGGGTACATACTCTCCCGAATCTCTCAAGGGTCCCCATTAAAACCTCTTCTAAACTAATCATCTCCAGCCTGAGCCATTGTAATCTCACCTTCTTGTTGACTAATTTACAGCTTCTCATTTCCTTGTTATAATCTACTTGAAACTCCAGCAGGAAAAAAAGTCAAATGTAAAACGTGTTGTCACTTTCATAAAGTATTTCTTTCATTGTGCCCCACCCACCCCATTCCTTCCTTCCTTTTCCTGATTTTTATTGAAAGGATGAAAGACAAAGAAATCTTACTGGTTTCATTCCAAGCACACTGTCATTAAACGTCTGATGATTTTATCGTCTAAGTATGGATACTGCTCTGTAAGAAACCAATTGATTAAAGGCAATCACTTTCTTTCAGAAAGCATATTCTGCCCTGACATTTAATCAGTAAATAAAAATGTATTCTGTTATTCTTTTTCTTTCCTAACAATCCTCTCCATTATTCAAAAGCAAGTTTTCTTTTTTTGTTTGTTTATTTCCAAACTCCATTTTCTTTTCTTTCCCCTACACTATGTATTCCTGTCTTCTTCCCACTCAAATCCTTTGCTTTTTGGCTGGTGGACGTGAGCAGGTTCATGTACTGTTCTCACACAAGCAGTCTGAAGATAAAGCCTTTGGCAGAAACGGAAGCAAATGAAATATTTTTTTTCTAGTTTCTGCCAGGAAGAGGAGGTGGGAAAGTTTGTAATCTTCAGCCACCATCCTATGTACAACTCAGTCCTAATACTGACTTGATTATCTTCTCAACCCTCCTGAGCAAAACTAAAAACTAATCTTGTTACCAGCATCAGGGACAGGTTTAACATTGCTAGATTCTCTTGGGAATTACCAGGGTACGTTTTCTTAGCTCTTTTCCAAAGTGGTCTTCGAGGTTCTCCAGGGGTCATTATCAAATAACCTTGACTGTTATTACAAAGAAAGTTTAATTTTTTAAAAAATTATTTCATGAATTCATCAATGTCAGTATTTATAGTTCAGTTTCTTTTTCCAGGTTGTACAAGTAACTGAAACTCAATTTAAGTAGATTGTTTTGTATAAGAATCATTTTTGTAAAAAAAGAAGAGAAAAGCTAATAGAACTGCTCTTTTAAAAATAAAAAATAAATCTATAAACCCAGGTCGAAGGAGGAACGAGGGCCATCAGAGAAATCCTGAAAAATAAAAGGCCTTTTCTGTGCACCTTATCTTATTAAGGTACATTTATCCTGTTGATCGTGGAATTATGTGGTTGGGTTAGACACCATGGGAGAGGGAGTACTTTATAACGTCAAAGCCCGTGTCTCCAGAGATGAAGTCTCTTTAATTGGACGTTTTTAGAAATATCACAAAGACATGCATTTTTCCATGGTCTTCAATACAGAAAGCATGTAAAGGCAGGACAAAAAAAGAGAAAAAAAAAGAAGTTAAAGTGGTTAGTGATAATGGACTAATCGACAACTACACTGACAAATTCTACATGTACCACAGTTTTCTTTTTGTGGGGGAAAAAGGGTGGGAGAAAATATTAGAGTCTCATGTAGTCTGAAGGGTAGGAGCAGAATAGAGCCTGTAACACATTAAAGGAAGAATGTGAGGAAATCATCATTGTGCCTTTCCAGCTGTCTCAGCCGAATCAGGCATTGTTCTGGGGAGGAGGGGAAAGGGCAATGCCAGCCAGAAAGTATTTCCATGATTCTCCAGGCTGCAGAAGAGACTCTGCAGGGCTTCTGAGAATTCCAGGTACATTGGCCACAGGGGTAGGCAGGGCCAGCCATGGCCTCTGTGATGTGGTTTCACGGGCCCCAACTCCCCATGTCCCAGGGCTTCCACTAAACAATGCTTCAAATTCCTCTGACAGAACTTTCTCATTAGCTTAAGGCTTTGCCCCCTGATATAAACCAACCATATCTCTTACCTCTTCTCTTCCACATGACTCCAACACCAAAAATAGAGAGAGGCAGCTATACCAATATATAGGAATTCACTTTAATTCAATTAATGTGAATATTTATTAAAGAAGTCTGAGTAAAGACATTGGGCAAAAGTCATAGAATATCAGAATGGGCTTTAGAGATGCAGGAAATGAGGTTGTTGGTTTGTTTGTTTTAACCTAAAATCAGGACTGTGACAAATAAAAGTAAACTTACGGGGAAGGTAGGATAGAATTGTTGAAATCTGGGATGGATGGCTAATACTGCATGGAGCTCATTTGGTCAGTCCACACATCCTGTTTGGATTCATTTATCTACCTAGAGCTGTCCTGCACTTCTAGGTAGACACCTCTAATGGTTAGTTGTTCTTCCCCCTCTTCCACTGGTTCCAGCCTCCTGAGAATGCTGCTCACTGGTTCTATTCTTGCCCACAGAGGCCAGAAGAATGAGAGTCGCTCCTCCCCCCAGGGGACCTGCCCCTTTGTTAAAACTCAGGTTTCTGAGCCTTCTGAAGGTTCTCCTCGCACTCCCTCACGGCTTTGCTTTGTCACGTGACACAGTTTCCATTTCCAACCTCTGCTGGACTCAGAAAAGACAGTGCCCTCTGCCAGCAGGGAGCGGAGCTGGGTGCTGATCTCGAGAATGGCTGCAAGATCCCCTGCCACCCCTCTGAACGAGCATTTGATGGGGCAACGGGAGAGCAAAGCACAAGATGCTGAGCAACTAAGCACTGAAGAGGTGTGAAACCAAGGGTGGAGGGTGGGTAGAGCGGGGAGCAAGCTCTCCTTCATAAACCCATGTGTAAAGGACAGTGACAAAGAGTTTCAGGCTCAGATTTGTGTCCAGTTGTTTACCCTAGTTAAACAGTGGCAGTCAGGAACTGATGCTAGGGAAATGCCCAAGTTCATTTACATAGCTCCCCAGACCCATGTCCACAGACTGGCATTAAAATCCCATGTCTTAGTTGTAAGTAAAAAAGAAACAGTATAAGCCATAGAGAAAGTAGATGCATAGCTGCTATTCTATTAGTCTATTGACTTCAAGCTGAAATCCAAGAGTTAAAGTCAAAATGCTCTTAAAAATATGTCTAGAAATATGTAATTATAGTACGCAAGGAAGACAATAACATGTTTTATAGTTCATTAAATAGTCATTGTAGGAATATTAGCTTTGAATAAATTATGACCTGAAATGTATCTAAAGAAATTATAAAAGCGAAAATAAATATATCTGGACCTATTCTTTTTAAACTTTAATCATTATAATAATAATTACTATCTCATAATGTTGATCTATGGATGAAAAGAGATTAAATATGTAAAGCACTTGGAACAATGCCTGCCCAAAGTAGGCATAATGTGCGTATTTACTGTTACTAAGTGTAATTTTTTGTGACTATGGTTATAATTGAATTTTAGAATTTTATAATAGGATGAATGATTAGAGGTCATTTAAATCAGTGGTTTCATATCTGGTTTTTTTTTTTTTTTTCCTGCAGCAATATCTATTTTTTAAAATCCTTTCTTCAAACAAAAAGGTTGTGTGGCCCCCAAAGTCTAGACCAGAATAGGAGAACTTGGTCTAGCTGAAGTGGGACCCAGATCCCTGGTTATCAGCAGTGTTCCCTAAGGCCACTCAGGAATCTAGTATCAAAACTAAGCCAATGAACCCCATCATTTTACAGATGAGGGAAAAAACCCTAGAGAGGTAAATCCTCTCATTCTCAAAGCTAGCACATTCAAATCACTTTCCAGAAAATAACTAATACTGAATATACCTGGAAACAAATGCCATTTGCAGGGTGATAGTTAAAACATTTAACCAGTAGCCAATCAGAGTAGACTCTGTCATAGTCCAGCCTGGTCTGTTGATCCCCACTGGGTTAGACGTCAACTCTTTAGTTGTTAAATTACGGGATGTTTTTGTTGGAGGCAGGTTTCATAGTTGAGGGACTTGGTGCCCAGGGGCTCAGAACAGTGGGTAATAATCAACTGATACAAAAGTGAGTTTAACAACTGGTGATTTTAACAAGGTAAAATCACACAGAGTGCATGTCAGCTGAATGTCAACTCTGGGTGTTTGAAGATGTTCCCTGCAGGCTGGAAAAAGTCCACATCAGGTTGGAACCCTCTCAAGAACAGCTATACTATAGCTGGAAACTCTGGAGAACTGTATCTATTTCCTCTCATTTGGTTCTTCTAGAAATTGAAGTTCTCCTCTGGGCCCTTCCAAAACATTTAGGCATCCATTGTCTTCCAAAAGAAGGAACTACTGGTGATGTTCACCATTTCTGAAGAAGATAACAGTGTGAATCACCTCTTTTAAATGGGAAAGGATAATGTGAACCAAATATCCGCTGCCATAAATGATTTTGTAATAAAGAAGTATTGTTAAGTTGAAATAAAAAATTTTTAAACCCTTGTTATTGCAGGCAGTTTGAACAGTAGTTATCTGTGACAGAAATTGCAAATGAGGGCTTTGTATTTATCATTCAAAATAAGTTAGAGAATCCAAAGAAATAGCTAAAAGCTAATTATAGGGATCTGTAGCTCCATTTGTTTTTTACAAAAGAATTTTTGAAAAATACTTGTCATTCCCTTGCACTTATTGAAATAAATGATTTCTGCCAGTGGTCCTTGACACAGACTACCAGCCTACAGAGTAGGCAGGTGATGGTGACAGGAGAAGGAAAAAAACAAATACCTGCAGGGTGCCTGCATGGGAGAATTGGAAGGTTGGATTTGAATGGAAAGAGGGAGGATGTTCTGGAGGCACATGGGAAGGGCAAGGAACTGGAGACAAGGACTGTGCATGTTAGGGGCCATTCAAAGCACTTGCAAACATCTTACGTAATTTGAGCTGGGATAGCTTCCTGCGACATCATGGAGTTTATCCATTTTATCCATGGGATATAAGCCCCCTCTCACTTGGAGGTGGAGTGGACATCACCATCTCAGACTCCCAGGATTGGGAGAAGAGCTATGGACTACAGTGGATTTACTGGTATTCTGTTATAGATTCCCCCATCTTGAAGGCAAATCTATACCTCTTTAGTATTCCAAGAAAGTATCTGCACATCACTTTTCTGGCTCCTAGGGGAGAGAGAGAGGCACGAGGGGAGATTCATTTAAGTGTATGACTTAAAATGAAGAGCATTTGGCTAATGAGTAAGCAGCTGTTTAGTTAAGCAGATGATTCATATTGGGATATTTATGGAGCGCAAGTATTTTTTCAAGGCTGTAAAAATGTAAAAGAAAAAAAAAATGTCTCTCTACGATCCAAAAGCAGATGTTTCTGCAGATACAAAATAAAGTACTACTGAACAGTAAGTCCTTCCTTCAGGTTCATCAATTTATCTATTAAAAACATATGTTCACCTTCTTAAGCAGTACTGCATTTGTTTTAATTGGGCAGAGAGCTTTATAGGACTTATTTTGTGTCAGGCATTGGCCTGTGTAAAAAAATGCAATCTAAAGCCCCAACGTGCAAGGAGTAAAGTCCAATAGGAACGTTATATCATATGCCCCAAAAGTTGAACCAATAATGAAAAGCAGTTTTTTTGTTTGTTTGAGGTACTGGGGCCGGGGATTGAACCTGGGACCTCATATGTAGGAAGCCAGCGCTCAACCACTGAGCCACATTAGCTCCCCTAACTTGGTTTTTTTTTTTTTTTTTTCATTTGTTTGCTTGTTGTTTGTTTGTTTCCAGGAGGCACTGGGAACTGAACCCGGGACCTCCACTGTGGAAAGCAGGTTAACTCAACTTCTTGAGCCACATCCACTCCCAGAAAAGCAGTTTTTTTTAAAAAAAATGACAGCTGTGTGAGTGTTGTAGCTATCACTGGCATAACATTTTATTTGCTTATGATCTAATAGCTAATTCTTGTTAAGAGTTTGCTATGAACCAGGACTTGTGCATTTGAGGCCTCTTGTTGGAAAAGTGTGTCTTCCAAAGAGAGTTTAAAATGGAACAAAAATGTCAGAAATCACATTGAGAAAAGAGGGAGAGTGGCAGTGTGACTGTAACCTGAGATAAGAGATGGTTTCTGCAACTGAGCCTCACATTTGGCCCAGAGGTTCTTGCTGATCAAGATGGAAAGGGAAATGTAATATATTACAGAAGCTTGAGGAGGCGGATGCTTCTGGGGGGTGTCTCTGTATAAGGGCTCACACAGGAATTAGATCTGAAATTGCCTTTAGCAAGGAATGAGATTAGATAAATGGGAGGGATTTCCAAGAAGGGAAAACGGCTTGAGCAAAAACAATGAGAAACAATCAAGTCCCTGCTCCCTGACTGAACACAGGCAGGTTTAGGGTCAGTAAATAAGACAGTTTGATTAGAATGAAGGATGCATGTGGGGAAGAGTGGAGGCAAGGGTTATCCGAAATCAAATGTGGCAGGGTCTTCAAGGCGAGGGGAAACTCTGTGGGCAGGAGAAAGGACAAACAAACTGAGGGTGGCTTAAGAGGGAAAGGTGGCGCTGCACTGAGTCCTGGGGCATTGGCTACAAGCTGAGACTGGGGCAGGGAATCTGATGAGGAGGCTAGCCTAGGAAGAGTGGGTTAGGACTTAACTAAGGTCAAGGCAGAAGGAATGCAAAAGAAGGGGGGAAGTGAAGTAACTGCAGAAAAGAAAGGCAGTGACCACTTGGCTATGAGAGGCATTCAGGGCAAAGTCAAGGTGACATGAGAGTCTCCAGCATGGGTGAGTCGAGGAAAGGGCTATGAGGCAATCTTGCCCACCAGAGAAGGAATTCTTTGTATATATTGAACTTAAAGTGCTCTCAAGACATGGCAGTCAAAATAAAGTCTCACAGGGCAGCTCTAAAAAAGTGTAGAACTGGGACTCGGGAGGTAAATGGAAACTGGGCATATCTATTTGAATAATCTGCCACAGGTGAGACCAGGGGTCACTGAAGGGATGTGTTTCCTGAGAGAATGTTAAGAATAAAGAATTTTTGAGTTGAGGGGAGAAAGGGTAAGAGATCTACCTCATAAACAGAGATGAGAATGAGCATTAAAGCTTTCTAGAAGCAAAGGACCGAAAATTATGCACTCCTCTTTCTGTTTTCATGTTAAATGGTACCACGCTGACACTCTCTGAGCTCTTGCCCAATTAAATATTTCACACTGTATAATAACATTGCAAAGTTACTATTTAACATCCTATCTTTTCAATTCCATTTCTCTTTGAGCACAGTGCTTCTATTGAGTGAATGACCTAAGTCAAGCAGATGTATATTCGTGTGCCAAATTAGCTGAGAAGCACACATGGCATCTAGATGGAGTTACTTTTAAAGGAAAATTTTATACAAATAAAAAAAGGTGACTGTCACAATGAAAAGGAGTTCAGATATGCTGTGTCTTAGGATTTTCTGGTTTTTCCCTTTTTCAAAAGACTTGAAACTGGAGAAAATTCAGAAGCTTCTCCATTCAGTGAAGATAATTTTTTATCTTCTGTCTTCCCCAGGAGCCTTTTTCTCTGCCATTATTTCTGACCAAATAGGGTTTTATGTGCTTTTCTTTCCATTCAAGATTTCAAATTACCTGTCCTTTCATATCTTTACCCCTGATTGCAGTTACACTTCGCTGTGGTAGCATTTGCCAGTAACTGTTGTCATTATAGGGGTATTATCTGAAAACCTACCTTGCTAAAACTGTGGTTCTGGTTCTGTTGTTTACCTCTTTAAAAAAATGCTATACTCTTTAGAATAGACATGGGATTTATTTTCCCAGTCCCACTAAGTTTCACAAGTACTTCTATCATAATGGAAGAGATTTTTTAAAAATTTATTTAAATTGCATTTCAAATTTAGATTTTTTTTCTCTTGGCAGGAGGGTGGTGCCATAATATACTGTGGTAGTAATCATTCTTTGCTCAATTTATGTTCTTTTGCCTATTTAATCATATATTCAGTTTCAATGGAGGATCCAAAGCAATTGTTTTTAAACCTAAATATGTTTCAGGTAGACTCTGGTGCTTCAGAGACGGCTCATTTTGTATGTTACTTAGTCAAAAATAAATTTCTCACCCGCAGCAACCAGCTTGTATGAACTTGGCAAGACACAGATCCTTTGTGAGATTTAGCTGCCTCATCTGTTATAAGCAGAGACTGACGCAGTACTGAGTACATCAGGGAAATGAGTTTTAGTTTGGAAAGGCTGAGTTTAGGGTCTGGTTAGAACCTACAGGTAAACTTTTCCATACCATGTTGTTGTGAGATTGAGAGTAAATTAAATGAGTACCTGGCATATAGCCAATTCAAGAAATGGCAGCCATCAAGGTTATTAATATTACTTCAAAGTATAAGTAATTTCATAGGAATCTGTGTTCCTGATATGTGACTGTAATTTTGTAGATACAACAACGGCAATTTAATTTTATTATTTTGTTATCATATTGCAGTTTTAGTAATTATAGAAAACTATGTTTAAGAAAAAAATCAAAATCAAATCTCATAAAAATATGTAAGCAACTGAGGCTTTTACTTTCATTCTTACAGTGCCAGTACTTTTCATTTTTTCATCATAGTCTCAAAGCCAAATTAATAAATAACAATTAATCACCTAAACTGTGCAAGGTGCTATGCTAGCTTGCTGTAGAATATTCTAAGAAGTACAAAATAGACTTCCTTCCCTTATTGAGCTACCAGACCAGATGGGCATAAGAGACATAATGATGAAGGGAAGGAAGAAGGGATATAAATGATATCACTGTCTAAAGGGCCTACTTTGTGTCAGGAACATAGGTTTAGGGAGCTAATCATAGGCTCCCCCATTAAAACCTCACTACACCCCTGAAAGGAGGCTGGTATTATCCCCATGACCTTCAGAGAAGATAAATTACCAGCCCCAAATTATAGACTCTCTGTCCTGTTCTAAAAGCATATGTCTTTTCTATATTCTGATACCCATCAGGAAAAGTTGAATCGTTGCCAATAAAAATAATCAAAATAAATACAAAAGAGTTGTCCTATGGCAACTCAGAGGAGGTTAGAATCATTGGATTGGGTGATCAACAGGATTCATACAAACTATAACCCAACACGATATCCTTTTTCTTGGAAAAGAAGGTGGTATAGTCCACCCCAAATTCTCCTTTATCCAGTCCAATCCATCCTGGGTCACCCCCCAAATATTCAGTCAGTCCTTTATTCCAGTTTCAAGCATCTTCTTCCAACCCATATAGAGCCTGAAGGGTATTAGAGATTCTCACCTAGTAGACTTGTTCCCCGAGCTCTTTCCAGGGGCGCCTGGCCTTAGCTGTAGTGCTTTCCACGTAACCACGGGCCACTCCTCTTAGTGGGCAGAGAACACTCCCCAGAGCTCTTCTCTTCCCTACTTTCCCCAGCAGTCTCTAAATCTTTCTGTAATCCCTTCACTCCCCTCACCCCCAAAGTCCTGACTCCTTTTGTACATGACTCCAGTTTGGATTGTCACCCCAGTCACACCTGATTCCTTGCTGGATGGAGAGAGTAGCCTTTAAAAACCAGTCATACTTAGCACACCTCTGGGAACATAAATCTTTCATAATCAATTCTCCTAGACTGAATTATGCTAAAGGGTGTCCATTTCCTTGCTAGCTTTGAGTTATATTAAAAAAAGTCGTGACAGGGGAAATGGGGAAGAAAACCAAGTCTTCTTGATCTGAGTCTTTAAAAAGGTGTTTTGATTTAATAAATAAAGTGTGTTTCTCTTTACAGGGGAAAATGCCCTGCACTCTGTCCATCCAGAAATAGGCAGGCTTTTCTAATTTTCAATTTTCTTTTATTTTGAAGTTCCATTGTTTTCAATGTATTTGTTAATTGAGGAGCCTTAAAAAAATGGAAATTTACATAAAAATGAACTAAGATCTTGTCTTTAAAAAGTAACCTCAAAAAAAGACAGTAGTGAGCATGTGGATTATTATCTGGGCCCTGGAGGGGGAAAAAAAGGAATGATAATTCCTGAGGATTTTTTTCTCCAGACAGGTAAGAAAGATAAAGTGGCAGTACCACTTGCACATCTAATGCAAAGCTCAGTTATTCAGCTAGAAATGAGAAAAACACCCTTCCTTTTGCAAAAACATTCAAATCACATTGAACAAAATTTCCATGGGCAAAGATAAAAATCCCCACCTCATTTTGGGCAGAAATCATTATAATATTATAAGCACTTCACACTCTTGTTCATTCGGCACAGCTCCAAAACCTGAGGTCTCTAATTTGGCAGTCTCTATTACCTTGCTTATGCTCCTGCTAAAAGCCTGGCTGCTGCTCTCGGATCCTACTACCTGCAATTAGCCAGGATCCTTCTGAGGCCCTGTGAGCCGCCATTGGAGCAGGCCAAGAAGTTTCAGATCTGATCCTTTTAGCCCTTTCTCTTCTCCCTCCCTCACCAGCTCTACCATCAAGAATCCTCATGATTCAATACACCATATCCCCTCCCCCAAACAAGTCTATCCTTCTGCTATCCACAGATTCTTCTTTAATCTTTGCTCTAAAACTTTGCTAACACTGTTCCCCCAATATATTACACCCTACACTTGCCTCCTTGCCTGTTAAAATCTGTCCTATCCACCACAATAAATTCCAAATGGAAGAGGAGCTAAATGTTCAAAATCAAACCATAAAAAAACTAGGGGAAAAAAGAATGGAATAGTCCTCAAAGTTCTAGAGTGGGAAGAATTTCTAAACTTTGGAACAACAGAAGAAGCCACAAAAGAAAGAATCGATACAATGGGTTACATATCATTTTAATATTTCAAATCTATCTTAAAAATAAATATAGTCAAAAGCACTAACGAAAAGCTTTGTAAAAATATCGGCAGATTATATATCAAGACAGTTTTAAAATGAGAAAATATAGATACTGAAGAGTCATATAGAAACATGTTAACAGGTTCGACCTCACTAGTGATTTAAAATAAATGCAAATTTATATAATGAGATAAAAAATTTTTTACTATTAACAGATTTTTTAATGATATGCCCTTAGCATGTCGATAATAGTACCTTTATACCTTGCTGATAGCATTATAATTTAATACAGATCTTTTGAAAAGCAATTTGACTCATATATCAAATGCTAAAAATAAATTCATGTCTTTGACTCCATTAGAGAAATTATCCTAAGAAAATAATATAAAATACAAAAAAAGTTATATGCACAAAAACATTCAACAGCTCATCATTTCTAAGTTTTAAAAAATATATATATAGCCAAAAAGCAATTTTCTGATACTATTGGTTTAGATTTTTAAAATCACAAAGACTTCACAGTAACATGAAGAAAACAAATACTATTTAAAAATAGGGGTGGTGAGAATTACGGATGATGTTTACTTCATTTTTTTCCATTTTCTGCATTTTCTGTCATGAGTTTGTGTTGCTTTTATATTTTTTATTTATTTAACTTGAACATCCTGCCCATCAGTGCCTGTTTCATCCACCTAAAGCCCATTTTCTGTACTAGACCTTTCGGCGTTGGATTTATTCAGTGTTGTGTCCCTGATGAGTGTAAGTTCTTTGTGTTTCACTTCTAAACCAAAACAGGAGCACTCGGACAATTAATCAACTGAAGTAGAAAAACAATCAATAGCCGTGCTGGGAATGAGGCAAACTCCTAGGGTATTCTTAGAGATGCTGTGCTTTTTCCCTCCTCCGGAAATGATTTCTTTTTGGCTGAAGAAAAATTGAAATCTGAAGCTTCCCTTGGAAAGCTGAAGAGTTCTTCAGAAAATGTTTAAAAACGCTGAATTGAAAGATCCTCATGCATTAGCCCCTTCTCTGTTCATGTGAACTCACGGCCAGTGAGCACGGGTGCCGAGCCTCGGAACGTTCCAGCCTAGATCCAGTTCGTTGGGTTTCGGAAAGAACAGAATTATCTAAAATAGAGCAACGACAACTACCACAAATTGGCAGGCAGTTTGGCCAGGGCTCACAGTTGAGCTTGGCCCGCTAACCATGCTGGCTGAGGGGGTGGCAGTGGAGGCAGGAGCCTTCCCAGCACGTCCCAGGGCCTGTTCCATCGAAGGCCACAGGGAAACCAGGGCAGCGTCTGTCTCTGGAGACCTGAGCCAGAACCCTGGTAGGTGTAGCTCCAGCACTCAAAACTGGGATCCGCTCCCAAACCAGTCTGTTCAGTCATGGGTAACAGGAACACAAAAGTGATATAGCTCAGACAAATTGAGCTGAATTGCAGCTTCCAACAGTGAAATAACTGGGAGCTTGTTATTATTTGTCATTGGTTCCAGATGACTCTTACAGCCCAACGAAAAACAAATGTGTTGACCATTTTTTGCCAAGGAAAAGAAAAGCCAGGAAATTCTCTTTTTGTTACTGATTAATACACAATATAAATCACCTTATAGAGTGAAATCATGGAGGATCCTGATAAGTAATTTAATCCAAAGAACTATTCTTTTTTTATTGAAAAGTAGTAAAATACAGTCTGTTTGAAAGCAGGGTCCAGTTTTATGTTCCTTATAAGAACCTAGGAAAGTGCTTTATATATAGTAGGTATTCAATAAATATTTGATTACTTAACTTGAATGAAGAGAGCCATGTAATAACTTAGCACTACCAAAATTAAGTTTCCATAGCATAGATTTGTTGAGATTTTTTTTTAATTAACTGTAAGACCTGTCGAGCTTGCAGTAAAAAAAAAAAGACTTCACTTAAATTCATCTTTCTTTGTTGTTATCCTTTTGAACCAAATTACTGTAGAATAGAGCCGCCTTTAGAATAAAAACTCTGTGTCCTAAGGTTTTTACCCTTTGGGTTTCTGTAAACACAGATGAGGAAAAACAAAATCTTCTTCCGACTTCAGATTGGGAAGTGGCACTTCATCCCTTCTCATCTGCGGGTCAGTGTTGGGAGCCCAGAAAGAGGAAGCCTGTGAAATTTGCCCAGAGCCTCCCTCCCTCAGGAATCCCAGCTCCAGGGTGCCCACCAGAGCAGAGCCAGAGTGCCATGCTCAGGGTAGCTGAGAGCTCAACAGAGCACCGGTCCTTGTAGGTGCACGTGGTGCTCAATAATTGCTTCTTGAGAAATAGATTAATTAGGACTGTCTGGTGCCCAGATAAAAATTCAGCCACTTCCTAATCAGATTCTCAGAGTTATAATTCCAAAACCAGCATGTATGAGTGTGTGGGTCTTATGGTTGCTTTTGGCTGCTTCAAACACTTTGGGGAAACATGTTTGAATATAAATAACTGAGGGAAGGGAAGACAGAATGAATCTACAAGAGAACGAGAGAGAGAGAGAGGGAGAGGGAGAGAGAGAGAATGAGAATGGGAATGCATACTTCCTGTAAAAAGAAAATAAAGGAAGGTTTTCATTAAAAACGTTTGAGTTTACCTTGTTTTTAAAGTGTTTATGAGTGTCTGGATTCCATGATACTTCTTATGAAAAATGCAGTGCCTCAAGTATATAAAAACAAAATTATGATCACTAATCATTATATAGAGAGAGCCATAGCCTGGGAAAGTTAAAGCTTTTATGTTGCAGAATTGTTTTTCTTGTTAGTTGGACACTGCTAAATGATTAAAACTGTTCTTAAAATCCTGACAACAAGGAACTAAATAAAGGGGCTTTCATAAGTTAGTTACCTTCTAGGGTCCATGTTTAACTGGACCAGGAATTTATAATTGTGTAATAGCCTGATTTTCAATTTTTCTGTCCCTCAAAATCAGCTGCCACAGTCTTGGAGAACAGGGGTATTATTATGCCTCTTAGTACAGAAACTCGTGGATTGCTTATCGGAGGATACTTAAATTTGCCAGGTTTAATTTTTTTTTCCTATTTAAAGAACAAGGTTTTCCATACCTACAGTCCTGTGACTCTCCAAAACAACCAGGAATACTCTCGGGATACACTGACAGTTTCCTTCTTCATCCTCAGGAGAGTTCAGCTTACCAAAGGATGATTGGACAAGCTAGTCTTAAATGTAAGCCTTGGAGCAGTATTTTTTCAAAACACAGTCTGCAAGCACTTATGAGTGGGTCATAAAATACTATTTAAAAAGAATAAAATTGCATGGGCATAGCACACTGACTTTTCTCATGAAACCTGCTTCAAATGCACACACACACATAGGTTTTCCTATGTATATGCTGGTCAGGATGTAAAATGTTTTTCTTATTGTTGGTAGCCTTCAGAATGAAATGTAGAGGACTTGACTCTAAATTAATGGAAAGCTCCCATAATGAACAGAACTCCTTCCTCTGAATAGAAATAATAGAAAGTAGTGTCACAAGCTGATCACACACTCATTCCACAATTCTTGCCAGAGTCTAGTTCATATTCTAGGTCAGTTCTACAGATTTTAATCTGGGTGAAGAAAAGCGAGCAACCTCAATGTTCTGCTCTAACTACTGAAAGAATGAGGGTTGGAAATAGCTGTTCTTTGGCCACAATAATCTGAGACAGAACCAAGGATGCTGTGTATAGTGGGTTGAATTTGAACCCCAATTTAGCCATGTTCTTGGTCTCGATGCCCATTCCTGTGGGTATGAAACCGCTCTAAATAGGATCTCTGGAAGTTGTTATTTTAATTTAAGGTGTGGCCCAAATGACGAGTTTGGGCCTTAATATGGATTACTGGAGTCCTTTATAGGCAGAAGAAATTCAGACATAGAGAAAGCAGTGGGAAGCAGCTGGAAGCTGGAAGCCCATGAACCTACAAAGAGAAAGGAGACGACATCGCCATGGGATGGGAAAGCCAAGGAACCCAAGGATTGCCAACCAGCCAGAGCACTACCGACCCCAGGAGGATGCAAGACTTTCAGCCCTGAAATCATGAGGCAGTAAATTCCTGCTGTTTAAGCCAAACCATCATGTGGTATTTGCAATAACAGCCTGTGAAAGTAAGACATTGAAGGTGGGCAAATGTGGGGGAATAGAAGGTTAACACAGCCATCCCAGTGCTTGATAAGGCCTAACACCTATGTTCCCGGTTTCGGGAAATAATGTAAAGCTAGACCAGATATTAGAACTAAAGCAGGCCTTGTAGGCCCCTGGATACAGGACTTCTCTGAGTTTCTCTGAGTAGGGGAGCAGCTTTATTTCAATACCTGAATCCCAGTTGATATTAAAATGGATTTTCATTAAAATGAAATTTTTTTCACTTGTATAATTTTAGTATCAATACTCATACCAAAATATCCCTAATATGATTTAATAGTAAAATATCCTTGATTCTAGATCATTACCTGCTTTTTTGAGATCGGATTGAAAAATGATTATATTACTATTTGGCAAACTGATACCAGATCAAGATGTTGATATCCTTCTTTGCTTCCATTTTTTTATCAGATCTTCTAAAAGGTGCGCTACTCAATCAGTTTTATTGATCAGTCCAATATTTCTCTTTCAGCTCTTATATGTTTGCATGACCTATTTGCCATACTTTGTAGCAATGACATTTGTTGTAAAATTGCATCTAACAGTTGTACCTGAGTTAAAGTATGAAGTATGTTTGTTACCAAGGCACTTCTTTGGAGAACTTGTTTTCTGGTTATTGCTCCATAATCAATCTTAATAGCTCCAATAAGGATACTGAATGAAATCTTTTTTGTTTAATTACAATATTTTCCTGGAGCCCCAGGGTTTGAAAAATGCTATCAAATTGTCTCCTTTTTTCTCTGTGAGATTTAGAACTAATATTCAAAACAAAGGAGGAAAAGGTAAATTGCATGAGTACATTGGTATTCCACTCATCTTAAATTCCTCGTTTTCATTTTTGTCATGTGTTTGCTTCATCCTGTTCTAAAAAACTCTTCTGTTGCTTTACCGACAATGACAAACATTAATCAAACTTAGCATTATTATTAAGCACTTATTAAACGCCCACATCATATGAGGCGGTATTCATAACACAACAAATCTGTTGCCTTCTCTCTGTGTGCCTTCCATCCGAGCACACAAACAAGACAGGCATAAGAGGGACTTTGATCAGAAGTGTTTAAACCTAGAGTCTTCTCCTTTACATATCTATAAAGCTGGAGGTCTTTTATATGAAACACATTAAAAAATTAAATAAATAGCATTTTTTTTTCTAATTAGTATATTTTATTCTGATTTAGCCAAGGATCAGTACCATGGTTCCAAATATCCCTGAAAATAAACATAAGGTTGCAATAGGTCAGATGACAGTTACAGAGCAAATACACACTGTAGATTGTTTTTCATTAAGTTTGCAAAATTCCTAATCATTATCTTTTTGCTTTGGTTTGGTTTTGGGTTTTTTTTGTTTGTTTGTTTTATTAATATTTTTTTTTTTTAAAGATTTATTTATTTCTCCCCACTCCCTTGTTTGCATTTGCTGTGTCTGTCTGCTGTGTGTTGGTCTTTTTAGGAGGCACTGGCAACCAAACTAGGGACCTCACATGTGGGAGGGAGGTACCTAATTGCTTGAGCTACTTTGCTCCCTGCTTTGTTGTATCGCTCATTATGTTTTTCCTCCTTGTGGCTCTTGTTGTGTCATCTTGTTGCATCAGCTTGCCAGGCCAACCTGTCTTGTCAGCTCGCTGTCTTTGCTCATCTTGTTTAAGAGGCACCAGGAACTGAACTGGGACCTCCCATGTGGTAGGCAGGAGCTCATTCACTTGAGCCACATCCACTTCCCATTTTTTTATTTTTAAAGAAGCTTTAGATTACATAAATGTTACATAAAAAATATGAGGGAGGGAGTGGATATAGCTCAAGTGGTTGAGTGCTAGTGTGTGTGTGTATAGGAGATTCCCATATACCCCATCCCTCCCGCCCCCCCAGTTTCCCACATTAACATCCCTCATTAGTGTGGGACATTTGTTACAATTGATGGACACCTATTGAAGCATTGCTACTAACCATGGATTACGGTTTATATTATAGTTTGCGCTCTATCCCACACAATTTTGTAGGTTATGACAAAATATACAGTGGCCTGTATCCATCACTGTAGTGCCATGCAGGAAAACTCCAATGTCCCAAAAGTGTCACCTTATTATACCTATTCTTCCGTCTCCCATCACTCAGAACCTCTGGTGGCCACTGCCTTTATAGCAATGATAAGAGTTCCACTCCACCTCTAACTGAGAGTTCCACTCCACCTCTAATTGAAAAGGAGCTTAGATCCCATGGGGCAGATGGATGGAACTATCCTGCTTGCAGTTGCAGACACTCTCTGTTCCTTGGGATGGACATTAGTTGTCCTGGGTGAGTCCAGTGAACTGGAGAGTAGGTGTTGCAACTCTGCTGAAATTCAGGGCTCAACTGACACGTGGACAGATCAAAGATTTACATTTCTGGGACATATATTTATCAAGTATAGTGCTAATTATGGGTTCAAATAAAAGTGGCAGAAGAGCCATGTGTAGAGAACCTATAAATGAGTCTAACTCTGTAAATAAACAGCATTTGGGGATAGAATCTTGTTAGCTGCAAACTGACAGACTCAGAAGAGCTGGCAGAAGGAAGCTGGCACTTTTATTAAGGGCAATAATTTTGATTTTGCATAGATTTGTTGGTATTCACTGCAAAAAAAACACAAAACACATGAAGAGCTGCCTCTGTGCTCATTTCTTTGGTACAATTCTTTAAAGAACATCCTGAAATTGTGAAACTTGTGAATTTGGGCCATGGTAGTATGTTTGTGCGAGTATGGGCATCCTTACCTTATACTGGACCTCTTTTATGAGTTAGTTCTTGGGCCCTTCTCATCTTTCTGTGTGTATCCTTTTTGTTTTGAAAGCAGCACCCTTCTGTCATTAATATTCTTTTCTTGAGATTGGAATGTGTCTGTCATGTAATACATCGAGTACTAATTGAGGATAATGAGCAGCAGGATATTTTGTAAAAAAAAAAAAAAATCATCAACATGTAATGGGAAAACTCCCTGTATTTTTCTATTAGTTAGTCTTCAAGGTGTGACCTGAGACTATATTTCTTTTTAGAAATTATTGGGTGTGTTGATTGGCTGAGTGATAATTAGTGAGATTTCTAATATGGTCCCATACTCTTTGGACACATGTAAATTAAAATATTTTGAACTGGACAGTTAAACTTCATAAGTCTTCCATTTTCCCCCTCTAAACGAGCTCATAGTAACAAAGTAAATAATCATTACTTTCCTTAAAAATTGTTAAGGGAAAAAGTATTTCTATTTCAGAATTCATTCCCTAATCTTCCTGATGCTGTTCATTCACTAATTATCACTTTCCTCTTTTTGTCTCCTTGACCTTTTCCACCTACAACATACATCTTTTAAAAGAAAGCTGGAGGGAAAAATCTGCATAATTTTTTTCTTTAAAAAAAAAAAAAAATCAGTTAATTTGTTTTTAGCAGTTCCTCTTCATAACTTCTCTTCCTGATACAAAATGTTGTCAGTTATTCTGATTATTAGCTCCTAAAGTTGGGTAGGAGGAAGGAGAAAAAGTAAGCCTTTCCTATATAATATTACTAATTAGCTGCTCCAATAAAGGTTTGCTTGGGTGTGATGATTTAAATTACAAAGGAAGAGCATTATCTTTGAATTTCAATTATCTGTACTTTTTCTATATAATATTTGGATAAATAACTGATCACTTGCTCTAAATCATCATACAAACATTAGTAAACTCTTCCTGAAATGTCACCAAACTCTTATTTCACTTTTGAAGATCAGGGATATAAATATAAAGGTATTAATTATTTAAAACATCCATGATAGTTTTATTTGGGGAAAGAGACCATACATGATTTGTTTTGTGTATCTTTCCTTAATTTTAACATTTTCTTTAGGGTTCCATCATTTTTTTCATCAGATGTTAGTTGAGTGCCTACCATGAGCCAAATGACAGGCTGATTGACAGGGATATGAAGAGAACAGACAGACAAGTGCTAGAAATGTCACTGCATAAAATAAAAGATTGGGACCAATAGCTTGAAAGTGAACAGGACTTGGGGCTTTTTTATTTAAGCTGGAAGAGACTCTTAGCATGTTTAAATGCTGAAAGATACTAAAGGACAGAGAAGGGTTTAAGATACAGTAGAAGGAGTAGGAGGGGGTGGGGACCCGGTGAATTTATCCTTTTCAAGAAATACAAAACAAAGTACCCCGAACTGGGTGGCTTAAAACAACAGAAATGGATTCTGTAATGACTCCAGAGGCTCCAAATTCAAATCAAGGTATTACCAGGCTCCCTCCAAAGCCTCCCGGGAGGTTGGGGGGGGGGTCCTTTGTTGCCTCTTCCAGCTTCTGGCAGCCCCAGGCACTCCTTGGCTTGAGACAGCATCATGCCAATCTCTGCCTCCATCTTCGCTTGGCCGTCTTCCTTCTGTGTCTGTCTGAATTTCCTTCTTCTTATAAAGTCACACGTCAGATTAGATTAGACCTACCCCAAGCCAATTGGCCTCATTTTATTTTATTTTTTTAAAGATTTATTTATTTGTTTGTTTGTTTGTTGTTTGTTGTTTGTTTATCCCACCCACCCCCACCCCCGTTTTGCGCTCACTGCCTGCTCTCTGTCTGTTCTTCTGTGTCTGCTTGTCTTCTCTTTAGGCGGCACCGGGAACCGATCCTGGGACCTTCTGGAGTAGAGAGAGGCACTCAATCTCTTGCGCCACCTCAGCTCCCTGGTCTGCTGCATCTCTTATTGTCTCTCTTCTGTGTCTCTTTTTGTTGAGTCATCTCACTGCACCAGTTCTCCACGCAGGCCAGTTCTCCTGCACGGGCCAGCACTCCACGTGGGCCAGCTTGTCTTTCACCAGGAGGTCCCGGAACTCAAACCCCAGACCTCCTATATGGTAGACAGGAGCCCAATCACTTGAGGCACATCGGCTTCCCAAATTGATCTCGTTTTAAATAATTATGTCTGTAGAGAACCTATTTATAAGTAAGGTCTCAGGGGTTAGGATGTGAACATATTTTGGAGGTTGGGGGCCCCAGTTAAACCTACAACACTTATATATTAAAGCAATTATAGCTAAACAAGATTGAAGGAGGAAAGATGTGATGGAATTAGGTAAATTTTCGGGATTAGTGGCAAAATTTATTGTGTCTGTGAAGAGTAAAAGGTAAGAGTATTTGTTGGGATTGATAAAAAATAGGCAAATAAAATATGCAAAATAGCTGTTAGGGAAAATGTGAGGACAAGGTGATAAGGAAAATGTGGCAGGAAGCACAGTAGGAATGCTGGCTGCCATCAGGTACCCAGGTACAGGTGACAGCCATACGTTTATTCTGGGACCAGTCTGCAAGGTTAGGTGACTTTCTCAGAAGACTTCCAAGAGTTTTACATATTTAATGGCAATAAATAAACTGTAAATACCTCCACATAGTCTGAAGCCATAAGTAGACTCAAATATGCTCTAAGCCAAAATAACCAAGTATAGCCCTCAGAAATAGAACTGAGTGATAAATACCACCATTATGTCTGCAGTAGATATTTTCCCTTTGGGCCCGAAAATGGAGCTTAAATGAGCAAACTGTCTAGATGATAGCATGCTTTCCTCCTTACCAGTGGGTCTCAAACTTTAGCAGGCATCATGTTTACCTGAAGGGCTTGTTAAAGCCTGGATTGTTTGTCCCCACCACCAGAGTTTCTGATTCCGTAGGTCTGGGGTGGGACCCTAGAAGTTGAGTTTCTAACACGTTCCTAGGTGGTGCTAGGATACCACATCTTGAGAATCACTGCTCTAAATAAAAGTCTGCAAGGCCAAGCCTGCTCTCTACAATGGGTGAGGTAACAATGGGCCCAGAGGTTCAAGACCTATTTCTCATTCATTGCTGATTTTCCTGGTGCCAGGCATATCACTGTTACCGTTTTTGAAGAAAGAAGGTTAGCCAGGATTTATTGAATGCCGTCTATGAATGGCACAGGCACCTTCTTTTTACGAATGTAGAGAAAGCACTACCACATACACAAAAATATTAACTGGTTGACACATCTCAGTGCCAAAGGAATAAAATGCCTAGTTATTGGCATACCCTAATCTCCTAAACCAAATAGCATTTACTTCACATTATAATCTTAGTGTTGTTTGAAGATAAAAATAGGTCATAACGAAAAATATAAATCTTTGAAAATGATGAAATGCCAGAATGTATATTATCTGCTCCTTTGCTCCTGTCAGTAAAAAGTATATGTGTGCACCTCTCTACTATGAGCAAGTCATGATATCATTACAGTCCTCATTTTAAGGAAAATTGCATGTGACTTGTGCAGACCTAGTGGCGGGAACAGGACTCAAACCACGACCTCTCACTACTGACCAGGTCATGCCCGGAACTTTGCTCAGTTTTCTCTTGGCTTCCCATTATGGCTCAGGAATTTGAGCCAGTTGATGGTTCCTTTTTTTTTTTTCATTAAAGTTAATGGTGTTTTTAGTTTTGCTTTTACTTTTAAAAATAGGGAATTGTATATTTACAGAAAAATCTTGCAGAGAATAGTTTCCATAGCATCCATCCCCCCAGACACTCACTCTGCCCTGAGTGTGGCCAGGAGCTGGGTAAAGCAACAGTTTCCCACTGAACTGATAGGGATACATCAAATCAAAAACTGGGAAAAGTCTAGCTTGATGAGTAATGAGCATTTATTTAGGGCACTTACGTGGGGTCCTCATCCCTGGTGGTGGGAGGATGAGGTGGTCCCGAGCCTAGCTGTGGCCTAATTCTTGTCCTTGGCAACAGGAGGAGAGAAGGCACTTCCCAGGCTTGCCATCCACACTCAAAGCTAGAGGAATGGGCCCTTTTATGAGGCATGTCTATGTGCAGGTGCAGCCTTGGGCTGAGACCAGGGGTGGCATGGTAAGCTGACGCAAAAGCCAAAAGGTAAACAGATGCTAAAGGAACAGATGTTTTTCGCAGGGCAGAAGTTATACATTGGTGGGAAGGTTTATTGATATAGGGGTGATAAGGCAGTTTGGGGAAAACAGATACCATGGCAGGCCTCTGGAAAAACAAGTTTAGCACTTTAATACAGGATCTGTTATCAATCACCAGTCCACAACCAATTTCTGAGGCTTGTCTCAATAGTTAAACTCAGGAATGCTGCAGCACTTTGGGGAGGGGGAAAGAACTGGAAGGGTTGGGGGAGAAAATGCTATACACAGTTTTCCCTGATATTAACATCTTGCATTAGTTTGGTACCTTGATAACAATTAATGAAACAATATTATTATATCGTTCACTATAGTTCATAGTTTACATTAGCTTCACTGTGTTGTTCAGTCCTATGTTTTTTAAAATTCTAATAATATGACTATACTGTAAAATTTCCACTTTTAACCATGTTCAAATATAATTTAGTGGTGCTAATTACATCCATATTGTTCCACTACCATCATCACCTGTCCATTACTAAAACCTTTCCATCACCCCAAACAGAAACCATGTACAATTTAAGCATTAACTCTGCATTACCTACTCCTAACCTAGCCCCTAGTAGCCTATATTCTAGATTTGAATTCTATGAGTTTGCTTATTCTAATTCTTTCATATCAGTGAGATCAACCAATATGTGTTTTTTTTTTTTGTATCTGGCTTATTTAACTCAACATGATAACTTCCAGGTTCAATTATATTGTCACGTGTATCAAAACTTCTTTCCTCTTTATGGCTAAATAATATTCCATTATGTGCATATGCCACAATTTGTTTATGCATTCCTTGGTGGATGGACACTTGGGTTGCTTCCATCTCTTGGCAATTGTGAATAATGCCATTATGAAATAGGTGTGAAAACATCTGTTTGAGTCCCTGTTTTCAACAAATCTGGGTTCATACCTAGAAGTGGGATTGCCAGATCATATGGTAATTCTATACTTAACTTTCTGAAGAACTGCCAAACTGTTTTGCACAGAGGTTGCACCATTTTACATTCCTACCAACATCCTCTCCAACACTTCTAATTTTCTGTTGTTGTTTTTTTGTTTTTGTTTTTTTAAAGATTTATTTTATTTATTTATTCCCTACCCCTCACTGTTTGCACTCACTGTCTGCTCTCTGTGTCCATTTCCTGTGTGCTCTCTGTATCTGCTCGTCTTCTCTTTAGGAGGCACCGGGAACCAAACCTGGGACCTCCCATGTGGGAGAGAGGTGCTCAGTCACTTGAGCCACCTCAGCTCCCTGCTTTTGTTGTGTCTCTCATTGTATTTCCTCTTTGTGTCTCCTTGTTGTGTCATCTTGTTGCATCAGCTCACCATGCCTGCCCATTGCGCCAGTTCACTCTCTTGCTTATCTTATCCAAGAAGCACCAGGAACCAAACCGGGGACCTCCCATGTGGTAGGTGGAAGCTCAGTCGCTTGAGCCACATCCGCTTCCCTGTTGTTTTTTAAATAGCCATTCTAATGGGTGTGAAATGGTGTCTCATTGTGGTTTTGATTTGCATTTCCCAAATGGCTAGTGATGTTGGACATCTTTTTATGTACTGTTTGGCTATTTGTATGTCTTCTTTGCAGAAATGTCTGTTCAAGTATTTTGCTAGTTTTTGATTGGGTTGTGTGTCTTTTTGTTGTTGAGTTGTAGGATTTCTTTATATATTCTTCATATTAAATACTTATTGGATGTGTTGTTTCCAAACATTTTCCCCCATTCCGTAGGCTGTCCTTTTACTTTCATGATGAAGTGTGTTGATGCACAAAAGTTTTTAATTTTGGTGAAGTCCCATTTATCTTTTTCTTTTGTTGCTCATGCTTTTGGTGTAGAGTCTAAGAAACCATTGTCTTAACACAAGGGCCTAAAGATATTTCCCTTTCTTTTCTTCTAGGAATCTTATACTTTTGGTTATTATATGTAGGTCCTAATACATTTTAGGATAATTTTTGTATATGGTGTAAGGTAGGGATCCACCTTCATTCTATTGCATATGAATAACCAGTTTTCCCAGCACTATTTTTTTCTTTATTAGAGAAGTTCTGCGTTTACAGAACACTCATGCATAAAACACAGGATTCCCATATTCAACCCCATCATTAACACTCTGCTGGTGCAGAACACTTGTTACTATTGATAATAACACATTTTTATAATTGTAATATTAACTATAGTCCTTGGTTTTACTTAGGGTTCACTATTTGTGTTTCATGGATTTTAAAAGAAAAATTTATTCTGTTACCATATATACAATCTAACATTCCCTCTCCCCCCAACCACCTTTTTTTTCAGGTACTGGGGCTGGGAATTGAACCCGGGACCTTGTATGTATGTGGGAAGCCAGTATTCAACCATTGAGCCACACTGGCTCTCCTGAGTTGGTTTTTTCATCTGTTTGCTTGTTGTTTGTTCTCTTGTTTTCAAACAAGAGAACCAAACCCAGGATCTACCATGTGGCTCAATCACTTGAGCCATATCCCCTCCCACATTTCCCCTTTTAATCACATTCAGATATATATTTCAGTGCTGTAAATTATATTCACAATATTGTGTGACCATTGCCACCATCCATTACCAAAACATTTCCTTCATTCCAAATAGAAATCCTATACATTTTAAGTCTTCATTCCCCATTCCCTATCCCCACACCATCCCCTGGTAACCTATATTCTAGATTCTCAATCTGTGAGTTTCCTTATCTTTGTTTCAAATCCATGAGATCATATAATATTTGTCCTTTTGTATCTGGCTTATTTCACTCAACAGGATGTCTTCAGGGTTCTTCCATGTTGTTGCATATATCAGGATTTCATTTCTTTTTTATGGCTGCATAATATTCCATTGTATCTATATACCATATTCTATTTGTCTATTCATCTGTTGATAGACATTGGGTTTGCTTCCATCTTTTGGCAATTGTAAATAATGCCGCTGTGAACATTAGTGTGAAAATATCTGAGTCCTTGCTTTCAATTCTTTTGAGTATATACTGAGTAGGGGGATGACCAGGTCATATGGTAGTTCTATACATAGCTTTCTGAAGAACCACCAAATTGTCTTTGGTTGCTGCATCATTTTACATTGCCACCAGCAATGAATGAGTGTTCCTATTTCTCTGCATCCCCTCTAACACTTGTTATTTTCCATTTTTTTAATAGCAGCCATTCTAGTGTGTATGCAATGATATCTCATTGAGGTTTTGACTTGAATTTCCCTAATGGCTAATGATATTGAGCATCTTTTCATGTCTTTTCTGACCATTTGTTTATCTTCTTTGGAGATATGATTATTCAAATTTTTTGCCCATTTTTCTTTTGGTTGTTGTGACAGTTTGAAGTCCCTTTATGGATCTCAAAAAGAAAAAGATTATGTTTTTGAACTAATAGATTCTTGTGGGTGTGAGACCCTTATGTAAATGGATCTTATATAAATGGAAACTCAGAGAGAAGCACACAAAGAAAGGAAGCAACCATTTTTAACCCTGCCATGTGAGAGAGGATTCGAGGATCACCAGCAGCCAAAGCTTAAGCAAGAAGCCCCCAAGAGGCAGGGCCTATGGAGCAGCTCAAGGCTGAGGAGAGAAACCATATCCCTGATAGCCCACAGCAGAACTCCGGATGAAAGTGGAGCAGCCCAGACAGAGAGAAGAGGCCTGGAAAGAAACAAGCCCTATGCCTGACCGCGCAGAGCTGAGCTCTGGGAGATTGTAGATTCTGGAAGGAAAGGCAGGGACCTCCACAGAGATCGGTCACCATCGTCGCCATGTGGTAGGACACCAGGATCACCAGAAGCTGACTTTCATGAGAAAGCATCTCTGATGGTGCTTTGATTTGGGCATTTCATAGCCTACAAACTAAAAGCTTTTACCCTAAATAAAATTCACAGTATAAAAGCCAACCCATTGATCTAAACCCCCTCTCAGTTGGAAACAGAGTGGGCATCACCATCCCAAAATCCTCAGGATTGGGGTATGAACAATGGACTAAAGTAGACTTATTATTATTCTATTATGGACTTATTATTAGTCTAGCAATGGAAGAACTTTTATCATTGCTATAAAGACAGTGGCCACCAGAGATTCTGAGGGGAGGGAGAAGGAAGTATAGGTGTAATATGGGGGCATTTTCGGGACATTGGAATTGTCCTGCATGACATTGCAATGATGGATACAGGCCATTATACATTTTGTCATAACCTACAAAATTGTGTGGAACAGAGTGTAAACTAAAATGTAAACTATAATCCACAGTTAGTGGCAATGCTTCAATACGTGTTCATCAATTGTAGCAAATGTACCACACTAATGAAGGATGTTGTTAATGTGGAAAAGTGTGGGAGGGCAGGGTGTGGTGTATATGAGAATCCCCTATATTTTTTATGTAACATTTATGTAAGCTAAAGCTTCTTTAAAAATAAAAAAATAATAATTTTTAAAACCAAGCCATTTCTGGTACTTTATATCAGCAGCCCTGTGGCATCAGCAGCCCTGTGGCACACTAAGAGTTCATTCTTCAGTTAAGTTGAAGAATTTCTTTATATGTTTTGAATAGTAAACCTTTATCATATATGTGGTTTCCAAATATTTTCCTCCATTGTATGAGTTGTTTTATTTTGAAGATGGAGTCCTTTGAGTCACAAATCTGTATCTCCAGCACAGACTTCCCCTCTAGGCTCCAAACTCATCCATCCAACTGTCAATTTGGCATCTCCACTTGAATATCTAATAAGCATCTTGAGTGTAACATGTCCAAACCAGAATCTTCATTTGCCTCAAACTTACTCCTCCCCAGACTTTCCCACCTCAGTAAATGCCACCCCTATATATTTGATGCTCAGGCCAAAAACTTAACCCTCATCTTGGATTTCTTTCCTGTGCACATTTTCCACAAGCCCCCTTTTGTCAGTTCTCCCTCCAAAACTTGTTCCTAGTCTATCTTCTTTGTATCTTCGCATCTGCCTCAACCACAGGTGAAACCACTTTCTTTCTTCCCTAACCCATGACAGTAGCTTCATATCTCATCTCACAGTTCCCACTCTTACCCCACTATGGTCTATTAGAGAGCTGGAGTGATTGTATATTAAGATGAATCAGATCATAATAATTCTCCTGAGTATAATCTACTAAAGGATTCCTCCTACCACTTCCACCATCTACCCAAAACTATCAAATTTCACCCACTCTGGCTTTGTTCTCCCCCTTGAACAGAACAAGCTTCTCCTTCCTCTGGGCTTTCTCCCTTTATACTCATTCCCTCTGCCCACAAGCTTTCCCCCACTCTCACCCCAGAGCCTTCCTAAGTGATTCCATCACCACCAAGCACCCCATTTTTTATTTCCTTCATAGCACTTATGATTTGAAATTATTTATTTACTTGTTTGCTTATATATTTTTCTCTATCTGGTAACTAGATTGTAAACTCCGAGCAGACAAGGATTCGGTCTTCTTCATGGCTAAATACCATTATTCAGAACAATATTTGTAATGTGGCTTGCATACAACATGCATGTTGTTGAATGAATCAATCCATTGTTCCTTCTACAAAACCACTTTAGGTATTATTTCATAATTTAATTAGAATATATTCCAATATCAGGATGATGGATTGTTCCAATAAGTAAATCCATATAGTCAAATCTGTTCTTGAGTTTCAAAAGCCATAATTTCAAAGACAGGTACTTTGGTTGCTTCACAGAAATCTCATACTGTTATCTTAATTTTGCCCTTAATATATATTTTTAATCCTGAGCATAGACTATGTTTTTAACTCTAACTCTTTTTGACTGGTATTTTTTTAAAATGTGAGAAACAGGATCATTATTTTATTCAGATCCTCCAGAATATTCTAAGTGGACTTTAACTTGAGAATTTGTCAGTCCCAGCCCAAATAATTTTGAAATTGATTATATGCTTTGTGGTATTGTGCACCTTTTTGTGTTCCAAGTTTAGACCACAAAAATGAAATAATGAGAATCCATGTATCTGCCTGTTTACAATGGGGCTTTTTCCTACTTAAATGCTATTGATATAGCTTTAAAAACATCCGGAATCTCCATTTATCCAGGTGTTTAGGTTTTGAAACTTCCTTGTAGTCTGCTCTAAATTTGAAGTTAACATGAATTTGATTACATTTCCTATTATAGCTAGTTAAGTCTCTTTGTAAAATCTTTTATAAAAAATGCGAGAATAAGAGCAAAATTCATTCATCCGAATCTAAACCAAGGTGAGATCCTCTTGTTGGCAAATTCCCTTTATTCACAATTTTGCACTTTTCCTTCTCATTTTTGTGTGTCACCTCGTAAAACCCCTTGACTGATAAAAGCTTTCACTGGTGAAATACATACCTTGTATTCTAGTAGCTCCGGAAACACTAAGTGCATTGAAAGCTACTATTAGCATGTTGGGAATAAGTTAAATCGCACAGGTACTACCTTGTACCATTGCAGCTCTAGGCCTTTGGAGTATAGAGAGTTTACTCAGGTTCCTTCAGAATATTCCTTCTTCTTCAGGGCTCTTCCTCATCAGCCCATACTTAAATAGTGGGTGCTCACAGTGCACCAGCATTAGGCCCCTTATACACATGTCCCCTGGGGGTTTCACTCACCTATGACCCCGCACATTTATCCCTAGCCCTGTACTCTTGTCCAGCCATCACTCATGCCATCATCTATCTATTGGACCCTTGGATAGCCCAAGAGCACCTCAATTTCACAAATCCGAAACTAAACTCATTATCTTCATACCTCCACGGACATATCTGCTCTGTTTCCTTTCTTCTAAATTGCATTCTAATTCACACAATCAACAGGACTATCACTGACCATTTTCCTAAGCAGGAAATATTGAGGTTTTTTTTCCTGGGCCTTTTTTACCTCTCTACCCATAATAAACTGATCCTTAAATTACATAAATTTTACTGAAGAAATATACCTCTGGTCTGACTTCTCTCTTTCATCCCCACTACTATTTTTTAAGTATCTTATCTGTGATTCTTTTTCTTGTGTGTGGGGGGGTGGCCACCAGGACCAACGATCACCAGCTGCCCTAGTGACAAAAATTATGCTTCCGATATCTCTTGATTTCAATTCCACATGAAGAGCAAGTGAGGTGCCCTACGTGTGCCACTCACGACAGAAGTCCTTTTTTGGGTTTTTTTTTGTGTGTTTTTTGTGATGAGATTTGAGGATGGATGGGCAGTCAATATACATATTCAGTTCATCATTTTGATCCACTGCTCCTACTTTTATTTTAGGAATGACTCCCACATTCATATACAGCAGCAATGTCCAATCGAGTTATAACATGAAATCTAACCACAAATGTAATTTTAAATTTTCTAGTAGCCACACTAAAAAGGGAAAAGGAAAAGGTGAAATTATTTTTAAGACTATATGTTAAACCAGTACATCCAAAATATTATCATTCAAAATGTAGTGGATATAAAAAATTATTATAAGATATTTTATACTCTTTTTTCTTCATACTCATTCTTCAAGATCAAGAGCTCAGTGGTAACTTGTGGCTTGTGGCTATCTTACTAAAAAATATAGCTGTAGAGGGTGAACTTGAGTGGACTAAAACTAGAGATCATCTAAAAGGATATGGCTGTAGCCTCAGTGAGAGATAAGGGCATGCATTAAGGCACTAGCATTGAAAACAAAGAATCCATATCCATACTGAAAAATATGAAGGGGAACTGTGGTAGTTTGGAGCTATGTACCACAGAAAAACATGCTCTTAAACTTGGTCCATTCCTGTGTGTGTTGACCCATTGTAAGTAGGACCATTTAATGAGGTTACTTTAGTTAAGATATAGGCCAACCCAATCCAGAAGGATCCTAATCTTTTCACTGGAGTCCTTTATAAGCAAATGAAATTCAGACCGATAGAGAGAAAGCCACAGAGGGAGCAGCCAGAAGTAGAAATCAGTGGAACCTGGAAAAGAAGTGAGAGGGCAAAAGAGGACACCATGTGCATTGCCACGTGACAGAAAAGCTAAGGATCAAGGATCTCCAGCAGCCAGCCCCAGAACACCAGTGATCAGGAAGAAAGCAGCACCTTGATGATGCCTTGATTTGACTTGATTTTCCTAACCTCAAATCCATGAGACATTAAATTCCCATTGTTTAAGTCAACCCATTGCATGGCATTTGCTTGAGCAGTCAAGGAAACAAAACGAGCTATCAGAAGAGAATTTATAAAGCTGATAGAATCAAATTGAGGATGAAACCATATAAAAGACAAACTATAGCCTAAAACACACAGAAGAGATTGGACCTTTTAGAGTAACGGGTAAAAAAAAAAAACAACTCTAGAATCTTGGAGGCAGACTGTACTAAGCACAAGAAAGGAACTTGGGCAACCGTGTCAGTAATTAAGAGAAGGTCTGAGGAAAAGCAAGGCATGTAGGCACCTCATCCTCATCTACACATGCACACAGGTAACTGTGATATTTTCTCTCGGGCTAATGGCCCAAGAAATCTCTCACAAAGTGAAAGCTCTTCTGCTGGTTTCTTTGAGAGAAGCAGAGTAGAATCAGGGATAAATGAAATGGGGCTGTTGAAGCTGGCGTTGGCCATCAAGATGGTGGAATTAGACACTCCAGGGATTCTTCCCCCTGTAAAAGCTTTGAACGACAAGCAGAACTGGCAGAAACCTATTTCTCAGAGCCCCAAAAACCATTTAAAGGATTGCTGTAATAGGACAACTGTTGAATCAAGAAAAAAGCAACTTAAAAGCAGTAGTATCTCCTGGCATCCTTACTGGCCCTCCTCCATCCCTACACCGGCTCAGCACAGAGTTGGCGTGTACTCCCAGTGTGTGTCCCTCGTCCCAGTTCCAGAGGGAGCAGGGTACATACTAGGGTACATATATGCCTGGGCCAGTCTGTCTAGGGATGGCATCAGAACTTGGCATCATTCTAGAACTTGCCCTGTGCCTGCAGGCAGCTCACAGAGCTCTCCAGGAGAAGAGTCAAATTGCAGCTCCCTGGGGCAAAGAAGTGCCAGCTGTGGGACATATAGTATAACATGTGATACTTCATTCTAATGATGGTGTAAAGGGGGGAATTCCTAGGGCTACTACACATACCCAGGACAAGACACAGGAAAGACCAAGGAGATCCTTGCTTTTACTGTGGGCTATTCTCTAAATTCATTTTATGGCTAAACTCAGAAAGAGAGTTCACACGGGCCAATCTGCAAAGACAGGGAAAGGTGTTTCCTTTGTTAGCTCCTAGCATTCAAGGAAATCTCAGTCATAACACTAGCTGGATAAAAGCTTAAAGAACAGATGCTTCGGAGTCTAAATTCCAGTGATAACACATTAAAACATCAAAATGTCCAGGTTGCAACAAAAGGTTACAAAACATACAAAGAAACAGGAAGTGATGGCTAATGTAAAGAAAATTGAAGCATTAGAAACCATCATTGAGGAGGACCATACCTGGGACATACCAGACAAAGACTTTAAAGCACTGCGTGAACATTCTGAAGTGGGGACTCTAACAAGAGAACCCCAGAGAGCTATGCTTCAGTTGAGGAAAAATCCCACCTGGCAAGCAAGATGCTCTCATCCATCCTGCCCTCCCCACAATTATGGAATCAAGCTGGAGAGGTCAGAACCCACATTAATAGTAAAGTGAGTGTGGTTTCTTATTTGGGCTGAAGAAATTCAGCCTTCATTTCAGTCCTTCAACATAAGTATGAACAGACAACTAAGAATCACCACCTTTGAAAGACGACCAGCACCTTCAAAAAGAAGCATCAAATTCAGCAAACTGATGAACTAACTCCAAGGAAATTTTAATAGGAGAAAAAGACAATTTTAAAACATTTATAATTACTATCCTCAAAAAATCAATAATTCCAATACTCAGGGAGGATTTTCCTGAGGATGGGAAAGGGAGAGAAATTAGAGCTGCACTCTTCAGTATAATACCCCTTTGTCTATTTGGCTGTTGAGCCCTTGAAATGAAGCTGGTCTGAACTGAGATTAGCTGTGTGCATAAAATACACACTGTGGGGGGCAGATGTGGCTCAAATGGTTGGGCGTCCGTCTCCCATGTGGAGGGACCCGAGTTCCATCCCCGGGACCTCCCAGGTGAAATAAGGAAAAATATGAAATGCACACAGGCCGCCAGGCCCCACACAGCGCGCCGTCAGGGCTGTGAGCTGGCATGCTGCTGGGCCCCACCCATGCGCAGGTGCCGCCATCAGGTCCCATGAGCAGGTGCACCGCATGCAGCAAGATGATGACATAACAGGAGAGTGACACAATGGAAAGCCAAAACAAGACGTCCCGAAAAAACAGGAACTAAGGTGGCGCAGGTGGCAAAATGCCTCAGTCCCACATCGGAGGTTCCCAGGATCGAATCCCAGTGAAGACAAAAGGAGAAGGATGAGAGGAGAGGGCAGGAAACAGACACAGAGAATTGCCCAGCGAATGGACACAAAAACAGCAGAAACGGGGGAGGGGTTAAAAATGGATTAAAAAGTAAATAAATAAATCATTTAAAAAAATACACTCTGCATTTTTAGCTTAGTGATAAAAAGAGGATATAAAATAAACCATTAGTAATTTTTATGTTGATTGCATGTTGAAATAATACTTTTTGATTTATTGGGTTAAATATGTTGCGGCCACCTGGAAGTAACCCAAACGGCACTCTTGGGAGCATGTATGAACAAATTTTTATTATGCGCAGGCCCAGAGGAAAGTTCACTCTCCAAATTCTGAACCCTGTTTTCCGATTTTCACAAGTTTATATAGGTAAACTAAGTGGGCAAATTCCTGAGCAAGCGGGCAGGCAGGGTTACAAAGGCAGAGAAGCAAGGTTAGCTTATCTTTCTAAAAGCAGAAGGCCATTAGGGAGGAAAAGAGTCATTATCTGTATAGAGTTGTAAATTTTAATTCAAAGGGGCAGCCTGGGGTGCTTATCTTCCTGACTGTGGATTCCATGGAGAAAAGGGGAGGAAGGAGGGGAAAGATGGACCAGGGACGAAGGGGAGTTTATTTTCTTAAAGCTGTGGGTTTCTGCTAAGGGCGGGGTTGGGATCCCAGCACTTCCTTCATCAAATAAAATATATTTCTAAAATTAGGGAGGCAGATGTGGCTCAAATGGTTGGGCATCCGTCTGCCATATGGAGGGACCTGGGTTCGATCCCCAGGACCTCCTGGTAAAATAAAAAATAAAAAATAAAAAATTAATTTTACCTTTTTTTACTTTAATGTGGCTTCTGGAGATTTTTAATTATGCCAATGGCTCACATTATGATTCTGATGGATAGCAGTGGTGTAGAGAATAATGAAGTCTAATAGGCTTGGAGAAAAACTGGGCAAAAGAAAATTTAGAAGTTTCAAGTAAACATAGTGAGCTAAAGAAAACACATGTACAATTGTTTAAAGGTTCTTCTCATGTTAAAGTTTTTTCTTGATATATTGAGAGAAAATGTTTCAAACCCTTTATGAAGAACTGAGGAGATGATAATCAGAAGTTAGCCTATAAAGGGCCAGATATGAATTTGAAACTGATAAGGAAGAGTTGAATTCATTGAATGAAAATGCAATTTGAAAGAAATCTTCACTGGGTTGGACACAAAGTTTTGGTGGCTGGAGGTAGGAAGGAGACCAAGCATCATCTGCTTTCTGCCTTCATAACTGAAAGGGGGGAAGGTCAGTATAGGAATGCAATGCCCAGAGGTCTTCCTTGAGATATTATAGGCAGGTCCATTTCAGAAATGCATCAGATATCTAAGCACAGGACTTGCTTGGAAGAATCTAGTACCAATGACTAAAGGCAAACAGGAAGACGATGCTCAATTAGGGCTTTTAAACAAAGCTATAAGTTATGTCCTGAGAAGCTGTTAACACAAAAAACTCCTGTTATGGATTGAATCATGTCTTTCACAAAGCCATGTTCAAGTCCTAATCCCTGGTTCTGTGGATATGAACTACTTTGTAGCTAGGCTCTTCAAAGACCCTTTTAAAATAAGGCCAAATTGAATCAGGGTGGACCTTTAATCCAATATGACTGGAGAACTTATAAGCAGAGGAAATTGAACATCATCAGGAGTAGGAGACAGAAGGAGACAGATCAACGGGTAATGGAGGCAGAGATTGAGTTATGGATTGCCAGCAAGCCAACAACAGAATGCTATAGACTTTGGAGAAAGCATGTTTTACTGATACCATAATTTTGGGCTTCTCTCTCCAAGACTGTGAGATAGTAAATTCCTTTTGTTTAAGCCAACCAGTCTGTGGTATTTATTATAGTAGCCCTGGCAAACTAAGACAACTCTTCTTAATGCTTAGAGGCAATACAGGTGAGAGAAATAATGCAGTAGAAAACATCTTATTTATAACTCCATATTCTTAAATACCACAAAAGCTGCCACTAAGGTTTTTTCCCTAAAGAGACAAAACTGCCTTGTGCCTTCTGGCTGTTCCGCAGATTGTGAACTCTTTTCTCAATCTTCATTTCTCAATTTTCATTTTGTTTTCCTGGATAATCCTAAGTATTTGATTTGGTCGGAAGAAAATTTCTTGTTCATTCTGTAGTCATTTGTGCTGCCTGGATTTGATTTCTCACAAAAGAACAACAGAATTGTATAATAATAGAACTAAAATATCAGCTGTAATACCAGAATATCGTCTCTGTATTAGTCAGCCAAAGGGGTGCTGATGCAAAATACCAGAATTCCGTTGGCTTTTATAAAGGGTATTTATTTGAGGTAGAAGCTTACATTTACCAGACCATAAAGCGTAAGTTACTTCCCTCACCAAAGTCTGTTGCCACGTGTTGGAGCAAAATGGCTGCCAACATCTGTGAGGGTCCAGACTTCCTGGGTTCCTCTCTTCCTGGGGCTTGCCTCTCTCCGGACTCAGCTGCTGTGTTATCTCCACAAGGCCAGCTGTAGACTATCAGTCAAACAACTTGTTTTTCTTCCTGGGGACTTCTCTCTTTCCTCACGACCAAGCTTCTCTGTGTGTTTACTTCCCGGGGCTCCAGCTCAAGACTCCAACATCAAAACTCCAACTCTATCCTTTGCCATGTCTTTTATCTGTGATACCCACCCACCAAGGGGCGGAGACTCAACACCCTACTGACATGGCCCAGTCAAAGCCCTAATCATAATTTAATCACACCTAGGTACAGACCAGTTTACAAACAATCCAATATCTATTTTTGGAATTCATAAATAATGCCAAACTGCTACAATCTCCTATTTCTTTTATCTTCTTATCATGCAAAATCATTTTTCCTTATTGCATTTGTTGTCTTAAGATGTGTAGAATGAGGAAGAATTTAAAATTTGATCTCACTGGAAAACGTGATCCCATCAAATACAGACTTTATTATTCCCATATAGGGTATTGCATGATTTAACAGGAAATTGTTATTAATGACTAAGATAATCATAAAGAAATTATTTTAACAAAAGAGTGAGAGAATAAGCTATCCATTAGAGGTAAGTACTTTGCTTATAGTATGTTTCATTTCCTAGCTGCTAAAACAAATACCATACAGTGGGTTGCCTTAACAACAGAAATTTATTGGCTCACGATTTCAGATGCTTGAAAGCTTACTTCCTCCAGGATTGATATTTTCTACCTGGCAGGCAGTTTTTGGTGCTCCTTGGCTTTTCTACCACATGGCAATGCACATGGAAGCATCTTTTCCTTTCTCATCTGGGTTCTGTTGACTTCCAGTTTCTGGCTTCTCGCCATGGCTTCCTCTACTTCCGTATCCAACCACCTTTGCTTATAAGAACTTAAGCCCTATTGGGTTAAGGCCCACCTGCACTCAGATGGGCACTCCTTAACTAATAACATCATTAAAGTTCCTGCTTACAAATGGGACCTGAATGTGCCTTTTATGGGGAACTTGATTCAATTCCCTACACAATGGCAAAAGCTTTGAACATTCAGAGGTTTTCAAATTTCAGAAGCAATGTCTAAAACAATTTTAAAGCAGAAAATGTCAAATATTTTCTCCAGGTTAAGTTATACAAAATAGAAAGGAATTATCAGTGTCACTGTTAACAAATAGGTAAAGCTTATTAAAGTACCTGAGACACATCTAAAACCTATGTGGTTATTCAATCAATTAGAACATAAATGACATCCCCTGAATGTCATTTATTTCACATTATGTATCTTGAAATACATTTTCTCTGGGTATCATTTATAAGTTGACAGCATGTTTTTGTTTGTTTGTTTTTTTCTTTCAATACTTCCTGAATCTTGTTGCTGGCATCATTTCTGGTAAAAAAAATCTGCTAACATTATTATGTTTGTTCCGCTGTATATAACATTTTTTTTTCTCTGACACTTTTAAGATTTTCTCATGGTGAGTTTATAGTTTTCATCAAACTTTCAGCCAGTATTTCTTCAATATCCCCATCAGGGACTCCAATTATATGTATATTGGACTGCTTAAAGTTGCCCCATGCTCACTGATGCTTTTTGTTTGCTTTGAGGGGATTCTTTTTTCTCTGTGTGTTTCATTTTGGATAGTTTGTATTGCTATGTCTTCAAGTTCCCTAATCTTTTCTTCTGCCATGTCTAAAATTTGTTGTTAATCCCATCCAAGGATTAAATAACATATACTGGTTTTTATCTCTAGAAGTTTGCTTTTGGCTTTTTTTATATCTTCATGCCTCTACTTAACTTTCTGAACATATGGAATATAGTTTTAATAATTTGTTACATCATCTGTGTCTGCTAATTATATCCTCTGTATTAGTTCTGACTCTGAATGATTACTTTCCTCGTTATAGATCATGTTTTCCTGCTTCTTTATATCCTGGCAGTCTTTGACTGTTGCCAGACATTGTGAATTTTACTTTGTTGGGTGCTGGATATTTTTGTATTACTATAAGTATTCATGAGCTTTGTTCCAAGATCAAGTTAGTTCACTTGGAAACAGTTTGATCCTTTTGGTTCTTTTTTATGATTTGTTAGATGGTTACAGAGCAGAGAGTTCCATTTAGGGCTTATTATTCCCTACTACCGAAGCAAGACATTCCTGATTTTCTACCCAGTGCTCCATGAATTTTGAGTTTTTCCAGCCTGCCCAGTAGGAATAAGCACTATTCCCAGCCACATATAGGAGCCAGGCACTCATTCTCTAATCCTTCCCGATTTTTGCCCCTAGCCTTGGGTAGTGTCCTCATGTACATTTTCTAATCAGACCCTTTACAGATCTCCAGAGTTCTTTCTTGTGTAGCAGTCTTCTCTTTGATACTCTGTCCACATTGGTCTTCCTGGACTTTTGACTCCTAAATTCAGGGATTTCAGTGACCTCTGCCTGGACTCCCCCTTTATACCCATGACCTGGAAACTTCCCAGGAGTAATCTGAGTCAGTTGTACGGCTCGCCTCATTTGTTTTCTCTCTCTCAGGGATCACTGTCCTTCCATGAATACCGTCCAGTGCTTTGAAAATTGTTGTTTAATGTATTTGGTGTGGTGTTTGGGTTATTTGAGGCATGAGGTAAATCTGGTCCCTGTTACTCTTCTTTGAGTGGGAGCACCTTATCACTTTAGTTACTAATGGACCCTTTGAGAAATTCCTAATCTTGTATTTATCATTATTGCGGAAGGCTCCTTTACGTTTCTTATAGATGACTCTAAGACTTCCCATTTATTTTAACACAATACTGTAGCACTAAAGAGGTAAATCATAACTTTTGCTCTAAATATCTTTAAGTGTGACTAGAACGTTCTAGTTGAAATAGTTTTATTATTTTAGTTATTAATAAAAATATTGTTTGACTGTTATGGAAGGACATTCACTGTTTGAGCCTTCTCTCATCCTACTCATCTTTAAATGTGTCAATTAAAAAAATATCTGTTCACACCACTAAACATCAAAAAATCCTGTTTTGGCAGTTTATGTATCAAAGGTTTCTGAATAGAAAAATGCTCCAGAGGGCCTTTCATTCCCATCCCTTGAGAGGCATCATATAAGCATGGTTTTAATTTATCATGAAAAGGGAAACATCTTAAGATAATATCTTCTTAGGAAGATGGCTTTATTCTAAGGAGACATTTTATCTTTTAATTCTCAAAGTCTTTATCTTTTCCACATTTGACTATTTCCTTCCTTCAAATTAATAAATGATAAACAATTTCTTATAGTTTTTATGTCTTCAGAAAGACAGATAAATGCTGATAGTACCTAATGTTTAAGGCTAAAGATAAAGTTTTGTATTAGTAGCCAAAGGGGTGCTAATGCAAAATACCAGAAATCTTTTGGCTTTTATAAAGGGTATTTATTTGGGGTAGAAGCTTACAGTTGCCAGGCCATAAAGCATAAGTTACTTCCCTCTCCAAAGTCTATTGCCATGTATTAGAGCAAGATGGCTGCCAATGTTCAGCCTTCTTCTTCCTCTTAAGGCTCTGTAGCAGTTTGATATGGTTTATGAATTCCAAAAATAGATATTGGATTATGTTTGTAAACTGGTCTGTACCTGAGTATGATTAAATTATGATTAGGGCATTGATTGGGCCATGCCAGTAGAACATTGAGTCCCCACCCCCTTGGTGGGCAGGGACTCACAGATAAAACTGCCCAGCAGAGCAGATGAGTTAGTTGGAGTTCTGATGCTGAGTTTTGAGCTGGAGTTCAGGAAGTGAACATACAGGAGAAGAACACAGGAATAGAGATGGCTCTTCGACATGGCAGAAGCCCTAGGAGAGAGACAGAGCCATTCACTTGAGAGTCTATAGCTGGCTTTTGTGGAGAAAGGCAAAGCCTAGAGAGCGTCATAGTCTACAGCTGACCTTGTGGAGATAGCAGAGTTGCTGAGTCTGGAGACAAGCAAGCCCCAGGAAGAGAGGAACCTAGGAAGCCTGAACCCTCACAGACAAAGGCAGCTATCTTGCTCTAACACGTGGCAATAGACTTTGGTGAGGGAAGTAACTTATGCTTTATGGCCTGGTAAACATAGGCTTCTACCCAAAATAAATACCCTTTAGAAAAGCCAACAGATTGCTGGTATTTTGCATTAGCACCCCTTTGACTGACTAATACAGGCTCCATGGTCCCAGCTTCTTCCAATATCAGTTGTCAGCTGGGATAAGTCACATCTGTCTCCTGGTGCTCAATTCTCTCCAGGCTCAGCTGCTTTCCTATCTCCACAAAGTCAGCTGTAAACTCTCAGACAAACGGCTTGTCTCTCTTCCCAGGGCCTCTGCTGTGTCTAACAGAACCTTCTCTCTTTCCTCACATATCTGCTTCCCCTGCATGTTTACTTCCTGGGCTCCAGGATCAAAAACTCCAACTCTCTGTAGTGTAGTTTTCTCTGTGAGTCCCCATTCATCAAGGAGTAGGGACTCAACATCCTATTGACGTGGCCCAATCAAAGCCCTAATCATAATTTAATGATGCCCAGGTACAGACCAGTTTACAAACATAATCCAATATCTATTTTTGGAATCCATAAACAATATCAAACTGCTACAAGTGTCTTATAATATTAAAGTTAAAATAAGTTTTCCTTCTTCAGTATACTGTGAGAGTGATGAAAATTAAAAGATTCAAGCAAAATCCTTGGATGAAATAAACCAGTATTTTGATTTTAAAGTAATCCATTTGGATAATATGGAGCAGAACACAGGGGCATATCACTGCAAAACTTAAGGAAGTTTAAAGGAGAGTTTATTTGAAAATCTGAATTAAAGCAGTTTCTTAAGACAACTTTTTAGAGACTTAGCTTATTTTCTATGCTGTATATTTGGTTTATAACTAATAAATTTAGAGTGAACCTTTGGTCCTCTAAGGGTAAAACACCTAGTTAGAGCTCAAGAAAATACACTGATGAATCCTTTAGCAGTTAAGAAGGTGAATGGCACTGGAGATCAAGAGAAGAATACACAGCATTCTGTCCAGAACAGTTTAAAGAGATTCCAAGGGCTTATTTACTTATTCTAAACTCTCTCCTGCCTGTAATTTTATTCATTTGCTTCTGACTCTGTGGCAATAAAGACAAATTGTTCTCTTTCCTCCAAAATCTTTCATATAATTAAAAGTGGTAATTACTCACCCCACAGCCATCTTTCCTTATGCAAGACAATCCCATCAAAGCATGACAAATGAGTATATGTTCAGTTAAGTGATCAGTATTTAATTTATACTCTACTCTGTGTATATTGGCATGGTTTCACTTCTCTCATCAGCAGTCCTTTTTGTGTAGTATCTCTGCTCAGTTAATTGGATCTCATGGCTGATGTTATCACCCCTGTAGGTCTGTAGTCAGGGTCAGTCAGTTTGTTCACATGGGAAATCAACCCCTTCCAGTGGTCAAAGGTCACCCAGTTATCTCCAAGCAGGCACCTGCTTAATTAGTTCACAAGAAGGGGGTCTGGCCCTGGTGCAAAGCTAATTCAGAACAGCCTTTGCTACCAATGGGAAAACCCATTCCAAGAGTTCAGGCTTGGTCTTAATGAGCCAAAGCACCAGTATTTTATACATCAAGGTGAAGAGCCAAGGAGTTTCAAGGAAACCTACTTGATATTTTTCTTCTCTGGCATTAAAAAAATAAAAGCTGTAAAAACCACCCAGGGGTGGGCAGGATGGGGTAGTTGGTGGTGGTGGTATGTTATATTCTCCAAAAGGTGTGATCTGAGTCAGTGTTAATTGACTTCAGTCAAATACTTACACACTTTGCTTCAGCATCTTGTAAACAGACTAATCACTAACGAAATTGTAATATAACATTGGTAACCATCTTCCTCTATTATAGAACTTTTCCAGTGTTTTCCAACCATCCTGCACTTTTCATGAAATGTATCACCAATTCTAATAATCTAAATCTTCAAGAAATTCATACTCTGTTAAGAGGCCAGTTTTTCTTCTTGATAAACCAGAGGCGTTTTTAATTACAAAAGATTTTAGTGTGTATATCTGAAAGTAAATTCAGTTAGAAAGCTGGTCAATCAATCAATAAACAAACAGATCAGTAAAAGAAAATACGAAGGACCATTATGCCAATTTCAAGATACTTTGACAGCAGTTCCTCAAATCTTCTAAGTATGTCATTAACCAAAAGACATTTTTAAACTAAAATTTCAAATCAACCATTTAAGAAATAGAAAATACCAACTAAAATGTGTTATCTATGTTCATTTCCACTGTACTATAGCTCGTTCCTTCCCCAGAAATATTTTATCTATGATTTTGTTTGTGTATGTAATTTGGTACTTTTAATTTAATACTGAAAATGCAAAACCACTGCAAAGCCACAGTCTGTTAGGTTTTTTAAGATACATTTTTATAAGGATTTATTTATTTATTTATCCCCCCCCCACCCCCTAGTGCTTGCTATCTGCTCTCCGTGTTCCTCTGTGTCTGCTTGTCTTCTCTTTAGGTGGCACCAGGAACCAATCCTGGGACCTTCCAGAGTAGAGAGAGGCACTCAATCTCTTGTGCCACCTCAGCTCCCTGGTCTGCTGTGTCTCTTATTGTCTCTCTTCTGTGTCTCTTTTTATTGCATCATCTTGCTGCAACAGCTCTTCATGCGGGCCAGCCCTCCTGTGTGGGCCAGCACTCTGTGCAGGCCAGCTCACCACATGGGCCAGCTTGCTTTTCACCAGGAGGCCCTGGGAATCGAACCCTGGACCTCCTATATGGTAGATGGGAGCCCATTCACTTGAGCCACATCCGCTTCCCCCGTTAGGTTTTTAATTCACTCATCTTGCTCTGACAAGAATGTTAGACCTTGAATAAGCTCCAGATAAATTGAACTCATCTTATAGCATGGAGCAGATATGCAGGAACTCAATGAGCTTTCTGGAATTGCTGTCTGGGATCTGTGGCCCTGAAAAGATTTCATGGATTTTTTAAAATATGAAGGGCAGATAAGGAAACTTCTTACCTGAATGGTTACTTGCCTTCCTGTGCTGCTGTTTGTGGAACATTTTTCTCACCTTTTTTCCCAGGTGTGGATTACTCTCTGATCTTTCCTTGGGCTATCATCCCATTAGTACATTTACATTGACAACAATGCTTTTCTGTTTTTTAAGTTGTTGATCTATCAAAATTCCCTTTGACTTTTATTGTAACACTATAATTAGAAAACACAGTAAACAAACAGCACCTTTTGAGAGCTGGGTAAATCTTACCCATTTAAAGTTTGAGAATAGATTGAGATCGTTTCAGTCCCAAAATCTCTAATCATTCGCTTTATGGATAAAACTGTGTGGGAGGTGAGAGAACACCAGCTATCCTGAGGGAAACTTCAGAGGGAACCAGCTTCTAGGTGGTCCAATTAGTCTTTTACCCCTATTCCAAGGTTTGCCAAATTAATTTGCCTCAGCCTAGGACAAATGGCAGCAACACTCAGAAGAGATGCTGAAAGCTCCCAGCAGATGTTAGGGCCATTTCCAAAGCAGATAGCCACTTCCTAGGAAGTTCTATGCCCGTCCATCCATCCATCCTTCCATCCTTCCATACAATTGACCAGTTTACATTGAGTCCTTATTATTGCTATTCATGAGGAAACTAATCGTAAGCAAAATTTGAAACAGCCCCTGCTTGCTATGAAGGGGAAGGAAGATGCTAATCTAGTAATTCAACAAACAAGCATAGATTCAAGTGTGAGATGTGCTCCAATGCAACTCCTAGCAACAGAGGGGACCTGAAGAGGTGACATTGGACCCAAGATCTGAAGGATGAGAAGGATTTAACTAGGCAGAAGAGGACCATCCTTCAGAAAGGTACATATGTGGGAACCTGTCCCTTGGGAACAACAGGGTGGGGACACGACATTTCACAAATGCTGAAGTATTGGTGTCTGCGTCTTCTTTGGAATTTCTGACATAATTAATCGGTCCTGTGAGGTTTTTAGGGCTGCTCAAGAAATTGTGTTCTAAGTAGTAAACCAAATATCCTAAAACCCTGGATCACATTGTTCCTGAATCTGGAAACAGTTAAATAATGGCATGAAAATCTTGAGTACTGTGAAATTCGCTTCTCACTCTGCATTTAGGTCTCAGATAAAGCTGCATCTATTCTAATGTTTTTCCTACCATCTACCATCTGTGTTCTAGGATTTAAATAAATGGATTTGTTTTCCTTAAAGAAACAAAATAGCATGTGTACTACAAAATGTGTAGACAGGTGGTCTTCAAAAGATATAATATTTCCACTGTGTGTTACACTACTATGTAATATAATTATTACTAACTCCTCATTCATCTTATAAATGATCTTCTTAGAAAGATAGAAAAGAACAGATTTCTTTTAGAACAAAGAATAAACTAGTATTGATGCCAAATGTTTTGTTTACATGATATTTAAACACAATTACATATTATACATATTGCATTGGATCAACCACATATACCCAATTCAATCCTAGCACAGAGATTATGTTGTCTTACGTGGAAAAAGGTGTTGTTTAATAAATACAAATAGTACATTCTGATCAGTGAAATTATGTATAGTAAGATTGTATTAGTCAGCCAAAGGGGTGCTGATGCAAAATACCAGAAATCAGTTGGTTTTTATAAAGGGTATTTATTTGGGGTAGAAGGTTACAGTTAACAGGCCATAAAGTATAAGTTTCTTCCTTTACCAAAGTCTGTTGCTATGTGTTGGAGCAAGACAGCTGCCAACATTTACCAGGGTTCAGGCTTCCTGGATTCCTCTCTTCCCAGGGCTCCGTTTCTCTCTGGGCTCAGCTACTCGGGTTCCTCTACAAGGTCAGCTGTAGACTATCAGGCAAATGGCTCGTCTCTTCCCGGAGCCTTCTCTCCTTCCTGATGACCAAGCTCTTCTGTGTGCTTGCTTCCCCGGGCTCCAGCTAAAACTCAGCTTCGGAACTCCAGCTCGCTCAAAAACTCCAACTCTGTCCTTTGCCATGTCTTTCATCTTTGAGACCCCACCCACCAAGGGGCAGTGCTCAATGACCTACTGACATGGCACAATCAAAGCCCTAATCATAACTTAATCATGCCCAGATGAACAGACCAGTTTACAAGCATAATCCAATATCTATTTTCAGAATTCATAACTATATCAAACTGCCAAACTGCTACAAAGATAATGGGGAGTCCTGTGAGGAAACCTGAACCCACTCCACATGATTCAATAGAAGGAATTTAATACAGGGAATTGATTACAAAGATCTTGGGATGAACTGAAAAACAAAGAGAGGTTAGCAACAGCAGACAGCCTATCCCACCCCAGGGCTGAGGGTAGAGACACAGTGAGATAGTGTGTTCCCAGAACCCAGAAACCACAGCTGGGTCCTGAGACCACTGAAGTCTCAGGTCTGGAGCTACAAAGAGATGGAGTCTCTTGAAGCAGAGGTAGGGAGAAATGCCCTGGTTTCTCCCTTGTTCTTGCCCTCCAGTTTCCTACTAAAGCCTCCCATTGATCCATCGAACTCAAGCCACGTGTAAGGAAGCTGGTTAATGTCATTTACTGTCAGTCCGTGTGACAAGGCAGAGCAAGGGCAGGACAAGGAATGAACCTGAGGGCAAAGAGGCAGATGACTGACACAGAGCCAGAAAATTATGGCTGAATGATACCATGTAGAAAGATACAGGGCCCTATTGGTGATTCTTTTTCTTAACCTTTTCTTTGGAACAATATCTTTCCTCAGAGCCATTTTTAAACCATTCCTTACAGGATGTGCTATATTTCCTCCTATTCTTTCTCCAATGTAGGCACCCATGCTTTGCTATTATCTTGTAAACTATGACAGACTAGGCCCACTAACCTGCAGAAATTGAGAGAGCTAGGTTGTAGCCAACATAGATGGCCACATGCATAGGGCAAAGGAAGAATTCTGTGAAACCCTAACAGCTGAGGAGAAACCTACCACATTGCCTGAATTTTCAGGAGTGGAAGAAGGAAGAAGAGCACTAGCATGTAATGAACTGGGTAACTGGCACTGTGTCACTCGTTATGCCCCACTTCGCTGACACCATTCCCTGCACTGAGCCCTTGGCAAGGCACTCGCACGAGGTTGCCATCACCTAGAGAAGGCCTCTGCCTCCTGCAACACTGGATGGGTCTTAGCTGACCTTTGTGGATCAACCTTCCATCAGTCTCTTATGTGTTCTTACCAAACTTCAGTAGACTTTCTGTGTCGGACTCTCCTCTGCTTCCTGAGGCTGCACTCTCTCGTGATGTGGATTCCATTTACCCTTTGCTTTGTGTCCACAGTCCCAAACTTCCTTCACTTCAACACTCACCCTCAACTAGCTCTGGTTCCTGAGATTGACATCCATCACTATTTGGAGCAGATGCATTAAATATCTAAACTCACTTAAAAATTAGAAAGTAACTCATTCTCCTTTAGGTCCTGCATTTCCTGGATTCTTCTTCTAACCTGAAGCTATCTCTGAGATAGTTGCATATTAAGGCAATCTTACTAGTAAGATTAACTAGTAAGAAAATTGAGCTGCAGGACAGGTTCTTTTTTGGCAGGGTAAGTGTGGCAAAATGGGCTCAGGAGGTGGTGAAGTTAGAGTTGCCCCCCAAAATTTAAAGTATAGTGCAGTCCTTCAAGTATTTATTATGTCTTATGAAAGTCAATGAACCTTTCTTTTAACATATATCTGTATATTTTAACTTTGAAATAGAGTTGGCATGCCCAGGAACAACTGGGATTAAGTGGGTGGTTGATGCCCAGAGTACAAAATAATGATAAACAATGTCTATTTTTTTTAAAAGAAAAAGATGGATAGAATATAAACAATATGAAGAAATAGGGACTAAGGGGACAGGGATCCTCCCTGAGGATCAATTTCCTACAAGATGAGGTTGCCAAATGAATAGTGTCGTTCCCAATCTTGGCTTATCTAATAGTTTTCATCAACAAAGATTTTTTTTTTAAAGATTTATTTTTATTTATTTATATCCCTCCCCCCTCCCCCCGTTGTTTGCACTCACTGTCTGCTCTCTGTGTCCATTCCTTGTGTGCTCGTCTTCTTTTTAGGAGGCACTGGGAATCGAAACCAGGACCTCCCATGTGGGAGGGAGGCACCCAATGGCTTGAGCCACCTCTGCTTCCCTCTTGTTGTGTCTTTCATTTTGCCTCATTGTGTCTCTTCATTGTGTCATCTCATTGCATCAGCTCATTGCATCAGCTCACCATGCCTGCCTGACACATTAGCTCCCTGTCTTGTTCATTTTCTTTAGGAGGCACCAGAAACCGAACCTGGGACCTCCCATGTGGTAGGTGGGTTCCCAACTGCTTGAGCCACATCCACTTCTCAACAAAGATTTTTAATATGTCGGTTAAAATAATCATAGGTATCTCCTCCCAGAGCTATATATTAATATTTTTATTATATGTGAGGGGGAAACCCATTATTTGAAATCATTGCTTAACATAGCATAGTAAATCTTGAAATTCCATATAAAGATGCTATTGTTTTGTTTTATATAAAGATAATGAGCAAATCAGTTTAAGAATTTTTTTTCACTGCTTAAAAATTTACCTTGACATTCACTTTAACCTGATTTCATCACCACATACACCACATAAATATTAAAGCCAACTATACCTCTCAGTGGTAATTCTAATCACTACATCCTGCTCCAAACACAACTATTTTTAAAGCATTGTCATTCTATATCCCCAATCCATAAAACAGGAAGAGAACAAAGGCTGTTGTGTGTTTGTTACTGCAAGTTAGCTTCTGCCTGGTAAGGTGGCTCATACTCTGGTGAGCCTGTTTTCTTCTTAGAGCAAACCATTAGGTATAGTCGGAGACATTCTAAGAACATTTATTAACTCATGTACCAGCAACCGTTTTAAGGACTTCACATGTCTTAACTCATTTAATCTTCACATCAATCTGAGTAAATAAATAGTATTATTCCCATTTTAGAGGAAGGGAACTGGAAGAACAGTTAGGAAATGGGAAATGAGATTCAAATCCACGTTGTTATCTGTGCCCAGAGCTTGGCTGTCAGTTGCTAAGCTGCCTCTCAGATTCTAATGATAGATACAAGGAATTCTTAAGGTTTTTTTTTTATTGTTTTTTTTTTTTTAATTTACTTATTTTTTATTGTGGGTAAAAATCAAAATTTTCACAATACATACCAATATTTGTAAAATGATATTTAAATATATATGCATATATGTGCATTTGCTTACAAAAATGTTATTTATATATATATATAAATATATTTTAAGAGGTGCTTAGATTACCCAAAATATTACATGGAACCCACTGGGATTCCCATGTTGCCCACCTCCCACCCCTCCCACCACATCCCACACAAACATCTCCCACAAGTGTGGCCCACCACCGTCAATGGACTTATACATCCTTTTGAAAAGGAAACAAAGTTAATATGATAGAAGGCACCCTTTTAATTGTTTGCTAAAAGCAAATGAGCCACGCCCACTGTTTCTCTGCAGGGATGATGTGGGCGTGTTCGGATCCCACTATTTTGGGGCCAAAGGCTTGGCAGCGTCCTTCCATCCACAGACCAGGGACCTTTGAGCCAGCAAAGACCCTTTCGATATAAAGGTGATTCTCAACATCTTCCTGCCTTCACCCTGTTCTGAGGGAAAATACGCTTAAATCAGTAACACTGCTCATTACATGCAGTCATTCTTCAATCAAAGATGCACATGCTCCAGAGGTATATCCATCTGTCCTACAGGGGCCTGGAACCTAGCCCACACCCTCTTCTAAAAGTTGGCTGGAGTGACTGAGAGTCAGCATTAGAAGTGCTCTGCTGGGCCTCAACAGTTTTTCAGAGTAGCCAAGATCATCTTGCAGTTTTTTTGTTTTTGCACTTTCATTTGGAGGGTTAGCAGGAGGAAGGTAAAGACATTTTTCTTCCATCTTCCCCCATCACCTTATACATAATAGGTATAAAAGTGGTATTCAGGAAAGACCTACAGCCAATGTCTGGGAGAATCTGGATTTGAAATCCCCATGTAAATTTGAAAAGATTGTACAGTACCACTTTAATTGCTTTATTATATTGGCAAAAAGATGGAATCATTTAGAAAGAAAAAAATGGGGGATTTGTGTTATATTATTTGAATTTGGGTTTATTTTTAATGCCATTTTTTCTTAGGTATGGTTTGCGGTTCCTGTGTTATCTCCCCTTTCCAACAGCTGGCCGGTCTTATTTCTTTGCAAATTAACAAAGGGAATAATCCTGTTAGGCCCAGGCCATTTTCCTGGCAGAAAAAAAGAACTCTCTTCTTTGTAGATAATCCTCCATCTTTGCAGTTTATTACCTTTAAAACCCTAGCATGAATAAACTCTTTGACGATGCCAAAATGAAAGTAGTGTTGTGCAGTTAAGTCAGTGAGGCCTGGTTATCTGTGCAGCCAAAGCTTCCAAACATCCAAGTAAAGTTTGATTTTCCTTCCTTCAAAAATACATTGCTGTCAGTTTAACTTCTTTGATCTTCGGGAAATGACAGGTGTACAGTTCAGAAAGGGAAGACTATAATACTTGGTGAAATTAAGACATAAAATTGACCCCAGAGAACTAAATAACCAGAAAAGAGATGTGAAAGAGAAAACTGAATGAAGAGCAAGAGAGAAAATGGTAACCAATTTTCTTTGAAAGTGAATGGTGGAGAAAAATGACCACTTGTGGGTTTTTTTTGTTTTGTTTTATTTTGTTTTGTTTTTGGTTTAATAGCCACATCAAGAGATGGCTGAGGTAGAAAGAACCATCCATCCTTAGGATGAATCCATCCTACCCAATGCTCCCATCTCCCAAAATTCTACCCAAACCACTCCTACCATATCCAGAGGGTGTGTTTTTTATGAAGAAAAAATCCTTTTCTTCATAGTTTGGACAAAACAAATAATTTTTCATAAGAATTTTTAAAACAAATCATTTCAGGTCCATTTAAGACCCATTAATTAGTTATCTACTATGTGTGTGTAAGATGCTATTCAAAGTGAATTCCTGCTCTCAAGGAAAGGAAAAGCCCAGGACAGACCAAGTTTTCTGATCTTAGCTCTAGCTGTAAACAGGTGCAGCTCACTGTGAAGGGCTGCTGCTCCTTCCTCCCAAATTCCCACTCTAATAGAATTGTTCATCTCTGCTGGAACTCACTTCCAAGTCTGAATGACAATGGCCTCTGTCTCCAAAACCTGCAATATTCACATTCCCTGGCTTTTCCCTCCAGAAGGAGATCATACAAGGTCAAGGTTGAGAGCTCAGGCTCTGGGGCTCAGAGGCCTGCTTCAGACACAAGGGCTCTGAGTTCTGAGACCTGGGGCAAATGATTGGACCTCTTTCTGCCTCTGTTTCCTCATTGCTAAGTTGGAAGGATGACAAACCTCCCAGGGTTGTGTGCAAAGCGCCGGCCTGAGCCTATGGTATATACTGAAGGCTCGCTGTGATTATGAATTTCTCTTATTGTTCATTTGACGTGGTGATCCCCATGACTGCTCTCTTGGATAAAGAAGGCATTTCCCTCTCTGAATCTCAAGAGTCTTCTTCAATCTTCTGCATATCCTTCACTGATCTTCCAGTGAAGATCAGATTCTGGAAAAGAACCTTCTGCCTCAACCTATTTTTCTCTGGCCTATTCCATTTATCGACCAATTAAGACTTGGTTTAGTCTGCTGGGCTTCCCAAAGCAGTGTACCAGAAATGGGCCGGCTTTTACAATGGGCATTTATTGGCCTACACACTTACAGTTCTATGACCATGAAAATATCCAAATCAAGGCATCATTAGGACAATACCTTTTTTCTGAAGACTGGCTACGGGTGATCCTGGACTCTCTTCTCACATGGCAAGGCACATGGCAGAATCTGTTGGTCTCTCCCTTCTCTTTCCGGTTTCATTGCTTCCAGCTTCTCGCATACATGGCTTTCTCACTCTTTGTCAGAATGTCCTTCTCTTATAAAGGACTCCAGTAAGATGATTAAGACCCACCCTGAGTGAAATGGATCACATCTTAAAGTTAAGATCCTACTCACCAAAAGATCCTACTTACAATAGGTCCATACCTACAGGAATGGACTAACTTTAAGAATATACTTATCTGGGGGTACATACAGCTTTAAACCATTGCAGACTCCTTCATCCTTTGCCCAACCTGGGCTCTTGGCCCTAAGGGCCTAGTTAGCATCTCAGTTTAGACCACATGGCCCTGCATCCCTACAGACCGACCTCAAGTCCTGCCCTCCCTCCAGAAGCCAGGGCACATTCCTCTCCTCCTCTCCAATGGGTGCCATTTCCATTTTGAGCCTCACTCACTGACAAGAACAAATCCTTGGCTGAACCAAGATCACTGGCAAATGCTGACTTCAGAGGAGTTCATTGTTTTTGCCTCGGGATACAAGTTCCATTCAAAGCCATGGTCTTCTGATTTACTAGAATTTAATCATTACAGTTTTTTCTTTACTGTAAATTTTAAATATTATGGCAAATTAGCAGGCATAATTTCCAAAAAGGGAGGAAAATACTGGTCCCTCTGTACAGCCTGTGGCTTCCTCCACCCTGATGGAGTTAGGTGATCCTTTGCCCTTGCCAATTTCCTTAATAGACTAAAAAGAAGTTTCATATGCCGTTCTTTCATCTCTCTTCCTCACTTTTTAGACCACTGTGGGGAAATTCTTAAGGTTTTTGTGGAAGTAAAGTAATACAAAATTAATTCACTCATTTAAAAGTGCTCATCTATTTACTATGTGTGCTATAGATCTGTCCTGAAAGACTCTGGAATGTAAAAAGAACAAAAGAAAAAAGTTTTGAAGCAAGGTGATGATTTTTCAGAAGTCTGGATGATTGAAGAGAAGGGAGCTTTAATGAAAACCACCATGTATTCTTAACACTAATTTGTCTGTTTAAAGATGTTTCCAAGGTTGACTTAGAATCCACAGCACCAACTACTGATCTTCCAAAGACCAGTTTTACAGAACTTAATTTTATCTGAACCAGGTGGTTACTTATTTTGACTTAAATTATTGCTTTTAGCACCTTTAACAGTAAGAGGGAAGGAAGAAATAATGAGAAGCAATGAAGCAATCCGAGTTGGTCAAGGCTTTTACTCATTAGCAACTTTTAGGTAGTTCAGAGGGAAAGAGTTCAAAGTACTAACTTAAATGGAATTCATTTAATCTATTATTGCATAACAAATTACCCCCAAATCATTTTTTTTAATCCACCACTGTTACTGTGGGTCAAGAATTACTTTATATTTCGGCGTTCCAGGCCAGCATCTCTTCTGAGGTTGCATTCAGGTCATTGGCAGGAGCTTGAGTTACTGTTGAACTTGACTGGGGCTGGAGAATTCATATCCAAGATTGTTCACTCACATGGTTGGCAAGTTCCTTTTGGCTGTTGGCTGAAGGTGTCAGTTCCTTGCCATATTGACCTCTTCATAGGGCTGCTTCAGCATCCTCACAGCAAGGCAGCTGGCTTCCCCAGAACAAGTGACCCAAGAGAGCAAGGCACAAGCCAAAGTGTCTTTTTTTCTACTAAGTTTTTTTTCTTTATTTTTAAGAGCTTTAGGTTACATACATGTTACATTGAAAATAAAGGGGATTCCATATACCCCACCCTCCCACACACACTTTCACTATTAACAACATCTTTCATTAGTGTGGTACATTTCTTACAATTGACAAACAAATATTGAAGCATTGCTTCTAACCATGGTCTGTAGTTTACATTATGTTTTACACTTTGCACTGCACAATTTTATTGAAAGAAATGTTCAAATATTATATATTTGAAAAAATATATAATGGCTGGTATCCGTCATTGTAATATCTTGCAGAACGATTCCAATGTCTCAAAAATGCCCCATGTTACACCTATTGTTCCCTCTCCCTCCCCTCAGAGCCTCTGGTGACCACTGTCTTCATATCAATATTACAAGTTTTTCCATTCCTAAAATAATAATAAGACTACTTTAGTCTATAGTTTCATTCCCCCTTTATGTTTGTTCATTCCTCTCTCTCGAGGATTTGGGGATGGTGATGCCCAACTCTGCTTCTGATTGAGAGGGGGCTTAGATCCCATGGGGCAGATGGATGGAAATGTTTTGCATGCATATGAAGGTACTCTCTGCTTTTAGCTGAGTGGATTTACAGAGCTAGAGTCTGGAAGATAGGTTATCAGGAGACAGAAAGGGAATAGAATGTGGTGAGCCGATGCTCACTTGGGCAAAACCTATGATAAAGTGGAAGGGGGGTGGCTTGGCAGTGGATGGGGGTGATAGTGGTGCAGGATGTGAGAGGGGTCAACGGTACTGGAATGTGAGGCTGGGCAGGGTGGGGGTGTTGGGATGGACAACGCCCAAAGTGTCTTTTATGACCTTGCCTTGGAAGTCACAGTCTTTTCAGCAGTGTCACTTTGGTTACACAGATCAGCCTCACTTACTGTGAGAGAGGACTCTGTAAGGGCATGAACATCAGCAGACAGTAATCATTGGGGCCACCTGGGGGCTAAGGACCATCTATAGAATAAAGGCAAAATGACTTTATAGATTATAAGGCCATTTGTGCTAGGGAGCAGTGGATGTTGTTTCCTATATTTGAGCAGGAGCCAAGACTTGAGCACATTTCTTGATTCATAGCCTGCTATCACCACTGGTGCAGCACAGCCCTCTCTTGTTCTGTTTTGCTTTATATTGTTCCTTATCTCTCAGTCACTCTCTCCTTTGTTCTCTATAAGTATAAACTCAAAAGTCCTGGTGTTTATCTTTGGAGATAGGTAGATAGACAGATGGACGGATGGATAGATGTAGATAGATATGGGTATGGGTATAAATACAGATGACACAGATATATAGATATAGATATATCCCTGTACAACATAAAACATTCAATGGTTATTTATATAAATGGCATTGTGTATAGCTTTTTCTCTTTCTAAAATTTATGCTCTATTATTTTTATCATCTATCCATATCTTTTTTCATATCTAGCTCATTGCCACATAATCTTCAATATTATGTATCTGCCACATTTCAACTAGCCCCTCCCTTCCTGTTGGTTACTTGACTCTCATCCAATTTCATGCAACCTCAAGTGTTGCTGTGGTGAATATAGTGGGAACCCGGAGTGTGTCTTCTCATCACCGCCTTTACCTCCTACCCTCCAAGTTCAAGCCACCATCACTTCACACCTAGATGGTCCTGCAGCCTGGTTTCCCTGTTTCCACTCTTGCCCCCTACGGTGGTTGTCACACAGTAACCAGCAAGCTACTTTGCGAATATAAGTCAGATTGTGTCATTCACTTATTCAGAGTCCCCCCAGCAGCACCCCCCATCATTCCCAGAGCAGTGCCAATGTCCTCACAATGACCCTCAAAACCTTCTGTGATCTGGATCTTACTATCTTGCTGGCCTTGGCTTCTACCACACTCCTCATTCCTCCCTACCTCTCCTTCTCCCAAATATTAATTGAACACTCTCTGCCAGGTATTCATCAAGGTACTTGAGGTATACCAGTAAACAAAACACACTGCCTTGTGGAACTTGCAGTCTAGTGATCCCAAAACCTCTCAAGTATACCCAAGGCCCTGGACCTTTGCACCTGCTGCTCCGTCTGCCAGGAATGCTCTCCCCCCCCCCCCCATTTTTACATGGGTCGTTCCTACACATCATTTAGGGCTCATCCTTCAAGAGGCTTTCTCTGACCTTGTGACTTCCTATCCCCAGTCCCTGCTTCCTTTTCCCTTAAATTACCTATCATATCTGATATTATATTACATGTTATTTTGTTCAATGTCTAGCTCCCCAATCAGATTGAAAGCTCCATGAGGGCAGGACATTTTAAAGTTTTTCCAATTATTTACCTCAATAGCCCAAACTATTGACTGACCTTTTTAAGTTTGTGCTTCTGCTTCTGATGCCTCTGTTGCTGCCCAAACCTCAGCTGTCATTTCTCAAAGTTCTCGGCACAGCTGCCTTAGCAACACTATCTTGGTTGCTGCTTCTAATCCACTGTGAGCTTAGAAACCTGATTTCCACACTTAATAATAATAGCTGATATCTACTGAGTGCATCTATCCTCACAACAACCCTATAAGCTTTAGTCTATTATTATTTCCACTGTACAGTTTAGGAAAGTGAGGCACAGGGAGACTCCAAATAGCTCACTTGTGGTTACACAGCTAATGAATGTCAGAGACAGGTTCAAATGAATGCCCCAAAGCCCTCGTTTTTAGCCCCATAATGCATGCTTGTCCCTTTTTAGAATTGTATGTAAAATAAAGACATACTGGCTCTGAGTAAGTATCTGAGGGAACCTCCCATGAGTAAAAGGTATGAGCTTTCATGCATAGATTTTATGATATGTCCATTTTGGTTTCTTCTCAGAAACACTGGCATCTCAGGAAAGTGGAAGTTTTGGGTAGCTAAATTCTAAGTTTGGAAATTCTTATATTATATAAATAGGAGTTGTGATAAATGCAAAGTCTGAAAAGCTGCTTCAGGTAATGCAGTCTAGAGCCTTCTCTTTCCCTACCTCGCAGTACCACTCATTACCTCAGCCCTTCCAGTCCGTAACCATGCTTCAGCATTCATTCTCTGCCTGCATCATAAAACCTCATGTGCTCCTTGCATGTGGTCTTTGCAAATTGGTTTTTAAAAAGAGTTGAAGAACGTACCCTGTGTGTCAGAGCTGATTAACTTCCAACACCCACACATAATGGATGTGTGTCTCTCCCTCAATCCAACTTAGCTGGCTGTTAACATGCTGATAGAACTTCTCAGTAGGGGTTCATCATTCCTCGTTCTTTGTTCTTGAATAAGCTGACAATTGTCACATTACCCCATATGTGCCTCCAAATCATGAATAATTTTGTGGACATTGGAATGTTGGAATCTTTCTAGAATACTATTCATGAGAATTTCATTCATTCCCTCATTTATTCAAGTATCATATTTAAACCCTTACCATAGACCTGAAATAATGCAGGGGTAATGCATCAGACAAGTCCTTTTCTGAAGGCACTCACAGTCTAATAGAGAAACAGAATGCACTCAGTTTGTTTTAATACAGCATAGTTAGAGAAATAATGGCAAAATGCACCTGAAATTAGGAAGGCACATGGGGAGGGAGCAGTTTTCCTGAGACAAGGGGGAAAACCTTTCTTTTCACATGCTGGGCCATTAGAAGTGATGAAAAGGAAAGTAAAGGGAAGGGAAAGGCCCAGCACCAACTAGAAATGTCATGGCCTGTGGGAAACTCTAGAGTTTGTGTCACTGGGGGACAAATTAGAGCAAGGAGTGGGGCTAAGAGAGGCAAAGGCATTGACTGTTAGGCTAAAGAGCTTGTTCTTCATCCTGAAGACATGGGAGAATAGAAGACATTCCCACAAAGGCATGTCAGGATCAGATCCACATCTTAGGAGTGCTCTGGAGCCTGTGTGAGATTGGCTTTGCAAAGGAAGAGTAGTTGGGAGACTGTTGTGTAAATGGGTCCCTGAGGGGTTAAGGCTGAACCCCTGCTAAGGGTTAAGACTCTGTAGAGTGATGCTTTGACCTCTACCAGAGGCCCAGGACTGACTCCAAGGATTATACTCTGTATCATCAGCTGGTTGAGTCTTTTATTGGTGCTATCAGTGAAGTAGCTATTGAAGCCAACATTGGGAACTTAACTCTTGTACAAGGTTTGTACAGATAAAATATTTCCTTTTCCTTGGTAAAAGACAACTTCCCAAACCCTGAAAGAAAATGGCAGAGAGAATAGGATGTGGGTTCATTCTAGCCGTAGTATTCTAGCAGTAGTTGTACAACCCTAGGAAAGTTATCTAACCTCTCTGACCATGACAGTCCTCATCTGCAAGGTTTTGAGGATTCAGTTTGATCATATATACACAGTTCTGATATACCATTGATGCTCAAACCTGGCAGCTGTTATACCATTTGAGTTACTATTATTATAATCATCATCACTGTATTAGTTTCCTCAGACTTCCCTAACAAATTACCACAAACTGGGCCCCTCAAAACAACAGAAAAGTAATCTCTTACAGTCCAGAAGAGACAGAAGTCCAAAATCAAGCTGTCAGCAAGTTTGGTTCCTTCCAGGGGTTCTGAGGGAGGATCTGTCCCCTGCCATCTCCCAGCTTCCGGTGCTTGCTGGCATTCCTTAGCATTCCTTGGCTTATAGGCGCATCACTCCAATCTGTCTCCATCCTCACATGGCTGTCTTGACTGTGTCTGTATCCTTCTGTTGAGCATAGTCGTCTTATACAAATACCAGTTATTGGATTTAGAGTCTACCCAAATTCAGAATGATCTCAACTAATTGCATTTGCAAACATGGTCATGTGCTGAGGTTCAGATGGATATGAATTTGGGAGTGGCACATTCAACCCAAAGAGTGAGAGGCAGGCAAAGCAGCAAATGGGCCACTGCATGTGTCTTGTTGGTGATGAGGGGTTGGTGTCAAGTTGTGTCAGCAGCTGGCCATTGGGTTTAGTGACCTGGCAACTCCTATAAGCAGCCACACCCAAAATACTTCATTTCGAGGCATACTTGGATAAATCCTTCTCAATTTACTCACCACTACCAGACCAACCTTCCTAAGATACTGCTATTATTCTTTAATCATTCTGTTTTAGAATGTTCATCTATTGGATTAAAATACCAACACCTCAAGTGTTGAGGTAACCATAGAGTACTTTGAAGTAACCATAGAGTACTATTCCATTTCTCTCTGTGGTGGTTTGAAGCTGGATATACCCCAGAAAATCATGTTCTTAATTTTATTTCCTATCCCATAAAAACCACATTAGAATGTTCTGAAAGAAAGATGCAAATGTATATTGCCACATGTTAATATTATCCCTCCCTGTTTTTTTAAAATAAAGAGCCCTCATTTCTCACCAAGAAGGGGAAAAAGCATCTATACCACTTCTCAGAGGTACATCAGAGAGGAGAATTCCATGTGAGCCTTAACTTCACACTCACCTCCTCTCTTACCATTTCTCTCCCCCTTTCTTTTTTCTGCAGCTTTCAATTATGAACTTTTCCAAAGACAAGGAAACCCCATGCCATTTGTGGTGGTTTGAAGCTGTATGTACACCAGAAACACATGTTCTTAAAGTTAATCCATTTCCGTAGGTGTGAAACTACTGTGGGTGGGACCTTTTGATTAGGTTACTTCAATTAAAGCATGGCCCAGGGTGGGTCTTAATCCTTTTTCTGGAGCTCTTTATAAAAGAGATGAATATGGAAAGCTAGATAGAGGGAAAGACACAGAAGCCAGAAGGTGAAACCAGTGATACCTGAAAGAGAAAGGTGATCAGCAGATGCTTCCATGTGCCTTGCCATATGGCAGAGGATCAAGGATCTCTGGCAGCCAGTCTTCAAGAAGAAAGTATTGCTTTGATGATGCCTTTTTTTTTTTTTTTTTTTTAAAGATTTTATTTATTTATTCATTTACCCCCCCTTGCTGCTTGTGCTCGCTGGGTCAGCTAACCACGCCGTGCGGGCGGGCTTGCCTTCACCAGGAGGCCCCGGGAACCGAACCCAGGGCCTCCCATATGGTAAACGGGAGCCCTACTGATTGAGCCACAGCCGCTTCCCTTGATGATGCCTTGACTTGGAAAAGGCAAGCCTCAAACTCTAAACTAATAAATTCCCATTGTTTACAACCAACCTATTTCATGATAACTTTGAGCAGCCTAGGAAACTAAAATACTCTCTTTCTCTCATTAATTCCCTAAGGAGGTTTGGTATAGTAGAAATTTCATAAGATCTACAAAATGAGGGTATTTATACCTGCTTTATCTTCCTCACAAGTTGTGGTAAGGATAAGATGAGATAGTATCTTTGAAGGTGTTTTGTACGTTATAAAGTACTATATACAAGAAGAAAGGGAATTGCAGTTTACTGAGCTCCCGCTATATGCCAGGCAAGTACATGTTCTTTCTTAAAGTCATTACAGTAACTTTATTAAATAGATATTTTCATTCCTATTTCAAAGACTTAAAAAAATCTGAGACTTAGTAAAATTAAGTCACTTGCTCAAAGGTTCGCAATTCTCAGGGAGGGAACAGGGACTTGAATTCAGAACAGTCTGATACTAAAATCTGTGATTTTTATTGCTTATGACACGGCCTCATGTTTGTTTCAAAGGGACCCCACACTCCAGCCAGATGGATCTTGTCTCTGCTCCATGGACACTTTTTCTCTTTGCTGTCTGTCCAAGTTTTATACGTCCTCTTGTCCCTGCTTATGATCTGTCCCTGAAGCACCTCCATCTGTCAGTCATTCCCCCTCTTTGGGCCTCTTTATCTGGCTCTAAATCACATGCAGAATGCATGAGAGATCTTTTGTCTGTTAGTACTCCTAATTCTGAAAATAGTATTTTATTCTGTGTGTGTGTATAATTTTATGTTGCCAGTAGGTCTCTTAAGTTTTTTGAAAGCAGAGACTACCCCTTCCCATAATGCCTGGCGTTCTCACATTCTGTTTCTATCCATCTATCTATCTACACCACCATAAAATAGATGCCCCTTGGCATTTAAATATTTATTGAATGAATGAACTAATGAATGAGTCGACGATAATGCTTGAAAAGTCTCTTTTCCCTTTTTGTAAATCTCCTCTGGAGAATCTCCTCTTTCTTAGAGCCTCCTAGCTATATGGGCCTTGAAAGCATTCTTTTTCAGTCCAGAATCTTTCAGGAAACGCATATGCAATTGCAATTTACTTTCACAGTGTCATGGTTATGGTCACCAATTGAAATGAATGAAGAAACCCGCTATGGAAATGCCTGTACGTTGTCACCACATCTTTTTAGTAAATGTAGTTCCATTTTTAGTGACTAGGCAACGTCCCTAAATTTAAAAAGTAAAAGCTTAGCTAGCAGATCTACCCAGAGAGCCGGTGCTCCCTATGTATGGCTGCTCTCAGCTTCTCAGCACATGGCCTCACATCCATCACTTAGTGTTTAAGAGCCCACTAGATCATCTTTCTAATGACCCTAAATGATCCAAGCCTCAGCAACTGTTGATGTCGTCAGACCAGCGTGTCCCTGCAAGACTGTTTGGGGACAGCGTGTAGGAAGATGCCATCCATTTTTAATAGACTATCAGTTTGGTCAGAACATCAGCTTTTTCTGTACAATTGTGGTAACTGGAAAGCATTGCAGCAGGCCCCCTTATTTTAATCTCACCCCACTCCACATGTCCTTCAATTGTCTGGACAGCAGAGCAGGTCCCAAACCAGTATGAGAAAGGGAGCTGTCACAGCATGCCATGAGTTCCTCTCCCAGAGGAGACTGGACACAAGGAGGAGCAGGAGGCTGGGATTAAGGTCAGCGGCCCATGACCAGACTTGCAAAGAGAGAACAGTGAGCACCCAGAAGCAGCAGGCTTCTCCCAGTGCCGAGACATTGTGCCTCCTTCTCTGCTCCCGGCTGCAAACCTAAGGAGGAAGAATAGGGGGAATAACTCTTGAGAACGGAGGAGAGTCCTTTCGTGAAGTTTAAACTTTGAAATCGACCAAACTCAATTTCTTAGGTGACCATGAAATTATCAAAAAGGTTATGAAAGAGATGGGGTCAGAACAAAGGGAGTTCAGATATGGAAGACTAGAGAACATTACTTATCTGCAGTGTGAATTGTGACTATAAATTCTCACCCTGCTACGCGTAGTTCGTGGTTATTTTATTCATGTCCATTTCCCCCACCGGACCATTCGTGTCGGGAAGGCTGAGGTCATCTGTATTTCCCCTCCATTTGAGCCTCAGCTCCTGGTTCATTGAGTGTTCTAAGGAGTAACAAGAGGCAGGGCAGCCAAGTAGAAAGAGAACAGCCTCAGAAGCCAGAAGACTGAATGAATTCCCAGCTGCAGCCCATTACCCAGTGATCCACTCTCTTGAACCCACCCTAACTACCAGGGTCAAATGTCTTCCTGTTTAGCGTCTATAAATTGTAGAGCCCTCTCAGACTGCAAGCTAAACCTCTAACTTCTGTCATCTCCTCCCACCCCCATCATGATCTAACCTTTTGAATACTCCTCCAGGAGGAATCAGGATGAGCCTAGCTTGCCCTGTCTGGCTCCCACGCTGCTCCCCAGGGGATCAATCAGTCCCTCCCTCCCTCCCTCTTTCCATCCCTTCCTTCCTCTTTTCTTTCTTCCTTTCCCTTTCCTTTCCCTTTCTCATGATTTAAGTGTTTTATATTTCTGGCCAGTTACTGGCTAGCATCAAGTCAATTCCTTGCTTTTTGGTCCAGTGGACATGGAATGAATGCTTAAGGATGGGGTGGGGGGGGGCAATTCTAAAGTGATTTTCCCACACTGGTCCCATCAGGTTTCAGGAGTGCCCTCCTGTTTTTTCTGTGGGATGTACTGGGCAGGGACTAGACAGCCATTCTCTTCCAAATGTGGCTCTGTCCCTGCCACCCATCATCACATTTCACACTTTGACCTGGCCATACAAGACACCCCAGCTGGTCACACGGGAAGCCCGGGAGGTGAAGGATTAGGTTTCCCCTGATGAGCAGGGACTGAACTCTTCCAAGTGTATTTCTGCAGCATTCCATCCTAGAGGCCCACATCACAGTTTCCCTCTGGCACAAATCTTGTGGGGGTTGTTTCCCATCTGCCACTAAGCTTCAGGAGATGCATATGAGGCACTTCTTGCCGTTGCCATTGGCTGGATCCCCAGAGGTTAAAAAAAAAAAAAAGCACAAGGGAATTTTTTGACTCCCTCAATCTGTGGGAGGTGGGATGCTGTGAATTATTTGGTTTGGGCTATATACGTTCACTCACCTACCAACCTCAAGCTGGTGTGAAAACCTCCTTCTGCCCAATGGCTTGTAAATGGCCCTTCCCAAATGGACAGCGGCGTGCACCTCTCTTTACATTTTATTTATTTATTTTTTCTTGAGGTGCCGGGCCTGGGGATTGAACCCAGGACGTCGTATGTGGGAAGCCGGCACTCAACCACTGAGCCACATCGGCTTGCCTAAGTTGGGTTTATAGTTTGTTTGCTTGCTGTTTTTTGTTGTTGTTGTTGTTGTTATTTGTTTTTTTAGGAGGCACCGGGAACCAAACCCAGGACCGCCCATGTGGGAAGCAGGCGTTCCACCACTTTAGCCATATCCACTCCCCCACCTTTCTTTAGACTCAACCATGTGGGTGAGTGGGGAAGGAGCCTTATTAGGATGTTTGAGTATATTCTGGATACTCATATCCAACTTTTCTACTTTTGTGACTGGCTGTGGGTATGAGGTATCTGCCACAGCCACCCTCATTAGGGGAGAAATGCAGGTATGAATCTGAGAAGCAGAATGGGAGGAAATACTCAGAGAATGAGAGGCTGAGCGAGCAGCCCAGAGGGCATGCAAGCCTTTGGGCTGGGGACTCATAAATCCTGTGGATGCTTGATGAAGAGATGAGTCATGGTCTGGCCACCTGGGGTAGGAGGCAAGATGTGAATTCCCAAATGGCTTGCTGGATGATGTATTTATAGGTTAAACTTGCAAAAGCCAGTCTTCTTTAACTGGTATTAATTGTTGCCGTTATTAATTTATGTTTTTAAATAAAATCCTGTCTAAAAAGAACAGTAAATTGATATTCAGATTTGTGAGAAAGAGGGTATTGACAGCAAAAGAGGAATGTTGTTTGTATGGTTTTAGTAGGGGAAGACTGAACATTCCAATTCGGCCCCATGTCATTGCTTTCCAAATGCCAGACAGGCTGCTTTAGAATTACCTTAGGCATCTGTAATAAATTGGTAAGTGAACTGAAGGAGCGAATGAAAGAAAGAAAGAAATATAAAAACATAGTCTCAGGCTCTACCCTTTCCCACTAAGTCAAAGGGGGAGCTAGGCCCAGATTTTCACAAGTCCCAGATTTTCATTTTGAAGCATAGACAGGTTTGGAAACCACTCTTTGACCATTTCCATCTCCTGCGCTTCCTCTAGGTCCCAAGGGAAGCCATATTCAAAGAGGGGTGGCAGATAGCCCTTCGTTACCAGGCACCGCACTGCGGGAACAGGGCAGGATCCAGAGTAGACAGAAGGATGGCTTTTGCTGATTTCAACCCCAACTCCCAAACCTAAGGCTTAGATCTTAACCCCTCCATGCCAGGAGAGCCAACACATGCCAGTTAGAGACTGGGGAGAGGCTGAAGGGAGCACAGATGATCCTGTGAGCATGTTTGCCATGAAGCGCAGGGTTGGAGGACGAGAAGAGGGAGGCGGGGAGCAGTTATGTGACTGGCACACAGCCTGTGCCATGCCTTGTCCTCAGGGCCCTCTTCGTGGAGAGGAAAGGATGGACAGTAGAGAAAATGTTGGAGACAGGTAGTTAGGCCCCTACCCAGAAGCTAACCTAGGAGCCCATTTTAGACCAGCATTCTCAAGCCATGACAACAGGGTAGGTAATTTCTAAACCAAAAAAGGGAAGTACCTCTGATTGAATATTTCCAAGAGCAGTGGGTCATTGTTGTTCTCCATTTATCCTAATACTGCACAGGTTTCCCATGGGTGCTTGATGAAGTCCTGATATCTGTCTGGATTTTAGTGCCACCATAAAGAGGTATCAATGTCAGCTCATCACTCTGACCCTTCTGGTTCTGTCTTTTGGGGACCCAGTGGAAGAGCAGACACAGAAGAATGCCCACAGAATGCCTGGCACCTAATTCTGAGGCCACTACTAAGAGTCCAAGACCATAGCATCTAGAGGCAGTATTTTAGTTTCCTAGACTGCTCAAGCAAATACCCTGCAATAGGTTGGCTTAAGCAAGGGGAATTGAATGGCTCAGGGTTTCGAGGCTAAAATACAAGTCCAAATCAAGGTATCATCAAGATGATGATTTCTCCCCAAAGACTGGTGTTCCAGGGCTGGCTGTCGGCACTCCTTGGTCCTGGGCTCCTCTTTCACATGGCAATGCACATGGCCGCCTCCCCTGGTCTCTCCCTTCTCTTCTGGGTTCCATTAAATTTCAGCTGCTTGCTTTCTGTGGCTTTCTCTCCTACCTGTCTAAGTTTCATTCTCTTATAAAGGACTCCAGTAATAGGATTAAGACCCATCCTGATTGGGTTGGGCCATACCTTAACTGAAGTAGCCTCATGAAAAGGTTCTACTTATAATGGGTCCATACCCACAGGAATGGATTAAGTTTAGGGACACGTTTTTCTGGGGGATGTACAGCTCCAAACTATCACAGGCAGTGACAGCCAAGCACGTGCACACCGGGCCGGGTCTCAGTACCCATTCTGATGAAGGACACAATCAGAGCCACACAAACTCAGAAGCAGCCCACACAGGCTCTGCAAATCAGTCCCCCACTCAAGATGTTAAATGCTAAAAATGAACTAATGCAGACTTCTAAAACAGACTGCTGTAAAAACTGCTTCAAGAATTAGAAGTGACAATTTCATAGGATAGTATTCTTACATGTAAGCCACCTGGGAAAATATTTGCAATGTGTAGGATAGCAGCTGGCCCAGCACACAGCTAGGCACATGGTGACTACTCGATAAACTGTAGCTGTCATTGTTGTCATAAGAATGTAGAGATGTAGGCAAGTCACTAGGAAAATAGGAAGAGAAAGTGTTCACAGCAGACAGATCACAGACGAGGAAATTCAAATGGCCCACAAAGCATATAAAATATCATCCTCATTAAACATCATGTAAGTGGAAGTTTAATGATAAAAATGTCATTTCCCTACACATTGAACTGGCAAAGTTTGTTTTTTGTTTGTTCTGTTTTGTTTTAACATAATACCCCATGTTGGCCAGGATACAGTGGTGAGATTGCAAACCAGTGCTTCCATTCTGGAGATACAAGCTTTGGAAATGTTCATCTGTGCTTTCGTGCTGTAACTCCACTGCTAGAAAACTTATTCTAAGAAAAAAAAATAGAATGTGCACAAATATTTGTCTCTAGAATATCCCTCCCGGAGAGCGGGTGTAGCTCAATGGTGCACGCCTTCTTCCCATGTACAAGGTCTCGGGTTCAATCCCCGGTACCTCCTAAAACAATAAAAATAAAATAAAATAATAAAATAGAATGTCCCTCCCATTATCGTTCATGAGAGCAAAAAATAATTTAGGAATTAACTAAATAGCCAACAACAAGCCCTTGACTATATTATTGTGCAACATAAAGATATTTAAATATGATCTTGCAGGCCATCTTTCTATTACCATAAAGACATGGTCAGGATAGACATAATTGGGAAAAAGAAGTTACAACATTTGAGTTAAGGTATAGAAAAAAAGTGTGTGATAATGTGTGATAATGATCAATAGATGACGAAATTATGATTTCATTTTTTTAGTTCTGTTTACTAGTGCTTTCTAATTTTTCTGTAGTGCATATATATTGCTCTGTGTTAAGGAAAACAATAAACAATTTGCTTTTCATTAAAACCTCAGGGGAAAACAAACAAACAACTTCAGGATAGGGAGCAGATGTGGCTCAGGTGGTTGAGCGCCTGTATCCCATGTACGAGGTCTTGGGTTCAATCCCCAGTATCTTCCCCCCACCCAAAAAAAACCCACCTCAGGATATAGTCCCAGGCTTAAATGAATGTCTGAGTTGAGATCCTTCTTTCATTCAACTGTTATTTATCAATACTTATCTATGCCAGACCCTGTAATAATGGTGGAAATAAAAGTATGTATGTTAGCTGGTAGTGTTAGAACATGTGTTACTACTAGTAATAGTATGTCAATACCAGTATTAATATATGTAAGGTAGTAAAGACAGATACATAAAGAGGTAGTTGCAGCATAGTGTGTGTATTAATCAGAATTTTCCAGAGAAATAGAACTGACGGGATGCATGTAAGGCATTTATTATAGGAATTGGCTCACACAACCATGGGGATTGGCGAGATCGAATTCTGTATGGCAGACTCTAAGTTGGAGACTCCAGTGAAGGTCATGTTGAATTGCTGAGAGTAATCTCTTTTGTTGATTGTAGATGCAATCTGTAAAGATGCAATCAACTGACTATAGATGCAAATCCATATACAAAATCTCACAGTAACTGTCATACCAGAGCTTACTTGACCAAACTGGAAACCATTACCTAGCAAAGCAGACACATGAAATTAACCACTAAAAATAAGTCAGATACAGGGAGCTATAGGAGGGATCACTAACCTAGACTTTGAGGACCCAATAAGGGAAGGGATAAGTACAGTGTAAGTCAAGAGGCAACTGCTAAGGAAAAGAGAAATTACTGTGTTGCTGGCAGAAGACATAGCACCAGCAGAGAATTCAGGTTAAAAGAACTGTGATAAAAAATAAAATAAAATTTTAAAAAAAGCCATTCATTGTTCACATTGTCCACATGATGTAATATGGGATCACATATCAATAAAACTGGTAGATAAACAAAAAATTTGTTCAAAGACAGCCAGAAAAACACAGCTGTATATCAGTGCCAACAAATGGATTGAGAGGTGATTAATTTCTTCTTTATTCTTCTGGTATTTCTTTATTTGTTATAATTATTATAGAGATATTTAAAAGGTTTAATAATGATTAAAGAAGTGAATGCACCCCATTGTGTATATACCAAGGACCAGGGAATGTACACATTGGATAAAAAGATTTTGTTTAAATATATCTCAATAAAACAGATTTATTTTAAAAAAAGAACTGTGATACAAGTGAGAAACCAAAGCTAGTTCAGTTTGGATGCAGCCGAGAGTTAGGTAGAAACAGAGGTGGAGAGGGGGCAGGCAGGGGGCGTTGGCAGGACATGAAGGGGAAGAGAAAAACCGGAGCCAGAGCCAGGACGTCTTGTAAACCATGCTGGGGTTACAAGGTGACTCAGCAGGTGTGGAACCTCTGGAAAGCACAGGACAAGACTCCCCCTTTGGAAACCTTCTTGCTGTGTGGAGAGAGCTCTGGGGCTAGCGGGAGTGAAGCCTGGTTGGCTCTTCCTCTTCCTGGTTTTGGTTTGTGGCATTTTATTTGGTTCTGTGCTGTATTCCTGCATTAGGTACTTGAGAGATGCTAGTTTTTGTCCGTTCAGAATCCCTCCGCTAATCTTCCATGATTTTGTAACTCTTAGGAATGCCCTTTTATAGCTGAATTCAGATATTCCCTCCACTCCTGCCCCCATCTGATGTGCTGCCCTTAAAAACTCATTACCACCTTTCTGAGGAGAAATCCTATTATTATTCAGCCTTACAGAAAAATATCCCAATTAATTAAAAACGACCCTTTTTGTGCCCCACCCACCTGCCCCCTTCCTCCTGGACCTTGTCCTCTCTGACTTGTTCCTTTGCAGTTTTAAAGCAATCACACTTCAGCCCCTCATGGAACCTTCCTTACCAACAGCTGGAAACTTCCTTTCTAGAAAAACTCAATAAGGCAGTTTTGCTTATGGGTAGAAAACAAAAATCCATGCCATAGAATTTAAAGTTTTGCTGAGAAATAAAATTGGACCCACATTACTCTGTTTCTCCTGCTAAAATACACATATTGTAGGAATAGAAAATGTTTAGGTGATTGCATCTGCCCCCAGAGAGACATCTATGGAGCACCTTCTTAGTACACATCTAAGTTCCTGTGGCTGGCCTCTGACCTCCAAGCCTCTGACCCCCGTCCTCTGAGCGATGGTCTTTGTTGGTTCCTGAGCCTTATAATGGGATGAAAGAGGTGGTGCATGAGAGCACTCCCATAGATTTCCATCAGTGTTTACACTTAGCAGAAAACCACAAATGTAGCTTTGACTTCAGTGAACCACAAACTTGGGCCTGTGAGTGGCTTCTCTCTTCTGATGCAGATGTAAAGACATAAGGCCACTGCTGGACTGGCCAGGACTTCAGGCTTGCTTTGTAAACGTATTTCATTTCTAATCCATTTGCAAATCATGATGCACCGTGAATAGCCTCAGACTGTGAGGTCTTGGCTTGGAGTGTGATTAGATTAGTTAAGCAATCTTACTTTACTCTTAAGTTCCTTCCTTCTAAAATGGAAATTATCCAAACAGGTGAGAAAAGAAATTCTGTGTGGAAATCCTAATGCATACATTGAGCAGAGTGGAGGAGGGCCTGAGGTCTGGAGTATATTTAAATCCAGGTTGCACTCCTAGCAAGCTTTTTGACTTCGGACAAGATCCTTAACCTCTGTGACTCGATATCATCTGTAAAAGGGGATGATAGTACCTGCTCCACAGTATTGTTGTCAAGATTATATAAGCTAATGTATGTGATGTACTGGGAACCATGCCTCGTACCTAGTAAACTCTTTATGTAAGTCAGCTATGGTTATCATCCTGGTTATCAAATTATTATTAGTGTACTTTCTTTACGTCTCTTTCCATTTGTGCTGAAAATAATTAGTAAATTAAAGGACTTAATTTCAACTTCCTTTTCTGCCTTTTTAGAAATATTTTTAAGGAGCACAATGAACTTTCAGCATGATAAATTGATGTCATGAACCGAGATGATAAGCTTGCTCCTCCAAGGAAAGCTGCTTACAAACATCAAAATCATAACAAGGTGGAAGGGGTGGAGCTTAGTGGTTGAGTGCACTTCACAAGTACTTTCACACATACAAGGTCTGGGGTTCAATCCCTGGTACCTCCTGAAAAAAAAAAATTGTAACAAGGTGGCTGTCCAAAGGCCTTGTTCCATGAACTAGATACCTACCTCCTTTAAAATGAAAAACTGAAAGTGTGTTGTTATAGTCAGAATAGTTCAACAATTATCTTGAACACCAGACCCTGGGCTGGGAGGTGTGGACACAAATAAGAATAGAATACAGGGGTATGGACCGAAGGCTGTGCAGGAACGGAGAAGAGACACAGCTTTACAGTTGGTGGAGCAGAAGGAAGAGAGGTTAGAAAAATTTTACAGGGAGGAATTTGAGCTATTAGATTATATAGAATTTAGGGAAATTGTAAAAATGCTAATTCCTAAGCACTTACCTAAATGGGTAAGTGCTGAGGGTTTTGTACTTTACATGACTAGTTTGCAAGTCAAATCCTCTCAGCTTTATAAAAACTATTGTTAAGAGAGAGGAATATTTTTATTAGTGTGCCTGTCAACAAAAATCTAATGATTCAAACGTTACACTTTTTAAAAACATACTCATACTGCTCAGAGATATAATGTACAATTTACATTTTACAATATGCTTTCCTTAATAACACATTCACATCTTGCTGTTCCTATCAATCAATTTATTTCAGAAGGGAATTTCATATTAAAAGACTTTATAAATATAAAGGAATAATTCAAACTTGCCTTCCTTATCTCACTAGTAGAAATGCTTTTACAGCATCAAAATTCTAAATTCTAGGCATAACTAAAGGTCCAATATTTAAAACTTCTCAGGGGTCGGATGTGGCTCAACTGGTTGGGCGTCCGTCTCCCATATGGAGGGACCCGGGTTCAATCCCCGGGACCTCCCGGTAAATAAAACTTCTCTGCTGCTATGATAAAAATTTATTTAGGCTAATAAAATTGCAGCAGGCTGCTTTAGTCATATGTCACAGTGCCACATTTATGATTCTTATGTTGATACACAGCCATTGTATCATATTTAATGGGGATGTGTCATTCATTCATTATTTAACAAACATTTATTTTGCCAGGGATTGATGTTGATAAGTATAAATATATGTGCTCATTTGAATCTGGAATGTACTGCAATTTATACTTGTTTCTCTCAGTGTTCCAATAAAAGGTTTTTACAAAAAGAAAATCATATTCTCAGCAAGCCATTGGTTTTCCAAAAGTGTAAGATGTAAATATACTATTACTTATCTACTTTCACCCACTTGTCTTACTATCCATTGATTAATCTTGCCTGAATCAATTATTACCAACCTATGTGATTGTTTTCTAATTCCATCATTACTTCTACATTTCTTAGTTGATGTTCTGCTGTAAGAAAGAACTTTCTCTCTTATTTACTTATTTGTTTATTTAATCCATATAGACTGGGAACTCTTAGTTTTTTCAATTATTATTTATTTTGATGCTCAAATTTTCTGAAATTAGTGTCCCAGATTTGGTCAGAAGAAGTACCTTTAAGTTTAGTCCTATGTCATTTGAATATGGCCTCGTGATTTTTTCAGCTTTTCCTTACTTTCTGACATAACAAGATTTCCAGGCTCAGTCTGCATTTTCCCATCCACAACCCTGGAAGAAGCCATTTCTTCATGAAGCTTTGTTTCCTTTTAGCCAAGAATGGTGGTTAGAAATCAAGACCTGGGTACTAGATTGTGCGCATTGCTAGTTTGGTGTCATTACTTCCAAGTCCTCTCAGTAGAGTAAGAAACTTAAGTATGTTCACTCAGATGCAAACGTACACATACATACACATCTCTAAATCTACGTCTATTAAAAACCATTAGTTTATACCTATGGCAATCCCTCCCTGCCACCACACCCCTAGGGGACATTTGGCAATGTTTGGAGACATTTTTCGTTGTCTGAGCTGTGAGGAAAGGAAAGGTACTACTAGAAGCTAGTTAGTAGAGGCCAAGGATGCTGCCAATCATCCTACAGCCTTACACAACAAAGAATTTTCTGATAATGTTGAGGTTGAGACACCCTGGTTTATATCATCATTTCCAATTTCAGTCCAAAATCACAGTGTTCGTTCTAATCTTTCCTCCTCTGACACTGAGAAACAGGCTTCCATTAGCCAGAATATACTTAAATATTTGTTCTAGTCCTAGAATACACAGGAATAGTTTTTGAATCTCTGGCCCTGCCTCTGCAAAAATCAAACCTACTTACTAGAACTCAATATTTGTTCTATTTTACATTACTTGGGTTTACTTTTTCCCTGAATCAAATTAAATGCACAGGAGCAACTCAACCCTTGTTGTTTTCTCTGTACCTGTAGCTTTGAAAACAACTATATTTTACTTGGGACTGCTTGTCCTGGAGAATGAAAGCCTCTAAATGCATTCATCCTATTTGCCCTTGTTATTTTTCTGGCTAAGCTTCTACCAAAGCAGGTTATTCTGTAACACTGGTTTTTTGTTTGTTTGTTTGTTTGTTTTACTTACACAGTTGCCTTAAAAGATCAGGCTAAAATTCAAGGTTATCACAATCCCATGGTATGCCAGGGCTGGGACATCCAAAGGCTGAGCCTGAAAGTGACTGCTAAAGATTAAAAAATAGTCGTCATCCTTCATGTCTAAGTTAGAGGTAAATGGGAACTTCTTAGCATGGACAGGCTACAATTGGGGATTATTGAAGACTAGTACAAAATAAAATCTTCATTTTTGCAGATGACATGCTTTTTGAGGATCTTTAAATTCAAAGAAAAGTAATCTTATGAAGTCGAAATGCTCCAAAATATAGGCTTAATGTAAAGTAATGCTGTGAGGCAACTTTACTCACAAATTCTGCATTCTAAACTCCCATTTACAACACAAGGGCAGGTTTTCTATATCATCAAAGAGTATAACCAGAAGATAGGCAAAACAAGCAAGCAAACCAAACAAAACAAAAAATTAAAGAAAGAAGATGTCTCCATTTTGACAGAAGTAAAACCGAAGGGAAGAAATTGCATAGACTCTGCTTTCAATTCCTTCAAAGGAATAGCTATATAATAGTTAGAACTGTCTGAAAATGGCTTAGGCTGCATCTGAAGGTCAAGTGTTCTCCATAATCAACAGAGTAGGGGCAAAGGCTGGACAACCCCTTGTGGAGATACTGTATAAAGAGCTCACACTTTTGGGGGAGGAATTGAATAAGGTGATCTCTGAGGGCTTTTTTCCCAAAAATTTGAAATTTGTTCATATTTATAATGACATCGATTTAGTAAACTGCTTTGTGGAGAACTGCTGAGCATAATCAGAGAAAGGGGAAACAAACAGAAGCACTAGGGAGCCTCATCCAATATGGGGTCACATAGCCAGGAGCAGGGAGCCGTGGGAGAAGATTTCGACATCATGGACCAATTACATCACACCTGGAAAGATATGGTGAGACTGGTTTTGATTTCTGAACAATTCAACCAAAAGTTTTTCACATTTTCTTTATGGTTTTCCAGGCTGACTCACTCAAGATGATAACTTGGCTTTCCACTTCTTTCCACTCAGTCAGTAGCTGTCCACTGTCTACTGTCCATGGATCTAATATGATGTGCCGTAGCTGGCTGCTTTCTACACTCTGCCAAATCCACTGTTTTTTAAAATAGTGACACCCATGAAACACTTGGTTCTTTTAATGGCATTACTGATGCTTTGAATGAACAGATAGTGGAAATGCGTATGGGTTTCATTTTTTTACATGCAGCTTGATGCTCAGATGTGGTTGGAGAATCATGTTTTCTCCAGTGGACTCAATCTGAGCAGTAAATATGGTTGCTTCGTGAGTAGCGCTTGATGGCAGCTAAACAGCATTGCCATATCCTTTAAGGTACTAGTTTTGTCCCTAACTTAGATGTCATGACTGGGGTGTACTTATAGAATTCTCTTTTCATTACTAAAAGTGAATCTAAAATATGATAACAAATTTCCCCAAAATTAGATTAATACTAAAATAGCAGGATTACAGAAGAATGTAAGGGGTCTAGGTTAATAAAAATATTTTCCAATAACAAGACAGATACATGATAGAAACTGATTTCACCAAAGATTAAGGAATCTTCTTTGGAATCTTAAAAATGGATGAAAAGAGGTGATTAAAAATTCAAGGTTGGAGGATGCCTACCTCACCCCATATACAAAAATCAACTCAAAATGGATCAAAGAACTAAATATAAGAGCTAGAACTAGCAAACTCATAGAAGAAAACATAGGGAAGCATCTTCAGAACCTCATGTAGGCAGTTGTTTCTTAGACTTTATATCCAAAGCAAAAGCAACAAAAGAAAAAAATAGATAAATGGGACCTTGTCAAAAAAAAAAAAAAAAAACTTTTGTTCCTCAAAGGATTTTATTATGAAAGTAAAAATACAATCAACACAGTGGGAGAAAATATTTGGAAACCACATATCTGATAAAGGATTAATATCCAGTATACATAAAGAAATCCTTTAATTTAACAACAAAAATTCAAATGACCCAATTAAAAAATGGGCAAAAGACTTGAACAAACATCTCTCCAAAGAAAATATACAAATGGCCAGAAAGCACATGAAAAGATGTTCAATGTTATTATCCATAAGGGAAATGCAAATCAAAGCCACAATGAGCTACCATTTCACACCCATTAGAATGGCTGCTATTTAAAAACATGGAAAATAATAAATGTTGGAGAAGATGCAGAGAAATAGGAACACTCATTCATTGCTGGTAGCAATGTAAAATGGTACAGCTGCTATGGAAGACAGTTTGATGGTTCCTCAGAAAGCTATGTACAGAACTACCATATCACCCAACAATCCCACTACTAGGTATATATCCAAAAGAATTGAAAGCAGGTGCTCAAACAGATATTTGCACACTGATGTACATAGCGGCATTATTCACAATTGTCAAAAGATGAAAGCAACCCAAGTGTCCACCAACCAATGAATGGATAAATAAAATGTGGTATATACATACAATGGAATATTATTCAGGCATAAAAAGCAATGAATTCCTGATATATGGGACAATATGGATGAACCTTGAAGACCTCATGTTGAGTGAAATAAGCCAGACACAAAAGGACAGATATTGGATGATTTCACTGACTTGAAACAATTAGAATAAACAAATTCATAGAGTCAGAATCTAGAATATAAGTTACCAGGGTATGGAGTGGGGATAGGGAATGGGAAGATCCCTTTATCCATGTAGTGATTATAAAGCTATGAGAACTACAGTTTTATAAATATACAAGTTTAATTTTTGAGGGCTAGGGCTGTGGTTGAAAGGGCAAAAATGATCTAATAGTCCTTCCTAGCAATTCCCAGCATTAAAGTTTCACTTTTGACAGAGGAACATAGAAAACTGACATAAAATAACTTACATGAATCAGAGGGAGTCTCTAGCACTCAACATTTAGTGAAACTATTAAAAAAGGAAAACAGTTGACAAGAAGTGGTCTCTTCTTAAAAAATGAGATTGATTATTGATTGCTATCTAGTCAACAATATCTTTTATGTCAACAGATATAGCTTCAGGGATACTTTGACATGTATCTTTTGGTGGTGTAGAATGGGATGGGAGGGAGACTGTACAATACAATACAATATAATACAATACAGTAAAACATATTTACTTAATGGCTTTCAGGAAAATTAAGAAGACATGAAATGTGGCAATGGGTAGTATATTAGTCAGCCAAAGAGGTGCTAATGTGAAATACCAGAAATGGGCTGGTCTTTATAAAGGGTATTTATTTGGGGTAGAAGTCCACAGTTACCAGGCCATAAAGCATAAGTTTCTTCTCTCACCAAAGTCCATTGCCACATGTTGGAGCAAGACAGCTGCCAACGTTTGCCAGGGTTCAGGCTTCTTGGGTTCCTCTCTTCCCAGGGCTGCATTTCTCTCCAGGCTTAGCTCCTCTGTTTCCTCCACAAGGTAAGCTGTAGACTTTCAGGTGAACAGCTCGCTTCTCTTCTCCTGGGGCCTTCTCTCCAACATCAAAACTCCAACTTCAGAACTGCTACTCAAAACCTGCTCCCTCTGTCCTTTGCCTTGACTTTTATATTTGATTCCCCCACCCACCAAGGGGTGGGGCTCAACGCCTTACTGACGTGGCCCAGTCAACGCCCTAATCATAACTTAATCATGCCCAGGTTAACAGATCAGTTTACAAGCATGATCCAGTTATATTTTTGGAATTCATAATTACATCAAATTGCCAAATGGCTACATGTTCATTATGTATTCTCTGGAAAAGAAATGGAATATATGCTGAGCTTGCCAAGTGGCAGCAGAGGGGAGGTAGACAAGATGCTGTAGTACATTTTCAATAACTTGAACGGTAGCCTGGCTTATAATGCATTAGGGAAATGGTGAGAACAACTAATGTGGCAGATTTGCCTCCAAGCATTTTTGAATTCTTTCTTACTTTCGGGTGAATGGTATAAAAAAGGAAGATATCTTTTTTCAGGCCTCTAGCATCTGTAGAAACCATTCGCAAGATGACTCTCATATCCCAGGCAGCCTTTTGTACCTTCATGCCATCTATTTCACAGTGTCTTTTGCACTAGTGCTTCCTTATTGTCGTTTTCTCAGCTTACTGGCTAAGAGCCCAAGGCTAACGTTGAACAGGTCTGTGTTCAGTTTTGGCTTTGGCACTTGCTAGCTGTGTGACCTTGGGCGAGTGCACTAAATTTTGAGGCTCTGTTTACTCTTCCATAAAATGTGACTAGTAATATTGTAGAATTGCTATATGGAATAAATGAAATGATATAGGTGAAGCATTCTGTTTAGCACTGTGCCTGGCATATCCATCTTATATCTGGCACATCTTATTGCCTTATAAGGTGATACAATCTTACTCACCTTCCATCTAGTACATTTCAGCAGTACCTATTTGATAGCAAGAGAATTCTACCTTGACCCACCCTTTTTTTTTTTTTTTTTTTTACTAGGAGGTTCCAGGGATTCAACCCGGGTCCCTCCATATGGGAGACGGACGCCCAACCATTTGAGCCACATCTGTCCCCACCATCCATTTTTTATTGCTGCCTCATTAGCTTGCTAAAGTAATGCTGTGACTGTGGTAGTCTGCTGTGCAAAAACCATGACTAGCTCCTCTTATTAATCCAGTAAATTCAAAGTTAATGTCAGTGACAATCTAGCCCTGACCTAACTTTCCAGCCTCATCTCCCAATTAAACTCACCAGGAATCTATGCTCTGTGTCTGATGCATTGTGCTTTTGTAGTGAACTAAAGGAGTGCCCCCTCTTGCACACAAAAACTTAGTAAAATCAGCACATGGTATCAAGTTCCCTTAACTGCTGAGTAAGGGATGCAAATTTCCCAAAAGGTACATTCAAACACAGCTCAGGATTTGAGAGTCTGTGGATTTCAGGTCTTTCCCAAGTGTCTATAAAGGGGATTAAAATTGCCCAGCATGCAAGTGTATACTGGAGAACAGACAAGAAACCCACTTCTTGTTGATCAACTTTATCTTCCAGTCATCTCCTGGATCTGGCGTAAATTTTACTTTGTCAGATCTCTCATTGGACTGTGCATGTCACAGATTATCCAAACTCTTTTTGCCCATCCCTTCATAAATATAAACCGTGTGTATCTCTTGAGAATCCTTTACTGAACCTGCATTGTGCACAGGTTTCCGAGATATCCATTGCCTACAACTTCTTTCCTGAGCTCTGGCTCCCTCTTAGATTCAGCTTCACAATATTACTTCCTTCTGCCCCTTCCTAAGTCAAGGCCTCATCATAATACTTCTGGTCTACTGTAGTGTACCTCCTGGCAGCCCTGTCTCCAGACCTTGGTCCCCACTGTCCTTCACAGGTTCCTTCTTACTGTCCCCATCTCCCCAGGAAGGGTATGCCTTGCGTAGAATGCCAGTTCCTGGAACAACTGATAACACAGGAAGGAATCACTCTTTCAGCAGAAAAATATTTGTGCAGAAAGGCTTAAGAAGTCATTCCTCTGAGTGACATTTTATCACTTATCCATACCCTTCAGTACCTGTGTTGGGTTGGTTGTTGGTTGGTTTCCGTCTTTTCCCACCCAGCTGTTAGAGGCTAAGGAGAAGCTGGAAAACATCTAGTGGAGCATTTTTATTTTACATTAGAAGAAACTGGGTCTCAGAGAAGTTAAGCGACTTATTTGGCATGTATTTATTCCAAACTGGAGTTATTCTGTGTGTTTGTTGATTTCTCCTGTATTCAGGTTATGTATTTGAAATCTTTGTCTGGTGTGCTTCGTTTTCATAGCAACAGACATGACGTTAAAACAACAACAAAGCGCAAACCTAGTCCCCAGCCGAATTATAACAGGTATGGTGCATGTCGCAGCTCAGCTTGAATAGAGCGATGATTGTGAAGAACCCAAGGAATGCAAATGTGCAAGCTGCCGCCTTCTTCCTTCCACCTAAGTCTTTTCTTCTTTCCTTCCTATCGGATCCTCTAGTCTTACTGTGGGATGGGAGGAAACCTGTAGAATTGTCTTCTTTCTTTCTGATTCCATTGATTATCTGAGGAGAGCTGGGGGAAAGCAGATTCCTTGAACCTAGATCGTTTTTCTTTATCTCCTTTCGACAATCCTCACCACCACCACCATTCCACATCCTCCTCCTGTGAGGGGAAGATGTTATTTTCTCCCGGGGATGTTTCTACCTGAGATTTTTCCCCTCCTTCAGGCCCTGACTTTCCCATATACACAATTTTAGATTTCCACAATCTAAGCAATTTAGTCTGCTTACTGTTGCTCTTGCAGAGCATTTACTACCTATCCTGACATGTAGAATGCTGCATTAAGAACCAGCCAACAGTATGCTCAGCAATCGTCAAAGCCAATTTACGCTGCAATTTTTGTAGCAGTCAATGTTACTGAATACAGTAGACCCTTGATATTTGTCAGGTACATGTCTAATGACTTTAAAGAGTCTTCATTTACCCAAACTAATATAAATAATTACTCTATAAAATGATGTAAAGTGAAGTGGAAGATCTTTTTTTTTTTTTTTTACCGGGAGGTACCAGGGATCGAACCCTGGTCTCTCCATATGGTAGACAGACGCCGAACCTTTGAGCCACGTCCGTTTCCCTGGAAGATCTTATTAAATAATTATTTCAACTTATAATCGAGAGTCCTCCAGAAACGTGGACAAACGGGTCACGGCAAAGCTGACCGAGTCGTAGGTATTAGGTGCCGTGGGCTGTAGCCATCACTCAGCCTGGCCTCTGGTGCCTTCCCCCATCTTGTCCATGGGTGCAACAGCAGGATGCAGCTGACCCCTGGCCCCAAGCCCCTTGTTGCCTGAGGCAGATCCCTGCCTTCTACAGTGGATGCCGCTGGCTTCCTTGGGGATTTAAATAGTGCACGTGAAACGGGACCCTCCCAGGACCTCCCCTGTGCTCTTTATTCCATACACAAGCCCTTCTACAGGGGCAACATCATCCCCACCCTTGCACTAGCCTCAGCTCCTCGGCAGAGGGCAAGCCGTGAAGCCCAATGGTAACAGGCACAGACCCTTACCATCTGTATTGCTTAGGCTAAGTTACTTATTTCTTTATTCCACACTTTCCTCTTTGGTAAAAGGGGGGAAGTAAAAATACCTACACTGTAGGATCTTAAAAGGATTTGATGAGCTTGATTATATAAAGGATTTAAACAGGATATCTGAAAGAGAAATTTAGTCTTTCAAGTTATCCTGCTCAATAAATAACCACCCACTGGGGGTATAATTCAAGAGTTTCGAAGTATATTATGATTAGTTTGGACAAGATTTGAACAGAAAACCATCATCTAACCTTACAGAGGCACCTACTACCACCTCCTGACATAGAGAGGTCATATGAATTGTATGTTTTATATTGTTTCATTTCATCATTTATAGATGTTGATCTGAGCTAGAGGAAGGAGTAAGATTTCCAGGGTGCTAAAATGGGATGCTCAAAAACACAGAGTTCAGATTTTCCTAATAAAAACATTTTATTTTACCTTGCTGCTTAAGAGCAGAAGTAGAAATGGAAAATACTGAACCTTGGGTCTCAATCCCCTTGATGAAGATATGACACTGTGTGTGTTCTGAGGAGTTAGCGGGAAGAGTTACTGAGCAGCAATTCAGCAGGTGTCGTTGTTGTTGACAATAATAATAATCATGCCGATACGTAGCATGTGAATGAATGTTCAAGCTCAGTACAATCTGGGTAGTGGAACAGGGTTGTTTTGTTGTGTGGCTTTACATAGCCCCCATTTGAAAAGCATTATCTGAGGCTAGCAGACCCTTCACTGTGGAATTCGTTCTCTCCCAAGACCGGTGCAGACAGGGAGTGCACGTGCAGTCCTGCCCACTCCTGGCAGATGGCACAGCACCCAAACCTGCCATATGCTCCCCTGTTCTCGGGGAAGGCATGGACACGCCAACAGATTTGGCTGGTGCAACTGTAACCGGGGGTGTCTCTCAAGCAGCAGCTCTGTCCTCGGGCTGTTTAGCACCAGACAAGCTTCCGGCAAGCTGAACACATTCTGTGGTGGACAGTGCAGACTGCAAATCAAGTCCTTGTATGTCCAGTTATAAGTCTGTGGGGCTTTTAATTAGCTCCGGTGAGCGAGGGTGGTCATGAATTAATGTAGCATTCATTTCGCAGGCTGCCAGGCATCTTGCTCTAGTAAAGAGTAGGGAATTTTCACTACTACTATTACTATTGATTTTATTCTCACAGACGGTCTAAGACTTGTCAGATCTCAACAAAATGTTTTCAGAAATGATACTCTCCTAACAGGGAGAACTTGCAAATTTGGCATCCAAACAACACAGATGTTTCTGAAGTAGTTTTTTTCTGTGCTGGTATACAGTTTTCCTTGTTTTATTTTTTCTTCCCTTCTTGGGATCATTATTTCCAAGAATGAAAGGCTCACTTGATAGTGAAACTCTCCAAGTTTACAAAGGAATTCCCAGGAAACAGATCAATCACAACTTATATTTGGGGATCAGTTCCACAATGTCTTTTTCATTTGCAATTAGCAGCTTCCATCTTTGCTCTTTTTTAATCTTCTTGATTACCTAGTTAAGTCATAGCTGAACTACTCATTCCTTGGTTTGTGCTGCAGTGAACAGCCGTTTTGTTCACCGGGTTAGCCATTGCTTCAAATCTAAATGACGTTCACTTCAAATATACTTTGACTGAAGCTCAGCTTTTATGCTTTAAGTATTCTCAGTTATTCTTGTACACAATCATCACAGCTGAGGTTATTAAACTCAGCTTATAATAAAACTATTAAAATAGAATTCTTCCTTTTAAAAAAAAGAGCCAGAGTGACCATTGGAAGGGCTTTTAGTTAAGCCTGAGTTCATGAATTGTTATAAAAGTAAAATATGAAGCAATTTTCCAATCCCAACCACCAATAGAATTCCTATTTGTCATGTATTTGACTACTATTCCTTTGGTTTCTGTTTGGAGGAAAGAAATTTCATCCTTATTGTAAGATGTGTTTAAGCTGGCAAGACATAGGACAGCAAATTGAGACGAGAGCATAAATTCAGTTCACAGTATATTCATAAAAGAAAGGAAACTGAAGAATGAAATTTAGTTTAAGGAACAATAATAATGAGGACATAAACTCTGAGAGATTTTTTTCAGTTGTACTTTTAATCCATTTTGAAATTTTGGTTGAAGTCCAAAAGGGTCTATATTTCAATCCAGCCATAAATAAAGTGATTGTTCTCTAAGTTCTTAAGCTAGGATAGGAAGTAGAAAAGGTAAATAGATGTCTCTTAAAGAAAATTCAGAAGCTCACTATTTTTATATCCCATTTTAAGTAATAAAAGCTGTGTTTAATAGAGCCATTTATCAATTTACCTTGTAGCTCCATAACAACTTCCTGCAAAGAACCCAAAGTGTCCATTCTTGCTAAGGAGTCCTCCCAGAATCTTAGGAAGAATTGGGTACTTTAGAATCACAGAGCTGGAATAAACCTGAGAAATCATCTAGTTAGTGGTCGACTTTTTGATTCAGCTGTGGGCTGAATCAAAATTTACAAGGGGGCCCAATATATAAATAGATGAATAAGTCGCTGTTCTGATATAGCAGGAGGCACAGAGCTCCCCAATTTGACCCCCCTCCAACCCCGCCCCCAACCCCTCAACATTGGCAAGGTGCATTTTCAAATCACAGTTCTGGTCCCACCTCAAATTATTTTATAAGCCAAGAAACAAAGGCACAGAAAGGTGACTTGACTTGCCCAAACTCACGTACCCAGCCCCGGAGCTGAGGACTGGGATTTGACAGAGCCCTTGCTCCCGTGGCACGATACTTCTATTTGGGGTACAGCCCCTACTCTTACAACATGCTGTGTATTTATTTTATGTGTTTATATATTTAAATATGTGTCTATTCATGTTGCATGTTCTGTCTACTGTCTGTCCCATACTAGAATGTAAGCTCCAAGAGGACAGGGCTTTGAACCTGGTGTATTGCTCTAACTCCAGCCCCTAAAATCATTCCTGCCGCTTAATCAGTAACAGTAGACAGTTCCCTGATGAATGAGCCACCCATATTCTGTCATTAGGTCTGCCTCTCCCACTAAATTGTGAGACCCCAGAAGGAAGGAACAATGCCTCATTCAGTTGCGTTTCCCCCACAGTTCCTAAGACAATGCTTTATATGGAGTAGGGACTCAGGGAACAGTTATTAATTTGGATTGAAGTAGTCCCACCTAAAGTGATGGGACATATTAGGTCCTAGCACTTTCAGGTTGTTGTGAACACTGGAAATCTGATTTTAGTTTAGTAAAGTTTAGATAACCATAACAAAACAGATGAATAGGTAATGCAGTCTTTCCTTTCCAAAATAAACAGACCTGGGAAGAAGAAACCCTTAGTTGTTCATCAGAGCATTAAATATCTTAGATCAGTGTTTTAAAAAACTTTAGCATGCCTCAGAATCATCTGAAATGCTTGTTAAACTATAATTTCTGATTCAGTAGGTCTGGGGTCTGAGCATTTGCATTTATAACTAGGTGTTGCTGATGCTGCAATATCCACTTTGAGAACCAACTACCCTTGACCTTTCGTTGAGATACACTAATTTTACAGTATGTAAAATTTCCACCTCTCACCAGTGCTGGACCTGTAGCAGCTGTGCATATGTTATCCATTTCCCTCTTTGGCCAGCTGCAATAGGCGAGGATGGGGAATGCTATGATTCAGCTAAAAGGAATCAGGTCTTGTTTACTTCAATTCCTGCTGAATATTTCATGGAGGAGCCATCAATCAGCTCATTCTGTAGGGCTGAAAAAGTATGTAATTTTCTTGCTGGCTGATTCTGTTAGCTGTACCACATCATGTTACCGTATACCCCACAATGAGCAATAATCTAGTCATTGAACAACTTGAAAGTGAGCAAACAACTTACTAATTATTCTAAATGTTCTAATCCATCCACTGACAGGGTCTAGGAACACATGTCTCCTGACAACCAAATAAAATGAAGGTTCTATTTATGAGGGGGAAAAAGAAATGTGCTTTTACTAAGGATCCAATCTTGACCTTCTTTGCCAGATGTATACCTTTCATCCCCTTCACCACCCTCAGAATGAGGTTGTTGTTTGTTTGTTTTCATTTGTATGAAATAATTTTTGCAAAATCAATTCATTTCAACAAACATTAATTGAAGGCTGATGATAAGCCAACCAGTTGGCTAAGAACAATCAAATACATATAAGATCCAGCCTTCAGTCCCTTAGGATGTCACAGTCTATGTGAAGCCCCAAACATGCCCCAGTTATGCTCAAAGTAGTGCCCAGGAAATTGTGGTTACCTCCCTTGAACTTCAGAGATAAACCAGGTTTTCCTGATAGGCATTTAGTTTCCAAAACGTTCTACCAGAAGTGTTACATGTTTTCTCTATTTGCACTCATCTAATTAAACGGCCTTTCTCAACTCACAGCCAGAGAAATTAAACTCTGGAGGATTTAAATATCTTATTCTCTAACCATTTGTGGACCAAATTCGGGATTAGAATTATGACTCCTTCTGATTACCAACCAGCAATTATCCTTGCAGGTTTTATAGAAATCTTCTCCCACCTCCACCCAGCCTTCTCTACTGGCTTTCAGCATTTGGGGGTTTTTTTAGACACTATTGATGACATCAGAAAGATTCCTATTCTAATTTTCTCCAATGTTTTTCATTTATTTAGAAAGTGAAGTATCTTTGCCCAATTCTTTATTGCCATCCAGGAGAGGAGGTGAGTCACTCCATTGAAGCTTGCTCCAAATACAGCTCCATAATAACATCCCCAGATGCTCCAAAGGCAGGCGCTAGCAGATGGCAATGATTTTTAATCACCAACTTTGTCCTTATTCAAGCAGTCCTCTTTAGAGTTTTAATTGTTCTTGAGTCCACTAAAATGACAGTATAACTCACTCTACCTGAGGTCACTTGCCCAATTTTGTGTGTTTCCTTTTGTCTAAATTGTTAGACAGCAGCAGATTTTAAAGGAGGAAAGTTTTCACCTGGTACTACTTGATTTTTTTAAATTCCAACACCAATATGCATGCTTTGTTTTAAATCACTAAATTTCTCTGTCCCTTAATTTCCCCTTATTCTTCAAGTGGATAATAGTAACACAGACATTGCAGCAAATATTTTACATGTTCACTTCTTTGAAAAGGGGATATGGGGCAGGAAATTGTCCTTAATATAACATCTCCAAATCACAGCTTTTGTGATTCTTTATTTAGCATTTAGATAATGATATGATAATACACATGCTTATTGGAAAGATGTTTTAATTTTTCCTTAATTTTAGCAAGAACTACTAAATGGTTCACATCAGGCATTCATTTCTATACTTTAACTACTAGACTTATAAAATTTCTTAATAATGAAAAAGATGGCAGTTGGTTACCCCCTCTTCCTGTGCCAAAGGAAAGCACATTTCCAAGCACTTCTCATTAAACCCATCAGAAATGTTGCTAGATCAAGAATGCTGCAAAGTTTTACCTTAAGTCTAAGCCCTGAACTTGAGTTGATTTTAAAACAGGGGAAAAATGTATTTCTTTTGGAGAATTCAAAACTGGTTGAACATACCATAATTAGATATATATGGAAGAGAAAAAATCATGTATGGAATATCTGTTTCCAATATGGAGGGTGGTTTTTTTTTTCAAAGCATTCTAGGTAAATGGAAAGGTGAAATTATGTAGAAGGCTTTTTTTTTTCTTTTTTTTTTAAAAGACGCTTTAGATTACATAAATGATACATCAGAAATATAGGGGGATTCCCATATATCCCACCCTCTCCCCTTCCCACACTTTTCCCCATTAACAACATCCTTCATTAGTCTGGTACATTTGTTAAAATTGATGAACACATATTGAAGCATTGCTACTAACCGGGTCAAGAGTTTACAATATAGTTGACACTTTGCACTGCATAGTTTTATAGGTTTTGACAAAATGTATAATGGCCTGTATCCATCATTGCCATGTCATTCAGAACAATTCCAATGTCCCAGAAATGCCCCATGTTACACCTATTCTTCCCTCTCCCTCCCTTCAATATAGAAGGCTTTTTTTTAAAGGCAGGCAGTCAACAATTACTGAATATCTTCTGTGTGCAACGCACCTTAGAGACACCAAAAAATAACGCGTATGTAGTCGCTCCTGTTCAAGGAATTTGTTGTCTCTTGACCAATGCACAATCCACTGTCTATTGAACCAAGGAAAAGAGAAATCTATAAAGTTTTGCAGTTCCAAGTGTTTTCTTTTTTTATTTCAACCATTATCTCAGTGAAATAGAAAGGACAGAAATTATCATCACTAATTAATAAAAACCCAAAACAAGAAAAGTCCCATGGTCAGTAATATCAACAAACTAGAATCCAAGGTTCTTGGGTGTTGCTATTAGAGAGTTGGTACCTTTTAAAATACAGCCTGAGACTATTACAAGTTGCCATTAATGACTCAAAAAGGTAAAATGACTAATGATGTTAATTTGATACGAAAGTGAAGATTAACTCTATTACTAGTCAAGGGCTGACTCCCATCCCATTGGCTTATGTGATCTTGGATCTTGAATAAGAGAACTTAGGTGCTGAAAACCTGTAAGGCAATTCTTTGTTGCCTAGGATGGTCAATCTCCCTTAAGAAAGGTCTTCAGCATGTAGCTTCAACTGTCTTGGGCAGGAAATACTTTCACCACCCTTGCCTTCTATACCAAAAAGTTGTCATGGCAATGAACACCCAGGCTGTTTTAAGTAAAGAATTATCACTGTTACTTAAATTTTCCAGTGTAGAGAAAAGTTTACTTCTAACTTGTGCTCCTAAATACTACCACCGTATTTTTACATAGTATGCTTTGGAGTTGATTTGAGCAACTCGAGCTAGGGTTTCCTAAAAACATACTATATCTTGGCATCAAAACTTTGAAGAACAAGATGGACAAGGCTTTCTATTACTGGAGTTTATGCATTTTAAAATGGAAAAATACACATCTTTGCCCCATAACAACAAGATTTATTATTTAAGACTTATAAGTAGGTAAGTGGCTGTGGCTCGGTCAGTGGGGCTCCCGTTTGCCATGTGGGAGGCCCCTGGTTCGGTTCCCGGGGCCTCCTGGTGGGGGCAGGCCGCCCATGCGGCGTGGTTGGCTGACCTGGCGAGCGCAGGCAGCGGGGGGGGGCGGGGGGGGGAAATAAATGAATAAATAAATTTAAAAATCTTAAAAAAAAAAAAAGACTTATAAGTATGTTATCCTTAGCCTGATGTTCCAAACACATTTTTAAGTTTATTAGTTTTCATTTAGTTTATGAAAAGTATGTTCTAATTAACACAGAATGCATGTTACATGCTGATACTATGTTTGCAGATGTTTTGCTCACTAAGTATATTTATAAGATAACCTAAATGATTTATTTTTCTCTTCTTTTATGCCAAATGAAAGTATAAACAAACATGAATAAAGAATCCATAAAATATATGTGACCTTCTATAGCAGGGGCTACCAACCTGAGCTGCACACAAGAACCACCAGAGGAACATTTCGAAAATACAGATGGCCAAGCCAAACCCCACATTTTCAAGAGTTGGGATCAGAAATCAGGAATTTTTCACGAATCAACTGATGATCCTGAATCATAGCCAGCCAGAGTTAAAAGCAAAATTCTATAGTTATACTCTCTTTTTGAGATGTTTAATCAATTGCTTATGAGTTCATACAGTTTTAGTCCCACATAGCAATTACCTCTAAGTAATGCTTCATGAGATTATTTATTTATACTTACTGAATATGTCACATTTATCATCATGCATATATCCCTTTCCCCCATCACACATCTCCTCTCTTTGTATATTGTGTTCTCATTTTGCCTGTGAGCCAAGTGAACAGGGAATTATGGCTGATTCAATGTTCAGTACAGTGTCTAGAACATTGGCACAGGATAAATGTTAAAAATAACAGTAGGAACTGCATGTTGCTTCCATACACCAAAAATTCTTTCAGTGCAGGTATAGCAGGCTTAAAATTTCCAATCACAAATTATAGGAAATAATAATAATATAATAGTCATTTATATGATTTTACTATTTATATGGTTTTATATGATGTTTATATGATCTTACTAAACTTAATGTTTGAGACCCCAATTCCGGTCAAGACAGAAAACTCAGAAAACTGCTGTCTTGAAGGTCACAGCTATATTTCTGGGTAGGGTTCTCTCTTTTAGATCAGTATTTGGTCAAATTGAATGTTCTTTCTTCAGGCAGGAGTCTTACCAAGCGCCCTCCATCAGGGTAGTGCCACTGCTTGGCCATAGTCCGGCCTTGATGGCCTCTACACTAGGGCTCATTCCCCTTGATCATTGGTATCTGCTGACTGGTGGCTGGACCTGCCTGGGCTCTGGGTTTTGTATGCTGCTAATCGCTGCCCATACCTGTGGTGTCTCCTTCAGTAGATGTACTGGTATCCTCCACGCTTAACCGCAGGCATCCTCCTGCCTTCTGGTTCTTTCAGCTCTTTTGCAACTGCTCAGGAACCATCATCACCTTTTCCTTCCTTCCCCAGCCAAGAAATGTGAAGCTGTCTGAGGTCCCTCATCCACCGAGTCAGCCTGATCAAGCCTAAATGTGAGGCTTCTATGATTGGCTTGCCATCTTTCCAAGCTTGAAATCACGGCAAACTTAGGATACCTCTAGACCCAACATATCTGAGCGTTTCCGTTGCCACACCAGGTTTTGACCCTAGAAGTTGAGAGGGTAAGAGACGAGCCTTCGGGGAGTATCAGTCATTATTAATATATACTTTGTTTTCTAAATTGTGGGTTGAGAAATAATTTAGTGCTCATGGTCAACATTTTGTAATCAAATACAGTAGCATAAGATAGCTCAGGATAGGCTAATATAGCATAGGATAGGATAGGATACATTATGATATATTGTACTTTTTTTCTGTAGAAGATTAAGAAATAAACTATATTTCTTATTGAGCTTTTAGTAAAAAAAAAAAAAAAGGATATCAGAAACACCGAGCTCTCGTTTTGTTCCCTTTACTCATCTCATCTCCTCCCCCAAGCCCCCAAATTTTTTTTATCTAACTTTCCTAAAAAGAATTTTTTTTTCTGGGTAAGAAAGTATTTCTATCTAACTTTCCTGGTAAGAAAACTCTCCTCTAGAATTATCCTTCAAGCTCTCTATTCTCTGGTAAATTTTATAAACTCTACTTTGAGTACTGAAGATACTGTGCTCTGTTTTTTCTCTCCTGCATCAGGTTCTCCCATTAAGTCAAGATGTCCATAGATACTGCATCTAAGTTGAGCATTTTTTTTACCCCTACTCTCTGTCTGTCCTCCACGTCTGTCCTCCCTACGCTGGGGCAATTAGCTTCATGCTCAGTTCCAATATTAACAGAGTGCTAAAAAATCAAGAGAAATAAAATACAACCAATAGCAATTCAAAATATAAACAGAAATGTGGCACATTTCTAATGCTTTAAATAAGTATATTTAAATGTTTAAGCCCAGAATAAAAGTCCTCTTAAATGGTTTGATTGATTTATACTGGTAGTTAGTTAGCTATTTATAAAGGCAAAGAGTCAGTAAAAAAAAAATACATTCCTCAAACATATAAATGTATATTTATTCATAACCTTTTCATTAAGGACCAAGTCTTGTTTTTTTTCAAATGAACTGGAATTCCAAGTTGTCTTTCTTATATAAATCACATTCATCATACATTATTTGTAATTTCTAGTTTCAGTTTCTTTAAATTTGAATATGCATAGCAATCTGAATGCATAATCATTATAAATTTTCGTTATTTTTTCCATTATTTACAGTTAGCTCATCCACAGCTACTTTGGCAGCAGTTTTTAGCAATTCATGTCTATCCATTCTTTACCAAACTTTCAATTTAGTTTAGAAGAGAAATGACTTTTCTGCAGTCATACTTCAGTACTTCTGTAATAATTAAATTACATAATTATAATTCCTAGTTAAACTGACATAAACAGATTTGAGGAAAAATCAAGGAAAGCTCTAGAGTTGCCTGGTCATGAGCATTCATTCCATCTTGTGCAGCCCAAATGTGTTTTCAGAGAAAACGAAGAGTAGCCAGTAAGATGATGAGTGGATTAAGTTTTAAAGGGCTTTCACTCTACCGAGAAAATTAAGACTGACATAATATGAAGCAAAATGCAAGCTATAATAATTTCTGAAAAGTATCCTCATATAGTGGAAAGAGCAGTTTTTCGGTGAGGGGAGAGAGAAAGCCAAAGTGAGGAAAGTCTGAATTCTGGCTCTCATCTGACACTGGTTAATTAGTGACCTTGGCTAAATCAAACTCCCTGGAGGTCGGTATTTTCTTTTATAAAAGATGGGCTAGATGATCTCTAAGTTCCCTTCAGCTTCAAAAGCCTATTATCTGTAGTAACCCAAGGCTCCTGTGGGTAAATTGTGGTTTATGTGAAAGGAGAGTGAATCACACTCAATTTCCTCATCTGTGAAATAAGGGGCTTGGAAGAGATCCGTGATTCCTCGGGTATGTTCTGCAGAATGGTCTTTCGGAGAAATGGCAATAGATATTCTTCAAAAAGCTCCAGTGACCAAACAGTTTTGCAAAATGCTGGGGTAAAAAATGTTAAAAAGGTTTCTTTTTCTGCAAAACCTCACAGCAGTTAATAGGCTAAAAGGCATTGCAAATCTCTAACCAAGGATCTAATAGCCTGTTCTCTGGAAGCATATTGCACCAAATCTTCTTTTTCAATGACTCTTTCCCAGGAGCAGAGATTCACAGAACACACTTTAGGGAAAGTCCGGCCCAGCTATTTCTATAGTCCTTTCTTGTTCAAAAGTCACTGTTTAGCTTGTGCCTAAATTGCTGCCTCAGTGAGACTTTGAACAAGCAAGGTAATGGAAATTGCTAGACAGGGAATGGGGATAATTTTTGAAAGACAAAACCTTGAACAAAGTCAGAAAGGGAGATGGAAAGTTACCAGAGCCTTCTTTAGATGTTTTCCTTAGTACCAAGTAATGAACACCCCTAAACTTGGTAATTATAAAGTAATTTGTGTACAGAATTGGTTATGATAGTGGTAACTTCCAAATTATCTTTATAAATTCTTTGCATATACCTTTATGCACATACCTTTCAATAGTCCTGATTTATTTCTTTAATGCCAGTGAAAAATAATAATAATGAATAATTGGGTTGGGGCTTTCTATCAAAAAACCTTGAAAATCCATATACATTCCAGAAAATGTATCTGTCGGTATCAAATGAGTAGAGGAGTATGTTTTATTTCTGTATGTTTTTTATGTTTTTGTTCCTTTTATTCCTTTTACATTTTATGTATAAGTTTTAAGTGAGCAGGAACCAAAGTATTTCTTGAAAGATTGAATAACCTCAAGATTTCGTAAGGACTAAATAACGTTTTAGTACATCATCCAACAAGAATTGTATATATTATACTTCTTTGTAAAAACAAAATATTTAGTCTTGACAGTTTTGCTTGAGTTACATCTGTCTGTTCTTCACACATCCATTCATGAAGTGGTTAAAATGCAAAAAACTGAGTGCTTTTTCTCCTGGTTTGAATAAGTTCTTTAATCATCATTAAAAAAATACTGATGGAAGTCCAAGAACACTTCCCATCACTGTTATTATAGTCCGCAGGATCCTCAGAGGCTCCAGATTAGCTGTGGCTTAACCCCAGGCTTGAAGGCCCCAAAGAAATCAATAGAATTTCTAAAATCCTATTTCCCTACAGGTTTAGACCCTTCTAAAGCCAAGGCGTTGCTACGGGGATTATGGAGTTAAGCAGGCCCAGAACCACCTTCTGTCTTGCCCCAGTGGCCATGGACCCACCACCACCTGCTCTGGCCTGCAGTGGGCTGTGGAGCCTTACTTGGCATCTCTCTGGGGAGTCCTCTGAAAAAGGAGACTTATCTGCCATCTTACCATTTCTAGCCATCCGTTACTTAGGAGATTCATTCCCACTAATATAAACACTGTACCTGAGAATACATTGCCTCAATTTTGTTGGGATTTAGAAGGGAGCAAAAGGAAATTCTCACTAGATTGGGGTCCAGAAAGATGTTTCCTCAAGTCTATAGCAGTAGATTTGATTAGCATTGTTGTCTTATAAAAGTGACCCATCTCTGTGAGAGAGCATGCAAATAAACGCCATGAAGGCCAATGTTCAGCTATAGAATAGTCTTTTGCTTTTGTTTTGCCGAATAAATCTAGAATTACTGATGCTACTGCCTTTGCCATTTCAGTATTGCTACTTTTCTAATGAGGCATCTGGTATGAAAGGAAACCAAAAATTAAAGGCTAGAGGCAGCGATTGTAGAGAGATCTTCTTTCAATGATATCATGATAATATCACTTTGCCTTGACAGGAATGATCTAGCTAATTAGTCTACAGAAATCTTAGCCTTCTCCATTTTTCCATAAACTTTCAATGAGTATTGGACCCTATGGAGACGATCCCAAGCTACATATGTGGCTCCTCATGTTTATGGTTGTATCTAGAGTTAAGAGAATTTTATGGGGTGTGATTCATCTGAGGCAAGAAAAATATGCTACAAAGAACCAAAGGAGCACAGTGCTAGTCATATATAATATGCCTATACATTATACTTGCAATGTTATCTCAACTTTTGTGTCTCTGAAATGGAGGGATTTGGATATATTGTAAAAGAAAATAGTCTTTTGAAAAGTAATTTCTAAAAATAATTTATATAACCTTTTAAAAAGGAGGTGGGTCTCCGTAGTCAAAGTTGGTCCATGTTCTAACTCCCAGTGAACTTCCTATTCTACTGTAATTGCTTTCTGTTCTTTCAGCTGAGGGACCATTTGTAAGCAGTGCACTGATTTTCTGCATCTCCTTCCCACAGAATATCCTCAAATATTTCCATTCATTTGTTAATTGAGTTAGTGAGCTATTTAGTCTACAAAAAGAGAGTATGGGTAGGAAGCTGTATAAGAATTGGCTCTTGCCTTCCTAGAGCCTGCAACCAAAAGGAAAAACAGGGCACTTAGGAAAACACTGAAGGAATATTTTTAAATTCATGCATAATGAATGTTTCCCCACAGGGAAAGTGCTGCTGGAGTTCAGAGGAGAGGCCAATTGCTCCCATGTGGAATGAACAAAGAAGGCTTCATGGAGGGAGTAGGATTTGACTGAGCCTTAAACAATGAGTAGGCTTCTGAGGACTTTCCACCAACAGGTGGGTTAAAGGCCAGGAAGGCACTAGGTATAATCTAGGTATCGCAAATATCCATGTGTTTTATGCAGAGGAACTTGGGCTGGTACATTTAGAAAGACAGATTTAAGACAGGCTTTGGAGGATCTTGAATAGCTGAGCTTAGGGTTTTATTGCTAAGTGAGAAGGAACCATGGCATGTTTTTAAGTAGGCCATGCTTGTGCATGCATGGGGAGCTGGGCAGAAGTCAGAGGCAGAAATATAGCTGAGAATATGAGGTAATTGTCAGAATACAATCTTGAGGCAGAGCCAGATCTATTGTGGAAGTTGTGAAAATTGAAAGAAGAGAAGAGATTTAAGAAAGATTTGTTTAGGCATTAAATTAACACTTATTGAGCACCTGCTGCATGCCAGTGTTTTCCAAACATCCTTCATGGTTTCTGCCATATCCATTTCTACTGGTATTATTTTTACCTAATATACAAACAGACTCTTTTTATATAAATACATTTATTTTTAAAAAGAAACTTAATATCACACCCATTTGCCTTGCCTCAAATAGAAGTTAACCATAAATATAAGAACAAGGAAAACAAAACAAGTCACTTACTTCAAGGTAGGTGCCGTGCCTACTGCAGCCTGCTTAATAGGGAGAAAACAAATGTTAAAGGATGTTAAAATGATATCATTCAATAAATGGAGATTTTTCTGCTTTGACTAAATGAAAAAGATTAAAAGAGAATTGAAATGGAAGTAACTTTCTCACTTGGTGACTCAATATTGATACTCCAGTTCTTTGCTTTATACCAGTTGTGTTAGTCAGGTTTGGTTCCCAGTGCCTCCTAAAGAGAAGACAAGGAAATACAGAGAGCGCACAGCAAACGGACACAGAGAGCAGATAGCGAGTGCAAACAATGAGGAAGGGGGAATAAATAAAATAAATCTTCTTGAAAAAAGAAACAATGCAAAGAGTTTGGTGTGTTGTAGCCAATGGTTTTAGGAGTAATGGGAGGGAGTAGAGATGAGGCTGGGAGCATACCCCAGCAAGGCCATGATGGGCCATGCAGGCCATGCAAGGATTCAGGTTATTATTTTGAAGCAAATAGAAGCAGTTTTGTAGGGAAATAACATGATCAGATTTGGGATTTAGAAAGATCATTCTAGAGGAACACCGAAGATAAGATAGAATGGGACAAAGGAAGAGGCAGTGGGACTTGGACAGAATTTCATTTTTATTGTTTCTAAATACCTTTCCCCTTTGCCACTTTTGTTGTTATCAGTATCAACAAGCCAAATAAGGGATTTCCAAGGCAGGATTCTGTTACGTCAAACTCCTACATGGGAAAAAATAGTTTTCTGAAGTCAAATTCCTTTTTTTCTTCCAACCAACCCAGTGTACTCTATCACAGTTACATGTGCTCCTTTCTGCACCCCAGAGGCATTGTGTTCCTCTCCTAGAAGTCTCGGAATATCCATTCAAACTCGTTTATGGAGTGTATGCATTGGCCAACAAGTTGATGGAGTTTTCCCCTCCTTTTGTTTTATTAATTCAATATTTCTCAGTACCCATCTGTCCGGCCTTGGGCTGGGTGCTGAGAAAGCAAACCCCTTAAGGGTAAGTTCTCATTTGGAGGGAAGAGAGAATTATGAGCAAATAACTACTCTTCAGTGTGGTAAATGCTTTAAAAGTGCTACAGTGCTGCTTATTTACAAAGGACTGTGTGCACCCAGAGGTAAGGAATCTGTAGTGGGGAGAGGAGAGATGGTGAAGGTTCCCGAGGAGGTGATTGAAGAATAATGGTGTCACGTATTAGTACATACAGAAGTGTTCTAAGTTCCCTCAAACTTCCAACACCTCATAGGGGGGAAGAGCTGTATGGCAGATAACAGATTCCCTCTGGTCTTCTTTTCCGAGTCTATGGGTTATTGGTTGTATATTAACTCAACGGTGTAGTATATTTCGTCAATGCAGTCCTTCGTTACTCATGGGTCCAGTTTTACACTATAATGGATTACCACTGGATTCCAGTCCTTTTTGCAGATTTATATATGTGCTTTAAAACTTTGCGTTCTTGACAGTTTATTTTTTCAGTTTTTTTTGAAGGCATGCAGTGATTCCGAGCAATTCTCCGGGTCTAAACAAAATTAAATCTTGGTAGGAACATTAAGGTGAATAATTCTAAAGGGGCTTCCAAACCTAAAGGGCACAGAATGTAAAGGGAACAGATGATACAGCTGCCAGTTTTATGCCAAGGATCTTAGCAGGGGAACTCTTTAAATTTATAGAGCTGGCTTGTCCTAAAAGAGCTGGGGTGGGGGTGAACAATGCATTTCTAAACCCACAGAAGCAGAAAGTAGGATTTCTATTTCTATTTAAAGATGCTAATTGCTGGAATGAAGCTAGAGGGAAGCTCAAAGCAATGGCAAGGACATTTTCTGAAATCTGACCCCTGGGCATTTTGTATAAAGCAAGTAAAAAGTAAGGCTAAAGCATCCCAAATTTTGAATTTGATTTCCTAAGTAAGCAACCAAAATGTTTCCTCAAGTCTAAAATCAATGATTTTCCTGCAAGCAGCGTCCTTTCAAAATTCCCGTTCCCTTTGGAAGCCACATCTCATCCAACTTACACGGTTAGCTCTCAGCCCACTCGCCTCAGGCACGTGTCCCAGAATCGATGGCTCAGGGTCGGCCCCGCAGTAATCGTAGGCTGACTGTTTATTTGGCTGGGAAATGAAACTTATAATCCTACTTAAATTGAATTTTGTCTTGATACGGACTTAACTGGAAGGAACAATACTCTTCAGTGGTCAGAGGAAAAAAACGCCCTGCACAGTGTTTACTTATATGGAACATTAACAGAGACTGCTAATCAGGGGCCATGCCAGTTAAGGATTTATTTGTGGCTTCTTTCCCTCGATTTATTTTTTTCATTTGGTTGGCAGGTTTTTACTTATAACTGTAATGTAGGGAATCTTCCTGAAAGATGTGAATTGCTGGGCGTGGCAGCCCAACCAGATGGTGAGAAGTGCCCATGGAGGAAACTGAAAGCACCAGGTTAAGATCTGCAGAGAAAAAAGCAATTCGCATAGAGAAGTTGATAAATTCTTCTAGCATTTAGGTTTCTAGGTTTCCAGCATTTTTTTTTTTTACTTCCAATGGCCTACATAACAGTGCATATAATGTATATGTTAAGTATATGTCTGTGTGTCTCTGAAATATGTATATAGTCAATCTATGTGCTTTCCATTATTGTCTTAGTAGATAATATATAAATAATTCTCTTTTTATGTAGCATGGGAATGCATGGTTTTTTCTTCTGTGTCTTTCTTTTTAATTAAGTTTATGCTAAAGCATGTTTAAATTACATTCCTTGACCGCACATCAGTGATAGCAAAGCGACAGGCTACACACAACGCCCCCCCTGGAGTTGTGCTGTACACAATTTATGAGCCATATGCTGCAGCCTTGGTGATATTTCATAATTAGGTTGCGTGACAAAGATAAAATTGTCACCAGTAGAGTGGCAGAGTATATTATATGCTCTAGGGTCTAACTTCCTGGATTAACATCGAGTCAATTATTTAATTTCTCTGCTCCTCATTTTCCTCATCTGGAAAATGAAGATAATGAGAGTACGTCCTTTACAGGGCTGCTGTGATAATTAATTGAGATGCATCATGTAAAGCACCTAGGACAGTGCCTGGCACACAGACTTATCTATTTGCCTAATGTTTGCTGGAATATACTAAAGGACATCAACCTTACTAAACTGCCTCTTTATATTTTTATAAAATTTCTAATGCTGCAGGGTTTGCAACGAGTTTCTAAATGCCTATTTACAGAAAGCATTTAATTTGCCATCACCCAGCATATTGAATGATACCATTTATCACCATTTTATACATTATGTTTTTGTTTACTTTCTCCCAATACAAGAACATAATCTCTTTGAAGGCATGGATTTTGCAAGTTGTGTTCACTACTTTTTTCCTGGTCCTTAGAATGGTAACTGCTCTTTAGTAGATGCTCCATAAATATTTGGTGGGAAAAAAAAAATGAACAAATAAATGTTAGCTCTGTGTGGCAGTTTAAGGTTATTTAGGAATCCCAAAAAGAGAAAGAATATGTTTGTAAACTAATCTGTTCCTCTGGGTGTGTTACCCTTTGATTGCATTAAATGCAGCTGAGATGTCCTTGATTAGATTACCTGTTAAGATTAGGGCTTCTTAATTCGACTGTGTCAGTAAGGCGTGACTCAGGTTGAGCTCCCATCCCCTTGTTGGGTCTGATATAAACGGATACTCACTCAAGAAGACACACAGAGGATAAGACTTTGTCATTTTTGATCCTGCCATGTGACAGAAAGGAGAAGCCTCAAACAGCTAAAGGCCTGGGGAGAGATGGACCATTTTCCTAATAGCTTATAGCTGACCTTGGGAAGTGAGCTGAGACTGATATAGGAAGCCCTGGGAGACAAACCCTATGCCAGCCTGCAGCCAAGATCAGGAAGGAGCTGGGCCCATGGATCCTCAAGAGGAAGAGGAGGCCCAGAGGGGAAGGCTGAAACCCAGCAGAGATCACCCGCCATCTTGCTTCAACATGTGGCAGCTGATTTTGGTGAGAAAGTACCTCTTATGGTACCTTCAGTTGGACTTTCCATAGCCTTGGGACTGTAAGCTTTTACCCCAAATAAATACCCTTTATAAAAGCCAGCAGATTTCTGGTACTTTGAATCAGCATCCCTTTGGCAGACTAACATACTCTGTATTACCTTTTACAGCTAATTAAGAAATTTATACATTAGCTCACTGATATAGAGAGACCAAAAACATTATCCACATATGATATAAAGGCCTTGGAGAGTGGGGAGTAACGTGGCCTTGGACTTAGCAGCATTTCTAGGCTGGTGCAAAATTGCTGAATTATCATTATGATCACTGAGTCACTTATCCTTACCTAAGGATGCATATTCCCAGGGAGCAGTTTGGTGATTAGCTCATTAAAAGTTTGTTAAATGGTTAAGGTGGACTGGTCTTTTTATAACGAAAAGAGGCAATATGATGGAAGAGTACAGTAGCTTTCTTTTTCTTCCCCCCTCCTCACCCCCCCCCCCAATTTCTCTTTTTAGCAGCTAAACCTTTCTTCAGAGGAGACTCCAAAAGATTGTGGAGCTCCTGTGATTGGAGCATATGCTGTGCTGCCTCAGGCATCCTAAAGTTTCCCAGAGCTCAGCCTGAAAGTGACTGATGGAGCAGAAAGAACATGTGCTTCCTAGTCTCACAGACCTGGGTTCAAGTCCTAGCTCAGCTGCTTACTAGTTGTGCTTCTTGGACAAGTTATTTAACTCCTGTGGAGCTCAGTTAATTCATCTGTGGGAAGAGGATAAATAATGCCAAGTTTTCAAGGGTTAGAATAAATTCCTGGCAAATATATATATATAATAGTCCTGTAATAAATTGAAGTTTGTATTTCACTGGATTCAAAAATGCTTGTTAGATAAACCAGTAGCTTATTGAGTGACCTTGTAGCCCACTACAGAAAGAGAAAAAAATCTTTCCTCTTGTCATCAATTTATTAGCAACCAGGTTTTAACCAAAATGTCCTCCAGTATTTAGAGATGTCCAGAGAATTTGGCATGAAATTTTCTCCCACAGTGCCTCCAATCACTGTCATTTTAGTCCAAGGGCCTCTGAGAGGCTGAAGGAGGATGCCAGAGCCACAGAACAGATGCAGCTTGTGAGGTGTGGAGAGAGCCAGGTCGGCTTGGATTGGCCATCTCCATTAGTCTCCTCTCAAATATTCACTGGGTAGCACAATGCCTCATCTTTGTGTCGGACCCACATTAAAGACACATCATTCCCAGTTCAAAGACCATCACTTTATTTATAAAGTATCACATTTTTACATGAAAATAGCTTCTTTCCCAAGGAGGAGACTTCTCATTCATGTATTTATTTGACTAACATTCATTGAGTGTACACTGGGGGTCAAGACTGTCTTTATTTGCCACAGCAACAATCAACATCACCAAGGAATTAGCAGATGCAAAGTACCAGAAATGGGTTGGCTTTTATAAAGGGGATTTATCTGAGGTAAAAGCTTACAGTTCCAAGGCCGTGAAATGTTCAAATCAAAGGCACCGTCAGAGATGCTTTCTCACCAGCGTCAGCTACTATTGATTCTGGGGTCCTGCCACGTGGCAAAGATGGCTGCTGATCTCTGCTGAGGTCTCTGCCTTCCCCTCCAGGCTCACTGTCTCTCAGATCCCAGCTCCCAGAGCTCGGCTGTGAACAACCTTGCAAAGGGTTTGTCTCTTACCGGGCCTCTTCTCTTAGTCTCAGCTGCTCCGCTTTCTTCCTGAGTTCAGCTGTGAGCTCTCAGGCATATGGCAGGGCTGTTGCCTGAGCCTTGAGCTGTTCCTTGGGCCCAGCCCCTTGGCGGCCTCTTTCCGTGCCTCTGTGCTCTGCTAGTTCCTGACTCCAGGACCTCTCTTAGCCCTCGGGGCTTCTCTGTTTTCCTGCAGTCCTCTCTCTCACAAGGCAGGATCAATGAGGCAGCTTCCTTTTCCTCTGTGTCCCCATCAGTCCCGCAAGAGGGCAGAGACTCAACTTGAGTCACTCCTCACTTAACATAGTCCAATCAAATGGGTCTCACATCCACAGGCATGGATGAGTTCAAAAACATAATCTTTTGGGGGGGATTCACCAAATTCAAACTGTCACAAGGACTCCCCTAGGAAATGGTAATATTAAAATGATAAGAACCCATCTATGCCTTCTAGAATCTCATGGTCTACTGGAGGTGATGGGCAGATAGGGAATCAACCACTACAAATATTCCCAGTGTGTGGTAACAGTATGAAGGAAGTCCTGGGAGATATATGTTGTTAACACTGCCTACCAGGTTCAACAAAGGCTTTGCAGAGAAAGTGACAACGAGGCTGGGCTTGAAGGGAAAGCATGAGTCCAGCCTCTTGGAGGAAAGGACTCCATGTGCTTCCAGGAAGAAGCAAAGATGTAAGAGAGAGTCTAGTTCAGAAGTTCTCGAGGTGTGGTTCCTGGACCAGTATCAACATCACCAAGGAAGTTGTTAGAAATGCAAATTCATGGGAAAATTCTGAAGGTGGGGTCTAGGAATCTGAGTTTAAACAAGCCCTCCAGGTGATTCTGATGCTCTCTAAAGTTTGAGAACCACTGTTAGAATCAACTGATGGTACTGAGTGGAGGAAAAATATATGAACAAAGTATTTACATTTCACATAATACGGATTTATCTGGATAGATATATATTTGCCACTGCCGCAGCAACTTGTTTCCACAGAGGACTGAAATGGTTTACAAAATTATATATGTAATGGAAAGGTATAAAAGAAACAGCCAAGAGAAAATATAAGTAAAATAGCAGAAGTGTAATAAAAACATTCCTATTTTGTCATAGATGTCCCTGTACATCTTCTGGTATTCAAAGCATAGGTGGAAGCACGTATTTCAAGAGTAGCATATTGGCAAGATTATATGGCAGTTCTTAATACACAGCTTTGCCCATACTAAGACCTGAAAGGGGTTTTCCACATGGCACCTCATACAGAAGACACTATTTCCAATAGCCAATGACATCCCAACTATAAAAGCCACAGCAAGTATAAACAACCATTTCTTATAATTCCTCACATAGGCCAGTGGGTTAATATCAAAGAGCAGTTCAGTGAAAGGATTAAACAATGTGGTCAAGTTTGTAGCCCTCAGACTCTCTGGCTGACATCTGGATAGTATCATCAAAGACCATACAAATGCTAAAAATAAAAAAATAAAAAAAAGCCAGAAGAGAGAGGAAATGGTTAGACTGAACAAAAACTAGAACAGGCTTTGAGAGATGTTCTGAAAACCTCATGTCTGAAGAATGTGCTGCTCAGAACTAGCGCAATCTCCTAAACTGAGATGTCTTAGCACTTCCTCACCTTTGCATCTTTTAGACTTCAAAAGCTGTTCACTTGGTGCATTTACGTATGCAATGTGGACCACACAATCTAGGACTTGATTAAATTCTGATTTGTATTATTCTCTGATGGTTTCACATTTATGTGCTTTTTATTTTCTCAACTAGATTGCAAATTAGATAAGGGCTCTCGTTTCCCTGCCCCCTTTAGCACAGGGAAGATTTTAACATCAGGCTATCTTTATACTAACTCTTGAAGGAGGAATAAAAATTTGCTCAGTGAACTGAAGTGAGTCCTTTAGCTTGAGCAATCTATCTCCCTGTCCAGCTCCCTCCAGATTGATGCTCCAAAGGCTCCCGCTCCTTGGGCTCCCAGAACAGCTCACTTGGGCAGAATCTTGTCCCCACTCAGCTGTCTTTTGCGAGAGAGATGGTGAGCGCCCACTTAAACCAATGCCATCTTGCCAGCAGTCCCCTAATTCTGAAGTGAGTCCTTTAGAGAGCACAAAGCACAGAGGTCTTGGAGATCATCGCCAGTGGGTAGAACACAAGACATTTGGTATTGCTGGAGCATCAAGTCTAATGGGTGGAATGACAGGACAGAAGGTTGCCTGTTAGAGAGGGGCCAAACTATTAAGTTCCCCACTAAAATGTTTAGATCATATCATAAAGGTTTAGAGGATCTGGGAAGAAGTTAGAGCTAAAGAATTACCTGATCAGATAACAAAGATCACAGCACAAATCATAGTGGCATCATGATGGAGTATGTACTGGTGAGTGTGGGTGTGTGAGTGTGTGTGTGTGTGTGTCACAGACAGTGAGAACAAAGTCATTATCACATACTGGTTAAGAGGATGCTGGGTTCAAAATCTACTAACTGTATGGTCACGGACAAGTTAGTTAATCTTTAAAATTCTCTTTCCTTATCCACAGAATAGTCCCTACCATACAGGACTGTTTGAGAATTAAACGAGATGGCTTGAGCAGCAAATGCCTGGTATTTAGGTGCTCAGAATTGTTGTTATCATGATTATTAGAAGCAGAAAGACTCTTCCTTTTTTATATTCACTTAATATTTTATTGATTACTGTCTTTCTTTTTCCACCTGAGTCCAGATGAGAAATAAGGAGTGGCGCCAAGGGCTTAGGACAGCTGGAAGAAACAGGAGACCTGTGATGCTATTACTAATCAGCTTTGGGAGTGGTGCTGAGGTTTGACAGTGGGAATGTGCCATGGCGCCGGTTCCATCTCCAGTGACTTCAAGCACACTCTGTGTGGCATTGGTCCTTAGTTTATATTGTCCTGAATGGCTAAGGCAGAAGGATCATAGAGCAAGGAAGCTGAGGGTGCTAACAAGAGGATGTTCGACATAATTTGTCTCCAAGGCTGGCAGGAGAAGTAAGACACAAGGGGCTGGTAGAACTGGGAAGGAAGAGTTGAGGAACCAGAGAACAGAGGAAATTATTATGAAATCTAGAGTGTTGAAAGTGAGAGCAAGGGAAGTAGAAAACTGGGGAGAAAAGAAGTTGAAGGTAATACATTAAGAATTCCTAATTCTTTTTACAGTGACCATTGCACCATCATGTAAATAATAGTTATCCAATCTATAGTTTCTGAATTAAATTCATATGGATTCATATGGATTGATTTGACTTGACTTCCTGCCCGGTACATTTTAAGAATAAATTGATTGCTGTCTTACAGACTTAAGTTTTAAGTTATCTGTCAAAACTTAAATCCGGGGACAATGTATATTGTCATCTTCTCTTGCACAACATAGGTGTTTTCAGGGAGTTTAGTGTGGAAGGATTTGTTTGTTAAACAAATATAGAAATATTAGATATAGAAATCTGGAGGGTAATTAAATATTGATTCTAAAATGAATAAAAAAGCTAAAATGGAATCCAATTGATAGATATGTGAAGAGTGAAAATAAGGCACTTTAAAATTTATGTGAAGATGGAGGCAGAAGGAAAGAGCAGTATTTGAGGAATTAAAAATCTAATACCCATTAATAGCAGCCATTACATTATGGGCTATTTGAAATGAAAATAAAGCCTCTCTATACCATTTTTAAAATATTTTTTCTAAAAATTTCATGCAGGCATCCTTGTGTATGTCTTTAATGGAAAACTCTCTTTGATGGACAGTTATCAAGATCACTGTAAGATAAAAACTCATCTAATCAAGAGAAAGTATCTCATTCCAGATTTGTGTGCATTTGAAGGTTACCAGAGTAGGCAGAAGCTGATGAAAGCAGCAAGCCCCAAACCTGCAAAACCAGCATATCGCCAGCATCTCCTGAAGAAATAAATTTTCCCAAGTTGCTTGACTCTCCCGTGAGGGCAAGATGCAAGGACTGTCTATGTGTAAGTCATGAATAGAAGCCATCATTTTAAAATAGAAATGCAGTTAGGTAGACTCCTGAAGTTTGCCTATCTAAAGATGTTCCCAGCCCTCATCTAGGATGTCTGGTGTATCTATAGGGATTCTCTGATAGATCCAAATGAAATAATGGTGAAATGAAGCCAGGTCAGATGGAGGCCAGAAAAGACAGAACTCACCTGTGGACAAAGCCTCCATAAGATGATGGAAACGGCCAGCCACGGAACTGATGCATGGTCTTGGACTGCCTCTCATACAGGCAGGTTCTGATGAGAGTTCTGAAGGAGTGAATGTAAAACCTGAGTGAGTGTGCACAGTTGGTTGGAGCAAAAAAAAAAACATAAACTGCTATGAAGCCAGGTAGGATATCTTAGCCAATGTGAATGGGGCTTCTTCCAAGGCTGGCTCACACTTGGCCCCTCCGGGGCACAGACTACTTTGGTAGTGATTCTGTGATACTTAAAGTTACCCCAACTGGGCAGGAAGGTCCCCTTTGCTTGCTCAAGTAAACTTTTCTGGACCACAGAATACTGTGGGGTCCCAGCCAGCCTGGGCATGGAGCTGAGCCTGATTACACCCAGATTGTTGTAAGGTGGCTCCTCTCTTCCTTCCCTGGGGCCCCATGGCTTCTGGATCTGCTCTCTCCAGTGTTTGTGCCTCCCTCTCTCCACACACCTGTGCTCTGCAGGGCCTTGGTCTGCAGCCCATAGCTTCATGCATGGCATCTCTGGGCCTTCCACAACCTGACCTTGCAGATAAGCTCGGCAGGGTTCACTGACTCAAGCCAGAACACTCCCATTTAAGTTACCGGGAGTGAGCACCTGGTTAGTGCCACTAAGCCCGGAATGATCCCCTGAGTGGAGATTTCAGGCTTCATTCAATCAGCAATGGCTCAGTCATGCCCAGGACATCAGCAGCAGATGCAGTGGGTAGAGAAGAAATTTCCAAAATCAGAGATCAGGAAATCACAGCAGCCACTTTTGGGGAGTCAGCCCTCAGTAAAATAGGTTTGTATAGGAAACTTGGTAGAAAAAGCAACAGCATTTAAAAGAAGGGAATTTACAAGGGAAAATTTTTGGTTTAGGTAAAAAAATAAAGTCTGGCTGTGAAATCGTCGAGAAGGTGCCAGAACATGCTCACAAGACTATTCAGCTAGTTATGAACAACATAGACAAAAATAACTCCATTTTAATCAGAGGCTATTTCCATTGCTCTTTCCCAAGTTGCATTGTTGTGCTTTTTGATGATCATTGTTTTTGTGTTTCTCCATCTTCTAGCATGGCTGTCTTTATAGTCCATCAAACAGCTTTATTTTATAAAGGTGATTCCTTATTTCTCCTGGATTAATCCCTGACTTGTGTGTTTTTCTCAATTTTTTTTTTTTTTTTTTTTTTTAGTAGACTGATGAATTTTGCTCTTCTCTGTGAATATTCTCTAAAGACATCAGTTCTACCCCATAAGACAGGGTGTCCCCTACCCACCCCCTACCCCTGTTGTCTCCTGAAGGGCTATGGGCCCTGACTGTATAACATGACCACGTCATCTTAGCTGACTCCAAAGGGAATTAATCTACAAGCTCGCTGACATCATCAGACCCTCTCCTAGGAATATGGAAGGAGAACAATTCCATGATCACATAATGTCAGAGCAGTCACCTTCCTACTGTGTCAATCCATAATGACATTATGAAGGATTTATAATTTACTTCCTGAATTATCTCCATGTAAGAATCCACTTCTAAGTCCTATGGTATCTTACTCAACCAGCAATAAGAAGTAAAGACCAGTATTAATGATGACCTATTAACCATGTTCTCAAAGAACTCCACACCCCAGCTTTTTATTCTGAAAAACTATTGTGAAAACACTCTTTATGGCTTTGTATGAAGATACAGGCAGTTGTAATTGTGCTACCTACTGTGACCAAATTGGAGGGTTTTTATTTTTTTGTACAATACCATATCTTTTGAAAGGGAAATGCCTCTAAAGGCATTTATTAGTTGGAACAGACTGATTGAAGGAGGTTTTCACAAACAAAATCAAACGGCAGCTGATTAGAATAGCAATTAATGTTAAAGAAAAGCCAAAATACATTCTGCATATATATAATGGCTTGGTATTGTACTTTGAATAGTATAGCTGGTACATTTTAGAGCATGCTTATTCAAAGATGCTCTAATGGTATTTGCTTGATTTGAAGTGTAGAACACATGAAAATCTTCAAGCAGGGAAGCCTGAGAAAATGAAAGAAAATGACATTCAGTTATCCTTAGCAGCTCCAAATTCAGAAGGTCAGAAAATATCCCAACAGTGGGCCTTTGGACAATGGTAACTCACACATTTATCTCTGTTAAGTTTTCTTTTGCTGTTTGCTTCTTACCCTCAAATGACATGGCTTTGTTTTTCAGTAGTATATTAAAGAAAACAGTTCCCTCATTTTATTAATGAGAACCTTTTCCTTATTTTTACAAATTTTTATTTAAAATCATAAGCATGTTAAACATTCATATAGTTCTTCATTCTCAATCTCCACAGAATAGGGTATTTTATTCGTAGAGGGAAAAACTAACTAGTAAAAGATCTGCATCCTTAGAGCTGAGTAGAATTTTGTTCTGTTAGAAAAATGCTATGTGTGTTTAGACTGTGGTTGAAACATACATGTTTGGAAGGCATGTTCAGTCAGCCAAGGCATTCTCTCCCTCTTCTGGAGCATTTCTTTTTCCCTTACCTTCCTCTCTCTTCTTCAGTCTTCTGCCCAAACACAAAAGAGTTGTTTCTCTTAGATCTTCTTACCCCTCTGCACCCCAAATCTTTCTCTAAGTACAGCCAGAGAAATCTACAGTTTATATATGACCATGTCACGGTCTTGTTTAAATCCCTCTAATGGAGAACCAGCACCTACAAGATAAAGTCTTGTGTATTAGCATAGCTTACAAAAGGTTTTCATGACTTGGTCTTGTCTATCCATATCACTTTGGAATAGATTCAGTTGCAAGTTTCAGAAAATAACAGAAAGCAATATAACAGGCACTTAAACAAGATGAAATCTATTTTTATCTTACATAAACAAGATGCAGAAGTGCACAGTCCAGAACTGATATGGATCCTCTATCCTGGGGTTCTCCCACCTTCAAATTGTATCTTCCACTACATAGCACAAGATCGCCCCCCACCAAGCCCTCATGCATGCATTCCAGCCAGGGAAAGGGTAAAGAAGGGCATGACCCTCGCTTTATAGATTCTTTCCAGAAATTGCACATGCCATTTCCAAATATATTCCACTGGGAAGAATTACTCACCTCACCACATCTAGGAAGACTGGGAAATGTAGTCATTATTCTGAGATGCCTTCGCACTTTTCAATAAAAGCATCCTTTCTTTCTCGTCAATTATATGTTATAACCTAGCATGGGCAGGTCTCAGGCAGATGGAGGAAGCCAGAAGGGTGGCTCAATCCTGAAGAGAATAATGGAGACTTCCTCTTGCCATTTTCTCCCCAAACCAGGACATGTGCTCTCAGTTCTCTTGGGCAGGGTCCACTGAATTTATTTCTAAAGCAAATCAAGATTGTCTGCCTGCCAGACCTCATTGAGTAAGACAGTGGAGGACCTTCTGTTGACTCTTTCCTCTGCATATAAAGAAAAATCAAGACCAGCAGCTCTAAAGAAAGATATGTACAGAAATCAAAATGAAATAAGGACTTGCCAGCTTTGTAAGACTATTTTCCCCTTGTCAGCATCTTCAAATATGTGGTTTGCTTGTTTTTCCTTGGGTCTAATAAATTAGCTACCTTGAGAATTTCCTTTAAAGTGCCTCATCATTCTTACTTTAGTCGCCATCTGTACCACAAACCTTCTGATCCAGGTGTGGGACTTTGTAAAAGCAGGTGTGCATCTCGCGCTCTGAGCTGGCCTCATCATAGTCAAATTTTCCAAGCCCAAAATCAATACATATGGTCTGAGAGTAAAACTGAACTTAGGAAGGAAGTCCACAAAAGCTGATTTTTGAGGTCAGACAGAACAAGAAAAAATGAGAAATGGTCACCGTAGTCATAGAAACCCTTAAAAAACACGTTGACCCAACTCCCCATTCTTGCTCAAAGAGCAAGGCATGAAAGGCAATTTCCCTTTCTATTTTCAGAAATATTTTACAGTCACTTAAAGTCTAATTCATCAAATGTGCTGCTTTACCTTATCATCACAAATTGATATGTTTTACTTTTTAAATGACAACAGGGTAGAAGAGAGTATAAGATTTTCTATAAAAAGGTTCTGGGTGTTAAGTCATTTGTTTGGCCTTGACCAGAAAGATAGACTGAGCATTTAGAAATGTTTATGATTGTTCATTGCCATTTTTTTTCATGACCTTTTTGCCCACAGCATAGAGAACAAAGATCAAGATCTCAATATCCTTTTACAAATATTAAGCAAAAACAGGGGAAAGTTAACTTATTTATCCTTGATGCAGTTTATTGTCCTCTAAAAAAAAATGTATGCTTGTACCTATGCTGAAAATAGCCCACTTAAATTTTAGTAAAAATCACACTGTGCAGGCTTAATTTTCAGAAGTTATCATCTTTACATCATTTAACTTAATTCACTATTAATGGCCTTAAAAAGGCTCTTCATTTGCTCTCTTTGTCTCCAGGTAATATCATCTTACATGAGATGCTGTTCACATATTAAAGATAATTAAATATTGAATACATGACTAAAATAACCCTATACATTTGGGAGTAAATATGTATAATTCATGTTTTAAGTTCTTGCCAGCTTCACATTTTATTTAGCAGAAATGAAAAAAAAAAATCTACCCAAGATCCAGCTGCTTTGGAAGGAAAGTTTAAAGCATTATTTCATTTATTTTTTTATATTGAGATTCTATTATATGCATACATAAGATTTAGTAGATGATTATAATACTACTGGATTGTTATGTTTATTTTTTAATTATTTTTAGGTCCATATTTGAAAGGCAAAAATGTGTTCAACGGGGACTCTTTTATATAGAGACTTTCTCATACAATGGATTTTTTCATCTAAATTAATTTGTTGCCACAGTTTTGCTAAAAGCGTATATTAAATCCCTCCTCCAAGAGTTGATCCAACCAACTCTTATGATCATGACTTCATACTAAGCTGCCCCAATGTATTTTATGCTAAAATTTCCTTTTCCATGAGCCTGTCTTCAATAGGCAAGTTTTATTCATAGGTCTTGCTTTCCTCCCTGTTTCTTCCTCCTCCAGGGAGGTCATCCTCTGTCTAAACATCATGTAGTCATCAGGCCAGGTAAATTCCCCAGGCTTTATCTTCGAAGCCGGAAGAACTTGGAGAGGTGTAATATTCTTCTTTGTGCTGCGGAGAGTCAGAAGTGGAAGGCTACTGTGTGGCAGGAGAGTTCACCTGCCTGCCTCCCGCCTCACTCTGGAAGCCCCCTGGAACACTAATGAAGTGGTCTCTGCCTGATGCATTCGTCCTTGGCCCCTGCCTTACCCTTGCCACACAGTATGGACTGCTTTGGGAAATTCTGCATTCATGCATTCATTCGGTCAATAAATATATTACTGAGTTCCCACTGTCACCCAGGCACTTTGCTAGGCATCAGACGAACGAAACATTGTCTCTACCCTCAAAGAGCTTTATAATTTAGTAAGCTAACTCATTTTGAAAGACTCCAGTGATTCAAACTCTCCATCAGGTGTCCTGAAAGATTAATCCAGAAACTTGTGAGAGATAATGAAGAAGAAAGGAGCTTTATACAGCATGGGTAGAGATTTCAGCATTGTCCAGGGCTGCCAGATTCAGTATGTCCCACAGGGTGGACAAGACTTGACTGACCTCTCAAAAATCCAAGTTTGTCATTAGGCCGGGTGTGTGTGTGTGTGTTTTGTTTTTTGTTTTTTAATTAAACGATTCCCCCCCCCCCCCGAAATATCTGAAATTATATTTGTGGTATCTTGGAAAGTCATTTTGGCTTTTTCAGGACAACTTTTAAAATGGCACGTTTTTGTATTATAGAAAGCACAATAAAAATATATATTAAAAAGTCAGGCTGACAATAGGAGCTCGGTCAGCTAGTGGAGAGCACAGTGTTGGAGTCAAAGCAAATTACTTTGCCCTGGTGGAACGCAGGCCCTCTCTTACTAAAGCATAGAGAAGAGCTGTGTGCAGAAGTGAGCTGAATTTCTTCGAGGTGATTCTGCACAAGTCATTTCTCCCTGAGGCCCACATCCTCCCATCCTCAGCAACGTTTCAAGGGCCTTTCCTTTGGCCATTGAGCCATCGCTTGTGACCATGTAACCAGAGATCTCTAAACCTGAAAGAGGAGCTGATATGCTACTCAGATTAGCCATTTCAAGCTTGTTTGTTCTTCATCTGTTCTTGGTTTGGTTAGAGGAAGCTCTTGATTCTCTGATGACAGAAAGATATGGGCAATCTCTAAGTCTCTGATTTAATGCGCCACACCTTTACTTTTTTTGATTCTGACTACCATGGGGGGATTGTTTGTGTGCCTTAATTATTACTACAGAACTCTAAAGGGAAAGCACGTGAAAAAAAAATGCAGTATGGTTTCAAAAGATGGAAGATACCATTGGCCTATTTTACTTGCTTTGTTTCATTCATCAGACATTTCTGGAGTGCTTATTAGGCGTTGTCTTGCCTGGCTTGGAGCTAGGTAGGGGGAAATAAAGGTGACTAGGAGGTGGCCTGAAACTTAAGCTAGGAGGGATAACCTGAAATACAATTCCAATCATTCCCGAAGCCCAATTGGGGAGCTAACTCATTAAAACAGAGAAGCAAGGGAAAGTCACATCCAGTTATCTGAATCATGGGGGAAGGGAGCTACTCTAAGAAATGATTTTAATACTAGTTAATCTTTTTATAGTTTCCCACACCAAGTTTAATAGCTTCCTCACCCATCATCTCCCCATATAAGTTTGGAGTTCGCTTTCCCATCCCACAGAGGCGATAGAACTTTTCCAACAATGAGTTAAAAGCCATTTTCAGGACAGTGCCAGAAAACAAATACAGGTGCCACACTTAAAAGAAACGCAATGTCTGTTTACCAAGGGAAGCACTAACTGCCTCTTCCCCTCTTTGTTCTTCCTTCCCCAGGTCTTTGGGGGAGAAGGACCTGGAGCCTGACCACGGGGCGTTGATGACCCCGGCGGTGGCTTCCCATCAGCAATGAAAGGGCTATCGGGCAGCCGCAGCCATCACCATGGAGTGACCTGCGAGGCGGCCTGTGACTCGCTGTCGCACCACGCGGACCGCAAGCCCTACCTGCTGAGCCCTGTGGACCACCACCCCGCCGACCACCCCTACTACACGCAGCGCAACTCCTTCCAGGCCGAGTGCGCTGGCCCCTTCAGCGACCCGCTGGCCAGCAGCACCTTCCCGCGCCGGCACTACGCCTCGCAGCAGGAGCTCAAGGAAGCCCTGGCCGCCAAGGCGAACCGCCTCCCCGCCAACCTCCTGGACCAGTTCGAGAGGCAGCTGCCGCTCGGCCGCGATGGCTACCACACGCTGCAGTACAAGCGCACGGCCGTGGAGCACCGCAGCGACAGCCCCGGCCGCATCCGGCACCTGGTCCACTCGGTGCAGAAGCTCTTCACCAAGTCGCACTCGCTGGAGGGGCCGTCCAAGGGGAGCGTGAACGGGGGCAAGGCCAGCCCCGACGACACGCAGACCATGCGCTATGGCAAGCGCAGCAAGAGCAAGGAGCGGCGCGCCGAGCCCAAGGCGCGACCCAACACCTCCCCGGGCTGGTGGAGCTCCGACGACAACCTGGACGGGGACATGTGCATCTACCACGCGCCCTCGGGCGTCATGACCATGGGCAGGTGCCCCGACCGCTCGGCCTCGCAGTACTTCGTGGAGGCCTACAACACCATCAGCGAGCAGGCCGTGAAGGCCTCGCGGGGCAACAATGATGTCAAGTGCTCCACCTGTGCCAACCTGCCGCTCAGCCTGGACGCCCCGCTCCTGAAGAAGAGCGCCTGGTCCTCCACATTGACGGTGAGCCGCGCCCGCGAGGTTTACCAGAAAGCCTCGGTGAACGTGGACCAGGCCATGGTGAAGGCTGAGTCCTGCCAACAAGAACGGTCCTGCCAGTACCTCCAGGTAACACTTACTTGAAGCCATGGGTGCATGGAAATCTGTGCGGTGTATTCTCTTGAGTTCTAGTCATGGCTCTCATAGGAATTGTCTGTGTGAACCTGAGTAAATATTTTTAGTTTCTGCAGCTAAGTGCTCCTGTTAGAAAAATGCCAGGAAATAAAATCTGCTACCAACTTCTTCCAATTATCTTGAGATACCGGGTATAAAAACTGCTTTGCAAAGCATAGCCTACATCAAGGCAAGTAGTTATTAATGTTTTGCCTTCCTCTTTTTTTGTGAGGGATCATGGGAGAGGGAGGAAAAGGGAGTCTTCACAGGATTTAAAAATAATCCACCTTTTGACAAAAGTAAACAATGATCTTTTGAATTTTTGGAAAGAGTTTTTTTAGATCACTCCAGGGCTTTTTGTGTTGTTGTTTTTTTTATTTTTTAATTGTAAATTCTGTCTGAGGCTATTACTTTGTAGAAACTGCTCTTCATCCTCACCATTGCAGTTATCATTATCACCACCACCACCACAATTCAAGCCCCCCAACCGCAAAGCACAACATACCCTGATAATTCCCTTAGCCCTGAGGAGGTGGCGATCAAGCTAGTTTGGGGACCTGACAAGCACAGCTGCGGAGACCCAGGATGACAGAGAAGAGGAGGAAAAGAAGGGGGAAGCATGAGTGCAATGAAATACAATTAGTATCAACATGTAAATCCCACACACAGGCAGATCACTCCTCCCCCTTCCAGGGCCAGCTGATGTTTTTCCCTACCGTCATCCAATTCACGTAAAACAGATTTCACCTGTATAAAAATAACAGGGGGGAAGGAGGTCTTTTTCTTCCTTACCTCCTCTCTTTAATATTTTCGCTTTCCCCAATCGTCAGTCATCTGGAAGAATGACCCTCATATGTTTCCTTTACAGAGTATCTTTTTTTCTCTGTCCCGCCCACCACTATCCTCATCTATTTTTTTAAAGTTTTTACTGGGCTATAGAAGTATGACATCATCATCTCCCACTCTCATCTTAAGAAGCAATCCAAGAATGCTCCAATATGTGTTCATCAATTGTAACATATGTACCACACTAATGAAGGATTTTGTTAATGTGAGAAAGTGTAGGTGGGGTAGGGAGTGGGGCATATGAGAATCCCTTATATTTTTATGTGACATTTATGTAATCTAAAGTTTGTTTGTTTGTTTGTTTTTTGAAGTAAAAACAAAGTTTTTTTTTTTTTTAAAGTAATGCTAGAAAAAAATCTTTCACAGAAAGGTTCATCATTTGTTAGTCCTTGAAACTCCTCCTGACAAGCCTGGCTCCCTTGGGAGTGCCACCTCTAAGCTCCAGGAAGATCCCAGGCTCGCAGTCCAGGGGACAAGGACAATCCAATCCCTCATTTGGAGGGTTCAGAGGAAGCCACCAACATGCGGATAGTTTTCCCAACCACACCGCAATAAGTGGTCAGTGTTTCCCACTGAAGGTGGTATTTCCCAATTTACTATAAGATTATTACTTTATGAATTAATTAAGTCATCGAGAACAATTAACAGAATTTAGAGCTAAAGGGATACTCTAATCCAACCTCCTCATTTAGGATGTGAAAAATTAAGACTCCGTGAAAGATAGACTTAGTGGGTTACTGCAGTAGGTGGCAGCGATGGGACTAGAACCCAAGTCTCTTACAGAAATGACTTATGAGAGGTATAACAGAAGCCTTCAGATATTCTATAAGTACATAAATCTGTTCTACCACTAAAAATACTGTGTTTTGATAAGATACTGGTCTTAAAGAAAGGATGAATACTAATATAGAAGCCCTAAACCAGGATACATTTTGCCTGTGTAAGTTTTGACTAGGGGCACACACACACACACAGACACAAACAAAACAAAACCGTGAACTTTAATGGTGAGATTAGATGAGAAATACCAGATTAAAGAAGAATGCTGTACAAAGAAGAATGCCTTTGTTAGTAACAAAATGCTTTCATTCCCTTTCAGAGTTGCCTGTGTTCTTCCTGCCTCAAATTCATTTTCCTTTTCCCTTTCTACCTTTTCAAAGTAAAAATCTCAGTAGTGGTGAAAAGTGGAAGGATAAGGAGACAAAGTAGGAGACTGGTATTAATTGAAAACCAGATGCTGTGGCAAACATGTACACATTTATTGTTTCATTTACTCCTCGTAATAATCCTGAGAGCTAGATATAAGACCCTGTTTTAACAGGAGAGGAAACTGAGCTTAGGTCTATCAAATGACTCAAGGCCACATGACCAATAAGTTATAAAGCTGAGATTTAGACCCAGATCTATTTGGTGCCAAAGCCAAGCTCCTACCAGTACACTCCAGTGTAACCCTGAAAAAGTGGTGAGCAAGAAGAATTCTTTAAAATAAAAATTATTATTATTAAAGTTCTTCAGTAAAATGAGTATGAAATCTCATAAAGATTTATGGATCTCATAAAGATTTGGAAATTCTATTGTCAAATTATTTGCCTTCTTTTATAAACCAGTGCTTTTTAAGTGAACAGTTGAGGCTTACAGAAAATTATAAGGAAAAAATAATTTAAAACACCTATTTATCCATCGCCCAACTAGAGAAATAAAACACTGGTTACAATGGAATATGCATGTCCCTTCCTCAATCCCACTGCCTTCCCTTTATCCCCAGAGTAACCCCTAATCTAACTTTGATACCCAGATCACCTTTGTTTTTTTCAATAACTCTGAAATTATTGAAAGATTGAAAGAAATTTAATATTTTCTGTCCTACATTGAGCAATAACCCTAAACCAAGCTAGTTCAACCCTTTAACTATAAACTAAACTCAAAGTCATACCTATTTAACTAATATTGACATTTTTGAGCTCTAATTCTGTGCAAGGCTTTCAAACTGGAAAAAAAAAAAAAACATTTTCTATGTTTCACTGTGGGGCAGTTACATGTTAGAAAATAAACTAACAGTAGGCGAGCGTGTTCTTTCTACTCGTGTGTGGAAGTTGAAGAGTTCCTATAAAGAAAGGGAAGAAAGAGCTGTCTATCCACAAGTGGAAGAAGGAGAGCGGATTCCTTTTGGCAACTGCAAGACATTCTCTTCCGCTCTGGTTTTGCTTTGTAGGAATGGGAGAGTGAATCTGCAGACCTATGGAAGCTCTTCTCAAAAGATAGAATTTTAGCCAGCCTCTGCCAGGTCCTGTGTAATCATTTCATTTATAAGTTCATTCTTAGAAGCAAATTTGGGAAAACAGAGGATTTTTTCCATGTATTGCCTTAGTTACCAACCAATATTGAAACTGGACTCACAAATATGTTTGATTCCAACATCTTAAGGTATAGAAGATCTGTGCTCTAGTCCCTTTTTTTTGCCACTAGCAAGAGATATGGCCTGAAACCATCATTTCAACACTCTGCTCTCAAATGCAGCACTTGGTCTTGAAGATCTATGATCTCAGTCCACATTTGTAAACTTCTACTTTATATTTGAAGGGTACTAATTTGGGCAGCCTTCAAGTGCTGTAAGCCTCAAACTCTCATTTAATAAATGCCTACTAAAAGTATATTTTTCAGATGTCATCTAATTTGCTCTTTTAGACTCTTTTACAGTTGAAGAAACTAAAGATTTAGTAAATTAGCTTAAGTAACTTGCCCAAGAACACAAAGCTAGTATGTGGCAATATGGTAGGTCAAAATAGATCCACCTGCCTTCAAAGCAGCATATATCAAATAACTATGATATGCCAGAAACCACATGGTATCTCATTTAGTACCCAAAGCAGCTTTTTAAGGTAAGTATTACTATTTACTCTATTACAGATGAATAAACTAAGGCATAAAGAATTAAATCATTTGCTCAGAAATGCATAGATGCTAAGTGGGAGAGTGAGGACTTGACTCCAGAGCTGTCAGATTCTTTCCACTATTATGTACTACAGAAATAGAGATAAAATGCATATTTTTCATTTTATTGTTTTATTTTGTAACCAATATGTGTATGCATTTGTGCTATATGTGCACATATGGTTAAGAGTCCATGTATAAAAAATGCTAACCATCTTAGAATATCAGTGGCATGACTAATTACATCCCTAATTTGACTCAAGATGAACAAAGCTTAAATTAATACTTACTAATGATAGACTCTTAAAAACTAGAAAATTTGAATTCCTGATCTTCTCTTATTAGGATTATCATTTAGAATTAATTTGATTTAGGCCATCACTGTGATAGAAAACGAGAGGTCTGTAGGTATTTGGCCTCTGGCTGAGGTTGATTTAGAAATCAAATACTGTGGTTTGAAATCATTTGCAAGTTCTAGTTTATACAGTCAGTTGGTGATCTGTGCTCACCCTCACTCACAAGCTGTTTGTAGTTAATTTTTTTTTAAAAGACTCCTTTTCCCCCCAATATTGTTATTTTTAAATGTCAAGAATCAGATGTCTGCTGTTTAGAGCTATTGTACCGCTGCCAGTGACTGTCTGTATCAGGGTTTGAGCAGGGATATGGATTTGAAGACATTAAAACTGTTTAATTCTCAGTTGAGATGTGGTTGGCTTTTATACATTTGGAATAAAGCATTGATGGCACATCTCAGGGTAAGTGCTAAACAGTTAAGTAAATAAAAATAAGGAGTTCAAAGGAGTAAATGATGTTTTTTGTTGTTGCTTTGTTTTTGCTTTCAAAACTCAGGATTCTCGATTTTGTATATGCCTCTTTATGTAAACATTATGTGTAGAGCAACTGGCATGTAAGATTTTAGATTTCCAACTGATAGCCTAAAATCCATCCCTCCAAACTGTGGATTTTGCATTCACCCAACAGCAAAAACAGGAAAAGGGAAACAAAAACGCTCTCCGGTAGAAGTAGAGAGAGAGAGGCAGAGAGAGAGAGAGAGAGAGAGAGAGAGAGCAAGACAGAGACCGAGAAAGAAAGCCCTCTCAGAGATGAAATTTTAGGAGAACAAAATGATCGACCTCTTTAAGGCTGAGTGGGTTTCTTCAGTTTGTGTGCAAGTTTCAAGAAATGGAAGGACTGACCAGGTTTGGGTACAACTCTTTGATTACTTTGTATTTGCTGATACTGTGCTGGTGGTTTGAGATGCTAATTATTTTGGGGGGGAAGGCGATGAAGGGAGATAGTTTTGGTTATTTTATTTCTTCTCTAAATAGTGACGAGTAATGCTGAAATAGCTAACAAACTAAAGTATGTACAGTTGATAAGAAAAAAGGTTGAGATATCAGATTGATACAAATCTGTATCTCCCCAGGGGCTTTATAATATTGTTACTTTGACACAGATGCTCTAATAAGGAGCTGTTAGAGGACATTATGTGTGCTAATGATTAAAATGTGATCAGTCGTTTTCCAGGACAAGAATCCTGAGTGCTTACTCTTTCTTTACAAAATTAATATTTCTGGATGATTGTTTGTCAGTTGATTAAAAAAAGATCAGTGAAAAATCATTTAGCAATCATATACCCAGGACTGTTTTACAATGCAGGGAAAACTATTTTTCAAGATTCTGTTAAAAATTATTTCAGTCGTTGCCCAGTTGGGGTTTTCTTTCCCTGGCTGGGTTTTCCCTTCCCCTTGTTTTAGGACAATTTAAATTATACTCATTCAGTTAAAACTTCTTTATGTGAAATTCGTGACAGTGTTGAACATTTCTGCTACTGTCTGTAACTACTGCGATGTCGCCTTGTTACCTTTTAAAAAATCCCCATTGACCACATTAATTAATGATTTCATTTATTCTTAATTTAAATTGCCTTAATAGGCTAGCAAGTGAATGTCAAAATTCTTGAATATATTTCCTATTTGGCTTGTACAATCTTCTCCATATTTTTCAGTGTTCTTTGTAGAGATATCCTTCTTCATTGATATGACAATGAGGCTATTCCTGCCTGATACTAACTTTGTGGAATTAGTGATCAGAGTCAGAATTTTGTTAATTATCTCTCTCTGATTCTCTATTATTCTCTGTATGGGCCATATCCAATAAATAGTGGGAAAATAGACAATTTGCAAAATACCATGGGAAAGTAGGGGTCCAGAAAGTTTCAGTCATAATAAAGGGAAGAACAAGAGAAGAAAAAAAAAGGAGAAAAAGCCCTCTTAGAAATTGTTAAAGAAACTTTATTATTTTTTGTCTGCAATTTCATTATTCTAAAGTCATTTTTAGCAACACCAAGAGTGCTTGATTAGTCAAAATCAGAGGTTTCTGCATGTTACACATGCTTTCTGATCCCACAAGAATTCCAGTCTACTAATGAAAGGTATAATGCTGACTAGCAAAGAATAAAAGAGATCTCAGTGGTCAGTGGATTTTATGTCCTCTATCTCTATTCTCCGTAGAGGACAGTTTGCTTGATTACAAATTAAAGACAGTAATTCAAGGTAATCATTCACTATTCTGCAAGAGAGTGGTTCATGAATAATTTCTAGTCCATTTGAGATCATGGCTTTACACGACTTTATAAAAAAATGTTTTGTGAATGGTAGACACATTGATTTTCTGCTTGAACTTTCATGGTGGCAACTAAAAACTATATCTAATTTTGCCAAGCTGACGTTGACTTGATGATTAGATTGTGTTTGTCACCATTTTTGCATAAGATTCAAAGGCAACAACCTCTCTTAGTGGATTATGGTGACTTTAGAATTCAATGGAAGAAATATTTTGCTGTAGTTTAGTATCATGTTTCTCATTTGGAAGAGCATTTATGTCTAGGATCCATGATCAAAGAGCTCATTGACGTGGAATTGAACCATATAGAAACACCATCTTTATAGGTAAAAAAAAAAAGTTGAAATCAGAAATTCATATGCTTCAAACTATAGTACCTCTTAACATTTAGAACAGTCAGACTTTTTCCATCATTTGCCCAAGAAAATTGATAGAGAACAAAATCCACTTTTTTAGGTAAAACCAGGTTGCTATTAATGAGATCTGTGGAAGTTATTCCTATAATTTGTATGACTCATCTGATTTTTTTTCCTGGTTCCACCCCTGACCTCTTCCCACTCCACCACTGGAGGTGCCAGTCCCTGTCTTGCCTGTGGGGGTTGGGGAGGGGATACACTGGCCCTTCACCCACTCCATTCCCAATCTACTGCTTATGGTGTAAACCCAGCCATCTGCTTTCTCTGGAGTTAAGCCCCTTCTTCTCTCAAGGGCCTTCAAATCAAAAGCCTTGGCTTTCAAGACTATTGTCTCAGCTCTGGATTTTTGAAAATCTGCTTAGAAACTCAAAAATTGACTATTCACCATTTATTTACTCATTGATTTTTATACCCTTGCTGTTGGAATCCTAATTCTTCCTCCAGCACTGAATACCTCTGACTGGGGTGGTGAGTAGGTACAACAGGGACTACAAAATCAATAATTGTTATGATTTCCAAAATTCACCCTCTCTACCACCCACCCTAGATCATTAAAATTGCCAAAGAGAGTAAAACCATATGGAATGGAGGGATTTTAATTAATGAGTATATGAAACTGGAGAACAGCTTTATTTTTTTGTTTTGTGTGTGTGTGTGTTTTGTTTTGTTTTGTTTTTTGGCTAACACTATATTAGGTGCCAGTGAGATAAAACTGATTAAGAAACACAGTTACTGGCCTTGGTAGCTTACGGGCTAGTGAGGGAGGGAGGCAGACGCATGAATCAGTAATTATGATACCATGTAATAAGTACTACATGCGAGAGCCATACAAAGGAGCAATTGAAACACAGAAAATAGAGAAAAGTCCTCAGTAATCTGAGCCCTTGAAGTGAAATCCGTTTTCCGTCATAGAAGAGGGAGAAAGTGATTCTAAGGAGAGGGCACGGGATGCACAAAGTCAAGGAGAAGGGAGATACAGCGTTGCGGGAGGAATGAGGAGGGGTCTTGAGGGGCTGAAGCCAAGGATGACCAGTGGGTGGTCTTCATCTGGATTTTTAATCCATTGCTTTTCCCCATGGGTAAAAATAATGTGCATGTGTAACTTCACATCTAGGGCTGGTAAGCTTCTCAGGACCTTCCTGCCTCTTCTGCCACCAGCAGGCTCTGTTTCTAGTAACTGCCGTTCATAACGGAACTCATTAGGACACAGGGATAATTTTTTTTAACCTTCTTTTGGCAAATGCTTAAGTGTTTTTCTAAATTCTTAGAGAGAAACCACAATATGGAGGTGCTATAATCTTTTTCAATGAATGATTTATTCCGCCCCAACCCAGTCCTCTCTGTTTGTGCCTAAAAGGTAATGCTATAAAGAATTAATTACTTTTGCACAATTGACAAGAGGTAAAGGAAGGAATGTATTGTAAGAAGGGGCATAGCCTCCATACCATCTGTTACTTTTAACCAATTCCTTATTTCCATTCTTTATAAATTCTTTCATTTCTTGGAGAATGTACACAGACCACTTCTGACTCTCTGGCCTTTTAAACATAAGAATATGTAGGACTATCTTTAAAAAAAATTTTTTTTTCCATTTGCCCTGCCTCATTTACATTTCTAAGATAAAGAGACTTCTACTTACATTTGCAAAATAGCTTTTCTAGAAGGTACGTCTTTTCATTCCTGTACATTAAGTCACTATTCTCTGTCAGTTGGAGTTACTGCTCGTTCTCACAGAATTAGGAAACTTTCCACAAAATGAAGTCTTGTGATATGACAGGCCTGTCCCTAAAGCAGAATTATATGAGTATGGGGTTGCTGAATCTGTATGTCCATGTACAGCTCCATAAATACATGTTACACCTGCATAGGCATCCCTGCATCCAGACTTCTAAAATATGCCCTTCCCCATATGCTCTCTTTGATCTCTAGTTCATGAAATAAGATCCATTTTGAATGTATCATTTCACAAAGTCCTTGTAAGAGGAATAACTAGGGAGTAGGGAAACCAATTTTTTTTAATAGACCACACTAGAAAACCCATCACCTTGCTTTTACAGTGATTATACTGAATCTCATCTTGGACCATCATTGTAGACAGTTAGAGATGTCCCACTTCCCTGGTGTGAGACTAATGCAGGTTTAGTCCCTTTAATATAAAGAGATATCCAGCAACAATAACAAGAAAAGACTTCTGCTGCCCTTATTTTTTTGTATTTTATCATAGTAAAATATCAACATAAAGCTTGCCATTTTAACCAATTTTCAGTGTACAATTTCATGGCATTAATTACATTCATATTCTTGTGCAACTATAACCACTATCTATTTCCAAAACTTATTAACCACCCAAACAGAAACTCTGTATCCATTAAATCATAATTCTCCATTCTCCTCTCCCCCCAGTCCCTGGTAACCTCTAATCTACTTTCTGTCTCTATATATTTACCTATTCTAGTTATTTCATATGAGTGGACTCATACAATATTTGTTCTTTTGTGTCTGGCTTACTTTACTTAGCATAATTTTTTAGGGGTTCATCCATATAGTAGCATATATCAAAACTTCATTCCTTTTTGTGGCTGAATAATATTACATTGTTTGGATATACCACATTTTGTTTACCTGTTCATCTGTTGATGGATACTTGGATTGTTTCTACCTTTTGGCTATTGTGAATAATGCTGCTACATTTTCTTTGGGGTGTATTCCTAGGAGTGGAACTGCTGGGTTATATGGTAGGTAATTCTATGTTTAACTTTTTGAGGAAATGCCAAAATGTTTTCCACAGTGGCTGCATCATTTTTCAGTCTCACCAGCCATGCATGAGGGTTCTGATTTCTCCCAATTCTGGCCAACACTTGTAATTTTCAATTTTTTTTTAATAATAGCCATCCTACTGGATGTGAAGTGGTGTCTCCTAGTTGTTTTGATTGGCTTCTCCCTAATGACTAATGGTGTGCATCTTTTCATATTTCTCCTTATTTTTTAAACCACTGTTTAATATATACCTTCACGATTGTCTCGCTCCCTGATTTTACTCTCCAGGACTCTAGAGCCTTAAGTAGTGTAATTAAAGAACAAAATGGAACTTTTTTTTTTCAATGACAGTTTTAGAATTATAAAACCTAAGCATCGAAAGTCATCTTGTATAGCTTCCCTTTCACAAACTCCTCCCTGCAAAGTGGACGTAGTATCTTCTTACAGACCTATTTCTCAACTGATAATCACCTTATAAAAGAAACCTTCGAGATTATTTAGTTCAGTGCACTCTTCTTAAAAATGAGAAACATAAACTCTAAGGAGATACCTTGACTTACACAAGCTCAGTCATCTCATCAGCACTAGGGCTGGAACTAGAACACTCACTGCCCAACCATCCATCCGATTCTTTTTCCCATGAGGTCTTACACATCTGTGAAAACTTTAAGGCTCTTTTCAAAGACTAGCTTGCCCATTTTTCACACATCCTCTTCAGGCAATAAAGGCCAAGGCACACAGAGGCAAAGGGAGAAAAGAACCAATATGAAAGTTAGATTTGATGTATGTTTGTGGCTTTAAAAAGGCTCATAATAGATGAAGACAACTGTTAGCTCAATAATTACCTGCAACGTGTAATTCTGTGGTTACAAATGGCAGGTAGAAATTTTAACTTCTAAAAAGAAGAAATGGGTATGTTTCTGCTGTGATCCCCAACAGTCCCTCCTGCTTCCTCATGGTTTCATTATGAGTAAACTCCCAAGGAGAGAGCAAGTAGAACAGAACCACTGCATGATTGTATTTGTGATCTTTAGGCACCTGCACTCAGAGCCTCGGGACCCAATTTTGAAGGCCAGCTTCTCTCTGGCATCATCCACTCTCTTGCAGCCAGCTCCTCTCACCTGACTTTCCTAGGATAAAAATTGTTAGCATGGCTGTAACCATATTTTCCAAAGCCAAAATTAATGTATATGGTGTGACATACATGAGAGTAACTATTACTATTACTATTACTATTACTATTACTATTACTATTACTAT
>JAKSZT010053813.1:8192304-8210067 GCA_026826555.1 Tolypeutes matacus
ATGGAACCTACCGGGATTCCCATGTTCCCCACCTCCCATACCTCCCACCACATCCCACACAAAACATCTCCCACAAGTGTGGCCCATCACCCTCAATGGACTTACACATCCTGGGGCCTTCCCATCAACCACTTTTTAAACAACCCAATTCTAAGCAACTATAAGGCTTAATTTATCATTTTACTTACTGAAGGGGGCAGTAGAGCCTAACAGAAGGACGCAAAGCTGACTTCCTTTATGAGCTCTCTCTCCTTAGTACTTCCATTTCTGTATCTGTAATGATGATATGACTCTGTGTTTGTCTCAGGTTTTAGGGGGGGAAAGTTTAATTTTGAAAGTGGGAATGAAATGAGAAAATATAGTGTGAAAATGTTTTGAGGTTACAAATCCTCAAATGTTAGTGTGTTTCACATTTTCTTGCGTTTCATGCACCATATCGCTTTCTCTTTTGCATTTTACTTAATCTAGTTTTCACTAAACCAAGGTCAGAATGAACATATGTGATTCTGTGATATGAAAGAGCCTTCTCCCAGTGTATGATGAACAGGATGTCTTAATGACAGTCTAGGTTTAAGGCTTCTTGGCCCCATGTACTAAATACATAAAACTTTTATCTGCAGGTAAAAAGATAAAGGATCAATCTTTTGATAGCACATACTCAGTGGTTCAGGTTTTCTCATGGCTCAGTATTTATGCATGGAACACAATTCTGTTGACCTCCTCAAGCAGACAAAACTTGCTTTTGTGTTTGCACCTTAAGTATGTCAGGATCCTATTGCCTTCTTCCAAGTAACTTTGGTAAATCAACTGGACAAGTTTAATTAACAGCAGCAGCTATGGGGCTTGTTTCAAAGGAACTCTGTCTACCTTTCAGTGTCTCCTTTATTGGTTGTATAGGTAGTGTTTCCACCATGGCAACTGTGATGAATGTGAGTTTTACAACCATTACTAGCAGATAACAAAAAGCCCTTGTCCATCTCTCTTCTTTGTTCATGCCCAAAGTCTCTGACAAGTTCTCTCCATTCTCTGAAGCCAACAACATCATTCTTATAAGACTGTGGAAAGTCAAGCAGACCAAGTGAACACTGAAGCCAGTTCCCTCACAGGACCTCTTTTCCCAGCTGTGAAAGGCTGCATACTTTACCTGCTCCCCCATTGCCACCAAAAAGTAGAATCCAAAACCCACCAGAATTCATGGGGGAAATGAGCTACACTTAATGAAATTGTCTCTTAATTATAAAGAACTAAGCAATGTTCTTGCCATCTTTGATTGTAGAAGAGGAAATGAGTAATAAAGGTCCTCCCATGGCTACAAAAGGCTCACCGGGACCTGCAGTCCACACTTAGAAGGCCACTCACTAGCCCAAGTTGCTCTTAGAGCATCAGGCTGGTGGGTGACCCCTCCAGCACTCACTAGGTACAGTCAGAGACGTTCCTATAAGACTTTTCCCTTTAAAATCCCTTAAAGGATTTCAACCACTTGCAATTCCTGGAGAATGCTGGTCTTTTTTCCTCCTCTCCTTAACTAATAGAAGTTTAGGTGGCTGTTCTGTAGCTCAGGGGGTGTCAGTGAAAGTAACACCCCCTGTTTGCAAATTTGTTTGCAAATGAAACCTGAGCTCTCTGAAAATGACTCCCATGTAAAAACCCTTCCCCCAAAACACTCCTCCAGACTTCTAGATGATTTTAGATAGTTTCCTGTTCTCCCACTTCTTGGAAGTATTCCATGGCACGCAGAGCAGACAGTTTTAGTGAAAAATGCCTATAAATAGCTTATTTTCCTGCTTACTGCCTTCTCTCTAAGGCTTTTACAGAGAGGGCGAGACAAATCCATGAGAAATAAGACCTCACTGTGAGATGTGTGGGGTGAGGCTTATGAAAAATCAGATCTATAGGCCAGAAATTGCCCTGCAGTCTCTGCTTTGCCATATTTGACTTATGCAATCATTGCTTGGAAAAAGAGAAACATTTTATTTCCTGCCAGATGAGCTCATGAACTGAGCAGTCAATCAAAAATATCTCACATGAACTTTCATGCTCCTTAAAAAAATACTTTATCACGCAGCTTTTTTTAAAAAATCCCAAACCAATGTTATATATTATAAAACTAGGTAAGCAATTCCTGTAGCTATACCATGAAGGTAACAATTTTTTAAACATTTTATTTTGATGTAATTTCAAACTTACAAGATAGTTGCAAAAACAATACTAAACTCATGCAGAGAATTCCAATATATTCCCCGCCCAGATACCCACATCCACCAGATTTTAACATTTTTCCACATTTGCTGTATCATTCTATCTATCTGTCTGTCCATCTGTCTATATCTATTTATCTATCTATCTATCCAAATATCATTTTCTGAACATTTGAGAATAGAGTATATATATATCATGCTCCTCGAATACTAAATATTTCCATGTTCATTTCCTAAGAACAAGGATATTCATTTATCTAACCACCTTGAGTACAGTTATCAACTCCAAGAAATTTAACATTGATATAATATTACATACAACCTATATTCCAATATTTTCATATGTTTCAATATGTCCTTTTGGGCACTCTCCTCTGTTATTAAAGTCCTATACCAAGTTGTATTAGTCAGCCAATGGGGTGCTGATGCAAAATACCAGAAATCTTTTGGTTTTTTTAAAGGGTATTTACTTGGGGTAGAAGCTTACAGTTACCAGGCCATAAAGCACAAGTTACCTCCCTCACTAAAATCTATTGCCACACGTTGGGGCAAGATGGCTGCCGACATCTGCCAAGGGTTCCGTCTTCCTGGGCTCCTCTCTTCCCAGGGCTTGCTTCTCTCCAGACTCAGCTCCTCTGTTATCTCCACAAGGCCAGCTATAGACTACTAACGGCTTGTTTCTCTTCCCAGGGCCTTTTCTCTTTCCTCATAACCAAGCTCCTCTGTGTGCTTACTTCCCAGTGCTCCAGCTCAAAAACTCCAACTCCCTTTTCTGTGGTACGGTTTCTCTGTGAGTCCCCACCACCAAGGGAGCAGGGACTGAACATCCTACTGACATGGCGCAATCAAAGCCTTAATCATTATTTAATCAAGTAAAAGTAAATCCTCTAAATCCAATACATTCTAATATGCCCAGAGGAAAAGACCAGTTTACAAACATAATCACTATTGTTTTTTGGAATTCATCAATAATATCAAACTGCTACACATGTATTACCTTTAATTGATATTGCCTCTTTAGTCTCTCTATTTTTTGTTAATTGAGGTAACATATTTACAACATAAACTTCCCCATCTTGACTACTCCCAAGCCCACAATTTATGGTTTTTATCACATTCACAATGTTGATACCATCACCACCATCCATTACTAGAACTTCCCCATTGTCCCAAACCGAAACCCTGTACTCATTAAATATTAACTTCCAATTGCTCCCCTCCACCTCCCCACCTGTGGTAACCTGTACTCTACTTTCTGCCTCCATGAGTTTACATATTCTAGATATTTCCTATAAGTGGAATCATACAATATCTGTCCCTCTATGTCTGACTTAGTTCCCTCAACATGATGTTTATAAGATTCATCCATGTTGTAGCATTAATCAAAATGTCATTCCCTTTTAAGACTGAATAATATTTCATTGTATGATTATACTACATTTTACTTGTCCATTCATCTGTTGATGGACACTTGGGTTGTTTCCACCTTTTGGCGAATGAGACTAATGCTGCTATCGTCACTGGTATACAAAGATCTGTCTGAGACCTTGTTTTCAGTGCTTTTGAGTATATACCAAGAAGTGGGATTTCTGGGTCATAAGGTAGTTCTATGTTTAACTTTTTGAGGAATCACAAAACTGTTTTACACCGTGGCTGCACCATTTTACATTGCCATCAACCATGTACTAAGGTTCGTATTGCTATGCATATTTGCCAGCACTTCTAATTTTCCATTTTTTTAATAATAACCATTCTGGTGAGTGTAAAATGGTATCTCATTGTGGTTTTGATTTGCATTTTCCTAATGATTGATGCTGTTGACTATCTTTTCTTGTATTTATTGGCCATTAGTATATATATATATCTTTAAGAAATGTCTCTTCAAGTTCTTTGCCTAATTTTTAATTGGGTTGTTTGTCTTTTTGTTGTTGGGTTGCAACAGTTCTTTGTATACTCTGGATATTAAACACTTATCAGATATAAGGTTTCCATATATTTTCCCCCATACTGCTGTTTGTCTTTTCACTTTCTTAATAATGTTCTTTGAGGCCCAAAAGTTTTTAATTTTGATGGAGTCCCATTTACCTACTTTTGCTTTTGTTGCTCATGCTTTTGGTATAAAGTCTAAGAATCCATTGCCCAATACAAGGCCCATAAGGTATTTCCTTATGTTTTCTTCTAAGACTCTTAGAGTTTTAGCTCTTATATATAGGTTGCTGATCCATTGAGTTGATTTTCATATATGTTGTGAAGTAGGGGTCCAACATTATTCTTTTGCATGAGGATATCCAGTTTTCCCAGCACCATTTGTGGAAGAGACTATTATTTCCAGGTTGAGTGGACTTGGCACCCTTGTCAAAAATCAATTGGCCATAAATGTGAGAGTTGATTTCTGAACTCTCAATTAGATTCCATTTTTCTATACATCTATCCATGTGCCAGAACTATGCTGTTTTGATTACTGTGGCTTTGTAATAAGCTTTAATATCAAGAAATGTGAGCCCTCCAACTTCATTATTCTTTTTTTTAAGATGCCTTTTACTATTTGGGGTCTCTTACCCTTCCATATAAATTTGATTATAGGCTTTTCCATTTCTATAAAAAAGGATGCTGGAATTTTTATTGTGATGCATTAAATCTGTAAATTGCTTTAGGTAGAACTGACATCTTAACAATATTTAGTCTTCCAATCCATGAACATGGAGTGTCCTTCCATTTATTTAAGTCTACTTTGATTTGTTTTAGCGATGTTTTGTAATTTTCTGTGTATAGGTCTTTTACATCCTTGGTTAGGACGTGGTTAGATATTGGATTCTTTTAGTTGCTGTTGTAAATGGAATTTTTTCTTGAGTTCTTCTTCAGATTTTTCATTACTACTATATAGAGACACTACTGATTTTTGGGTGTTGATCTTGTACCTTGCCACTTTGCTGAATTCAATTATTAGCTCTAGTAGCTTTGTTGTGAATTTTTCAGGTTTTCTGTATGTAGGATCATGTCATCTGCAAATAGAGAAAGTTTTACTTCTTCCTTTCCAATTTGGATGCCTTTTATTTCTTTTTCTTGCCTAATTTCTCTGGCTAGAAATCCAGTACAGTATTGAGTAACAGTGGTGACGGTGGGCATCCTTGTCTTATTCCTGATCTTAGGGGGAAATATTTCAGTCTTTGTGGAGTATGATGTTAGCTGTTCATCATGTTGATGAAGTTTCCTTCTATTCCTAGTTCTCTAAGTGTTTTTTTTTTTTTTTTTTATTGGTAAAAATCAAAATTCTCACAATACATACAAACATTTGTAAAATGATATATAAATATATATGCATATGTGTGTATTTGCTTACAAAAATGTTATTTATATATATATATATATATATATACATATATTTTAAGAGGTGCTTAGATTACCTAAAATATTACACGGAACCCACTGGGATTCCCATGTTGCCCACCTCCCACACCTCCCACCACATCCAACACAAACATCTCCCACAGTGTGGCCCACCAACCTCAATGAACTTACACATCCTGGAGCCTTGCCACCAACCATAGACCACAGTTCACACTGTAGACCACACTCTCTCCCACTCAGTTCTGAGTGGTGTGTGCTGATTTAAAATGGCCTACATCCATTGCCACAACAGTACTCAGGACAACCTCCAACTCCCAAAGAAGCCCCTGTATTTCAACTGCTCATGTTTTTATCAAGAAGGGATGCTGGATTTTATCAAATGCCTTTTCTGCATTGGTTGAGATGATCATGTGGGTTTTTCCTTTTGGTTTTGTTGATTCTCTCTATTGTTTTTTAATTCTCTATTTCATTTATCTCTGTTGTAATCTTTGTTATTTCTTCCCTTCTGCTCACTTTGGGTTGAGTTTGTTCTTCACATTCTAGATCCTCCAGTTGCAAGATTAGGTCTCTGATTTGAGATCCTTCCTTTTTAAAGTAAACACTTAGAGCTATAAATTCCCCACTCAGCACTGCCTTTGCTGTGTCCCATGGGCTTTTTTTTTTTTTTTTTTTCTTTTTCTATTTTCTATCTGGTTGCATCATCATCTTTTTTGGTGCGTCGCTTCGCAGCACAGGGGTCTGCAACCCTCCAAACTGCAAAGGTCTGGGACACCTTTTTTCTTTTTTTACCAGGAGGTCCCGGGGATCGAACCCAGGTCCTCCATATGGTAAACAGGAGCTCAGTTGCTTGAACCACAGCCACTTCCCAATCCCATAGGTGTTTTTTTGTTTTTTTGTTTTTTTTTAAAGATTTTATTTATTCATTCATTTATCCCCCCCTTGCTGCTTGTGCTCGCTGGGTCAGCTAACCACGCCATCCGGGCGGGCTTGCCTTCACCAGGAGGCCCCGGGAACCGAACCCGGGGCCTCCCATATGGCAAACGGGAGCCCTACTGATTGAGCCACAGCCGCTTCCCCCCATAGGTTTTTGTATGTTTGTTGTGTTTACATTTTCATTAGCCTTGAGATATTCCTAATCTTCCTTGTGATTTCTTCTTTGACCCACTGGTTGTTTAAGAGCACATTGTTTAATTTCCACATATTTGTTAATTTTTCCTTTCCCCCTTTCTTATTTCTTTCTAGTTTCATTTCATTGTAGTTTGAGAAGACACATTGTATGATTTCAATATTTTCAAATTTATGGAGACTTGATTTTTGACTTAGCATATGTTATATCCTGGAGAATGATCCTTATGCACTGGAGAAGAATGTATATTCTGCTGCAGTTGAGTGAAGAGTTCTATATATGCGTTGGGTCTAGTTGTTTTGGGTATTGTTCCAGTCTTCCATTTCCTTTATAATTTTCTGTCTAGTTGTTCTATCCATTATTGAAAGTGGAATGTTAAAGTTTCCTACTATTAATGTAGAACCATCTCTTTCTCCATTCAAATAGTCAATATTTGCTACATATATTTTTGGACTCTGCTGTTAGGAGCATGTATTTTTTAATTATGTCTTCTTGTTAAACTGACCCCTTTAACAGTATATAATGACCATGTTTGACCCTTGTATACAATTTTTTACTTAAAATCTATTTTATATGATACTGGTATAGCTATCCCAGCTCTCTTTTGGTTACTACTTGCATGGTATATATTTTTTTATCCTTTCACTTTCAACCTTTTTATGTCTTTGAATTTAAGATGAGTCTCTTATAAACAGCCTAAAGTTGGGTTGTACGTTTTAAAATCCATTCTGCCAATCCCTGCCTTTTGACCAGTGAATTTAATCTGTTTACATTTGTCACTATTGATAATGCAGGGATTTCTTCTACCATTTTGCTATTTAGTCTTTGTAAATTGTATACTTTTTATGTCCCCCAATTCTTCGGTTGATGCCTAGTTTCATATTTATTTGTTGTTGTTGTTGTTGTTGTTTTTAATTGTACCATATTGTGTCCCTTCTTCTTTTTATCTGGATATATTTTCATATGTATTCCTTGTGGTTACTACGGGGTTAAAATTTAGCATCCTAAATATATTAAAAATCATATTTTATTTGGTACCAATTTGGCTTCAATAGCATACACATACAGTGTTCCTACGCTCATCTGCCTTTTCTTGTACTCATTCAAATTATATCTTTATTCATTGTATGTCCAAAACCATAGATTTATCATTACTTTTTTGCATTTTCCTTTTAGCACTTGTAAATAGTAAGAAGTAGAATTTCATTCCAAAAAATACAATATAATAGTACTCAGCATTTATAACTACCGAAATGGCTATCTTTACCAGAGGTCTTTATTTCTTTATGCTGCTTTATTCCACTGTCTAGTGTCCTTTCCTATCAGTCTGAAGAACTCTCTTTAGCATTACTTGTAGGACAGGTCTAATGTTAATACACTCCCTCAGTGTTTGTTTATCTGGAAATGTCTTAATCTCTCCCTCAGTTTTGAAAGAATGTCTTGCCAAATATAAAATTCTTGGTAGGTTATTGTTTTCTCTCTTCACTTTAAGTATTTCAGCCCACTGCTTCCCTGCCTCCATGGTTTCTTATGAGAAATCATCACTTAATCTAATTGACTCCCTTGTATATAACATGTTGCTTTTCTCTTGCAGCTTTCAGAACTGTCACTTTGTTCCTTGCATTCCACAGTTTGATTACCACATGTCTGAGTGTATTTCTCTTCAAGTTTATCCTGTTTGGTATTCAGTGGGCTTTCATGTCTTTTGCCAAGTTTGGGTAGTTTTCTGTTCAATTTTTTTCAATATTACTTTTGCTCCTTTCTCTACTTTATGGTGTCCCACAAATCTCTTAGGCTATTTTCACTTTTTCTCATTCTTTTTTCTTTCTGGTCCTCAGCCTGACTCATTTCAATTGTCTTGTCTTCAAGTTCACTGATTCTTTCTTCTGCTAATTCCAATCTGCTATTGAAACTTTTCTGGGAATTTTTCATTTCAGTTATTTGGTCCTCAACTTCAATAGTTCTGTTTGGTTCCTTTTTAAAATTTCTATCTTTTTATTGAGATTCTCCTATTGTTTGTTCATTGTTTTCTTTATCTCCTTTTCTTACTTTATATTTTCCTTCATCTCCTTGGGCATATTGAAGATGATTTTTTTTAGTCTTTGTCCAGTATGTCCCCAGTCTAGTCTTCATCACTGAGGTTTTCTCGATTTTTATCCTCTTCCTTTCAATGGGCCATCATTTCCTGTTTCTTTGTTTATCTATAATCTTTTGTTTTGTGCTATACATTTTAATATTTTAAAATATTAACTTTGGAATTTAATCTCTCTGCTGTCTGTTTCTTGAGTTATATCCAGCTAGTGATATGACAGACATTTTCTTGAGTGCCAGGAACTGTCAACCCAAACAAAGCAGTGCAAACAAAAACATCTTTTATACTCTTGGAATATTGGTTTTGCATTAGCTGTTGCCCTCCTTCAGAGTTCATCCCTCCTGTCAAGAAGGCTGCTAGCCCAAGGTGAATGCAAAGAGCAAGGTTCTTCCTGTCTTTTCCAGGTCTGTGTCTTGTTTTGGGTTTGTGCATGCTAGTAGCCTTAGGAATGCCCCTGTTTACAGGAATTTGAATGTCTCCTCTACTTCTCAGGAAACAGACCTTCTTCTTCTCCAAAGTGCTCCACTTTAGGACTTAACACAGGCAAGCCTTTGCCAAGCCACCCAACTCAATTTTTTCTTACTCTGCTTTAGCTCTCTCAAGCTACTTTTGTCTGGAGGGCAAATTATGGGGCAAGGGAGATAGGGGAGCCAATGAGGATTTACCTAGATCAGTCTTTCTGATCAACAAGGCGAGGAACTCACAAAGGGAGCCCCAACTAGCTCAACACTGCCCTAAGGATGGGGTCAAGAAGGGACCAGCAAGGTTGCCAGGAGCTTCTCTTATGGCTCTTTGAATCTGCTTTCTTGATTCAACATTTGCCCAGTAAATGCAGCCCTTTAACTATTTTACATAGTTTTGAATCATTTTTAAGTCTGTTTGCTGGTTTTGCCTTAGATGAGTTAGAACAATGGCTGCTGTCAGAGCTGAGCCCCTAATGGTCTAAAATAGCTCATTAAAGCAATGATAAGCAGTTGGACTGCACACCCCTAGATCTTGGGGAACTAGGTCATTATCTCCCATTCTGGCACCAGCCAGCTGCACCAGGGACCAGCATTGAGGACCTCACTGCAGCCTCCCAGGAGGCAGGGGAATAGGCAGTGGCAGTCACTGCACAGAGTGAAATTCACCAGTATTTACCACAATTTATCAGCCACTTTCTTTTGTTCTTCCCTGAATGCTGCAGTGTTCTACTAGACTCTGGAGTTTCAAAATAGTTGATTCAAACGGTTCCTGCCTGTTTAATAGTATCTGGTAGAGGAATTAATTCCTGGGGCTTCTTACTCTGCCATCTTCTCACAAGCCTCCGTGTGTATTTAATGATTAGTTTTTCCATTTCTGCAAAGAAGACTATTAGAATTTTGATTGGGATTGTGTTAAATCTGTAAATTGCCTTGGGTAGAATTGATATCTTTACAATATTAAGTCTTCCAATCCATGAACATGGACTATCTTTTCATTTGAATAGTTCCTCTTTAATTTCTTTCAGTAATGATTTGTAGTTTGTTTTTTAGTTTTATTTATTTATTTACTTACTTTTATCCATTTTTAACACACACCCCCCCCCATTTTTGCTGTTTTTGTGTCCATTCACTGGGCAATTCGCTGTGCCTGTTTCCTGCCCTCTCTTCTCATCTGTCTCTTCCTGTCTTCACCAGGATTCAATCCTGGGAACTTCCGTTGTAGGAGAGAGACATCCTACCACCTTCACCACCTTAGTTCCTGGTTTTTCAGCACGTCTCATCTTGGCTCTCCCTTGTGTCACTTTCCTGTTACGTCATCATGCCACATGGCTCAGCAGGGCTTGACGGTGCACCCGCTCATAGGGCCTGACAGTGCACCCATGCATGGGGCCTAGGGGGCTCACCCACTCACAGGGCCTGGCGGCACACCCACGCACAGGACCTGGTGGCACACCTGCTTGCAGGGCCTAGCGGCCCGCACGCCTTCTATATTTTTCTTTTTCTTTTTTTTAATTTTTACCAGGAGGTCCCAGGGATCGAACCCAGGTCCCTCCATATGGGAGATGGACGTCCAACCATGTGAGCCACATCCGCCCCCAATGATTTGTAGTTTTGTGCATCCAAGACCTTTATATCTTTGGTTAAATTTATTCCTAGATATTTTATTCTTTTATTCTTAATGTGCCAGGGCTACTACCATAAATACCACAAACTGGTTTTAGCTTAACACAGGAATTTATTGTTTCACAGTTTTGAGGCTAGAAGTCCAAAATCAAGAAATCATCAAGGTTTGCTTTCTCCCTGAGTTTGTAGCATTCTGGTCTGGCTGCCAGGAATCTTTGTAGCTCCTTGGTTTGTATTTCTGCCTCCCTTCACATGGCAATATCCTCTCCTTTCTGGCTCCTGTGACTTCCATGTTCTCTTATAAGGACTCCAGTAATCCAGTAATCCAGATTAAAGCCCCCCTGATTCAGTTTACCACACCTTAACTATAAATAGCATCTTCCAAAGTCCTATTTACAGTGGGTTCACACCCACAGGGACGCAGATTAAGATTAAGAATGTTTTTGTTGGGGAACACAATTCATCTTTCAGTTACTATTATGAATGTTTTCTTGATTTCCTTTTCAGGCTGTTTTGTTCATTTATCTTGTACTCCACCACTTTGCTGAATTCATTTATTAGCTCTAGTAGCATTCTTGTAGATTTTTTAGGATTTTATATATATATATATGATCCTGTCATATGAGAATAGGAATAGTTTTAATTCTTCCTTTACAATTTGTATAATTTTTATTTCATTTTCTTGCCTAATTGCTCTGGCTGGACCTTCTAGTACAATGTTGAATAACAGTGGTGACAGTGGGTATCTTGTCTTATTCCTGATCTTAGGAGGAAAGCTTTCAGTCTTTCACTGTGGAGTGTGATATTAGTTGTGAGTTTTTCATATATGCCCTTCATAGTTGAGGAAATTCTCCTCTAGTTCTAGTTTTCAAAAAAGGGGCTGTATTTTGTTAAATGCCTTTCCTGCATCAGCTGAGATGATCATGTGTTTTTTTTTCTTTCATTCTCTTAATGTGGTGCATCACATTGATTGATTTTCTTATGTGGCACCACCCTTACATTCCTGAGATAAGTATCACTTGATAATGGTGAATAATCTTTTAATGTGCACCATGATGGGAAATTTGAAACTACTTTGCCATTTCTTTTCCAACCTATCCTTGTACACAGATTTTACTGACTGGCCTCTCTTATCTCTTATCTCTTATGCTCCACTCATCATCAACACCACCACCAAAGCTCCTGGAGAGGCATTATGAAGCTCCCTGAAGACTGTTTATGGCAGGCAAGACCCTAATGCCTTCCTTCAATCATGTTATTGTAAAGAACCTTAGAAGTCAGATATGTGAGTTTAGTTTATACTCCCTACTCCTTCCACCTCCCTAATACCAGTACCTTCCTTAGCAAAAGAGAATTTAGCTGTTGGAATTAGATGAGATATAAAGTGCCTGGAGAGAACTTTTTAGGAATAATGTTTCCATAACTTTTTGTCTGTTATTTCATTTTTTGAATTTGTTATAAAGTTTGAGTTTAAATAAAGAAAGAGTGAATTTAGCTCAGCAACATTCTCTCCTTCCCCCTTTCTTCCTCTTCTCTCTTCTTTTCCCTTCCTTTTTTTTTTTTTTTTTTTTTTTTTTTTGGTATCTAATTTAGTATATAATTTGAAATGGGAGACAGATCCAAAACTATCGTTTTATAGGTGAGGAAACTGAGGCCCAGAGAGACTAACTGACATTCCCATGTGTCCTCCACTGGAAAGAGTGGTTGAAGGGCAGTAACAGTCAGGAAGTCTTCTCAATTCCTCCATTTCTCTTATCCTCTGTGTTACTCAGTCATATAGCAAGATATTCATTTGTCCTGTTGTTCTGTATTCTCAAGAAATTCTGTTCCCTACTCCACCTCTTGCTTTTTCTACTCTACTCTAATTTGGTTGCAGCCCATACCCAGTCCATTGCTAAAGTTTCTAGAGACTACACCTTGTTATGCCTTTCTTCTTTATTAATTCTCAGAGAATATGTACAATCAATATAAGCAGGTATCTGGAATAACTTAAAGATCACTGAGCCCCGTGCTTTTTATACTGTTTTTTTTTTTTTTTAAGGAGGTACCAGGGATTGAATCCAGGACCTTGTATATGGGAAGCAGGTGCTCAACCACTTGAGCTACATCTGCTCCCCTTTTATACTTTTTTAACCATAGAATTCTTTGTTCAAATAAAGCATAACATATAAAACAATTTAAAATCTATCAACTCACACTGAAGCAAGAATAGGGGATTCAAATCCAAATCACCTCGCTATGCACCCCACACCACCTGTCTTAAGGGGTTCCCAAAGCACAATTTTAAAACTACTGCCCACTTCTGGGAAAATGGCATCAATGTAGAGAAAGCAAAGCACAAATGAACTTGTCGGGCAGCATACCACTCAGAAGCTCAAGTTGGATGGGAATGACACAAACACACACACACACAGAGAAATATCAGAGTGTATGGTAGTTAAGTTCATGACAACTTGGCCAGGTTAATGTGCCCAGTTATTTGGTCAAGGAAGTACTGGCCTGATCGTTACTGTGTGGACATTTTGGGGACTTAAATAAATCAGTAAGTTGATTGCATCTATGGTTGATTACATCTACAATCAACTGAGGAAACTGTCTTCAACAATGAGAGAAGTCACATCCAATCAGTCAAATGCTTTAAAATAAGAAGGGATGATTTCAGCGGTCAGAAGAGAGAATTTCCATCTCTACTTCAGCCTGCCAGCTTTTCCTGGAGAATTCATCAAGCTCTTTCATCAGAGTTCCCAGCTTGTAGCCTGCTGTACAGATTTTGGACTTGTGCATCCCCACAGTTGTGTGAGACAATTCTTAGAGAAATCTCACACTTTTTATAGCTCTCTCCTGTTGTTTATGTTTCCCTAGAGAATCCTGACTAATACAAAGTGTTACCTTTACACAAGAAAGAAAATCAGACCAGTCTCACATTAAGATCTGGAGTGTTCCATTAGTGTAACGAACAGTGCTGAATTACGACTGTGAAACTGTTTGAAAGGGGAAGTTTAGGGTCATGGATGTCTCTAGAAAGAATGCTAGAGCATATAACATGGGATTGTACAACACAGAGAATCTTGTTGTAGACAATAACTCTGGGAAATAGTACAAGTATGAGAATGTTCTTTCATGAACTAGAACAAGGTGGTATAGGGTGGCAATTGGGAAAAATATACCCCATGCAAACTCTGGACTGTAGTTATAGTAATGCTGTAATATTTTTTCAACAGTTGTAACAAAGATACTTTACCAATGCTAAGGGTAAGTAGTAGGGAGGCATATGGGGATGGGGTTTTTCTTTTTAGAATAATGAATATGTTCTAAAATTGTGGTGAAGAATGCACAGCTATGTTATTTTCTGAAAGCCACTGATTGTACACTTTAGATGAATTGTGAGGTATGTGAATATATCTCAATAAAACTGCTTAAAAAAAAAAAAAAAAAAAACTACTGCCCATCTCTCCCCATTAAGCAAATCTAAGATATCTCAGAAAGAGTTTAATAATCCAAGGGTTCAAAAAAATCCTGTATCCATTCTTGATAAATCAGAAAACCCTGATAAAGCCCAAAAAAAAAACCATTAGGTAACTACCAATTTTGGTAAGTTAATAGGACAGGTTTAATCAACTGAAACAGCTAACCCAAATTGAAGACCAGGTGCTCTCTCTCCTTCATTAAAAGGACAGCAAATGATCACGGGTACCAAGAGTTCCTGATTGACTCAAACTATAATATCACTTCTTAACTGAGCTGACATTTACACTCTGGCCTGTCTGATTCCAAAGCTTATACTCTTTCTGCTATATCATACTGCCACTGCTTTGTAAATACTTCCTTTAGTCTTTTCCTGAAGGACTGTTTCTTTATGAGATTTTATTTTAATATCAATAAGATAAATAATTATCTATGATTAAAAGTCAGGTTCTACCTCTATGATTAGGTGTAAAACCTAAATCTAATTTGGAATTTGGCCATATTTGATAGCAACTGGTATCTGAGATTCATTTGCAAAGTCAGGTATTAAAATGTTAAATTGTAATACAATATTACTTCATGTAACTGTAAAATTACATACCACCCTATGAAAGAACGGTCAGTCAAGGCTTGTTTATTTATTTGTTTCAATAGACACAATCCCATTGACTTCCATGACACTGCAAACCTAAATGAAGTTATATCATTTATAATAACACTAAAAGGTTGGCATGTCCAAATAAGCAGTGTCTGCCCACTTAATATCCTTTGCTTTGGTTTAATTTAGTAAGAAGTAATTACACTGAAATGATGAGAAAGTAAGCTAGAAATCCCAAATCCCAATTCTTCTCTAACTCGGTGTGACTTTATATTTTATCTACCCTTACCTTTTGGGAGACCAGTGTCAAAGTTTGCTGGGCTGCCATGACAAAAACCACACACTGGTTGGCTTAACAACAAGAATTATTGTCTCATGGTTTTGGAGGCTAGAAGTCCGAAATCAAGACGTTGACATGGCCATGCTTTCACCCTGACTACTGCAGCGTTCTGGAACTGACTTGCCACAGCCTTGGGCTTCCTTGGCTTGCCTCTCTGCCTCCCATTGCAGGGCAGTCTCTTTCTCCCTGTTCTGCCTTTCCCCTTTCCAGATCACTTCCAGCTTCTGGCTCCTCCCCTTGACTATCCCTAACTTCTCTCTATAATACAGATTTAGGCCCACCCTGATTCAGTTGGCCACACCTTAGCTAATAATAACATCTTCGAAAGTTCCTATTTTCTTCACACCCACAGGGATGCAGATTAAGATTTTAAGAACATGCCTTTGGTTGGGGTACATAATTCAGTCTACCACAACCAGATAATTCCTTTCAGGCATGTTGTAGACTGGAGTCCTGCTAGGTGCCTGAGCTCTATATACCCCAAATTGCTAACTGAATATTTGGGAAGTTCACCAGTTTTACTACTTGTTAAATTACTAGTGCTGGTCTGAAGAAAAATATGTTTCTATAGAGGCCTACCCTTAGAATGCCTCTTAATTACTATAAACGTATAGCTGAATTAAGTGATTCATAAAATGTCCTGTTCAGAGCAGTCATGTTTGTTAGCTTGGAGGTGGCTACACAGATCCATCCAACGCATAGGACGTTTTGTTAGGGGGTGGCAGTGCAGTTTAAACTAAGTCTCAGAAAGCAGATGTGGCTCAAGCGATTGCACTCCCTCCTACCACCTGTGAGATCCCGGCTTCAGTTCCCAGTGCCTCCTGGAGAAGACAAGCAAGACAGCAAGCTGGTGCAGTGAGCTGATGCCACAAGATGACACAGCAAATGACACATAGAGGAAACACAATGAGAGACACAACAAAGCAGGGAGTGGAGGTGGCTCAAGCGATTGAGAACTTCTGTCCCACATGGGAGATCTCAGGTTCAGTTCCCAGTGCCTTCTAAAGAGAAGACGAGCAGACACAGAGAGCACACAGCAAATGGGCACAGAGAGCAGACAGCGAGCGCAAACAATTGGGGGGGTGGGAATAAATAAATCTTAAAAAAATAAAATAAAATAAATTAACCTAGTACCTATAATAGATAACAACAGACTTTTAATATCCATCAGGCTAAAAGGTGCCATACTCAGGTATAAATTTGGAAATCAATGTAATCTTTATTATCTTCCTTCTTAGTTTGTCCGCCCCCCGCCCCCCGACCAAGGTACGTGTATCTCATTTCAGATAATTCAGTGTTCTGGCAAACCTTTCTTTGTTTAAATCCCAGATGAAGTTCATTTAAAATAATGGGTACAGTCTTAATATGTTCCATATCCTCTTCCTCTTGGTTCAATATTTCATAGAATTATGCCATTGCATGAGAATAAAGTGCTACCTAATCACTTAACAGGGGCTTGTAAGTAACTACAAAATGAAAGAATTCACTAAAACTAAGTCATGCCAATTTAATCTCCCTTATGTTTTTTTTTTTTAACAATTTATTGAAGTATATCATTCATACATGAAAATATATAAACCACAAGTGTTCAGCAAACATTGTGAACTTACAAAATAAACATGCTTAACATCATACAGGGCTCCAACATATCACCCCACCACAAATACTTTGTATTGTTGTGAAACATTTGTTAGCAATTCATGAAAGAGTATCATCAAAGTATTACTACTAACTATAGTCCATATCTGTATTAGTCAGGGTTCTCTCGGGAAACAGAATCAGCAGGAGATATCTGTCAATAATGTGGAACTCTAAAGAGTCTCTCACGTGACCGAGGGGACGCACAAGTCCAGGTTCCTCAGGCAAGCTGCAAACCAGGGGCTCTGATGAAAGTCCGACGAAAGGTCATTGATGAGTCTCTGGGAGAAGTTGCCTGTCCAACTACGAGCTGGGAAATTCTCTCTGAATGTTAAATCACTTCCACTTTTAAGTCATTCAACTGATTGGATAAAAGCACCACCCATTGATAATGTAATCTCCCTGATTGATGCAGATGTAATCAGCCATCCACGCAGTAAACTCACTGGTGATTGAAGTCCATAAATGCTCTTGTATTACAGTTAGCCCAGTGCTTGCTGGAACAAACACCTGGACACAACTACTTGGCCGAGTTGACACATTAGCCTAACCATCACAGTCCACCCCTTGTCAACTCGGCAATCATACACATTACTCTAATCCATACTTAGTCTCTAAGTAAAAACAATAACAGACAAGTATAAATATATATTTCCGCCTAACAATGTTCAACTCCCCTGCATACAACCGGAAACGCATTAATTCTCTACAGAACAGGGTGCAAGTCCTTGGATGATAGTCACTCTTAAACTCGACATCCTTAAATATTATGATGTGGGATTAATACAACTTTTCATGATAGGGGAAAAGATTGGGGAAGAAAACAAAGAAATTCATTTTGTGTACATATACAATCATACTCATAATGAAA
>JAKSZT010053813.1:8210077-8342904 GCA_026826555.1 Tolypeutes matacus
CAGTAAACTCACTGGTGATTGAAGTCCATAAATGCTCTTGTATTACAATTAGCCCAGTGCTTGCTGGAACAAACACCTGGACACAACTACTTGGCCGAGTTGACACATTAGCCTACCATCACAATATCTTATTCCCTTATACTTTTTTTTTGATGATTTATTTATTTATTTATTTACTTTTATCCATTTTTACCCTCCCCCCACCCCCGTTTTTGCTGTTTTTGTGTCCATTTACTGGGTAACTCTCTGTGTCCGTTTCCTGCCCTCTCTTCTCATCCTTCTCCTGTCTTCACTGGGATTTGATCCTCAGAACCTCCGATGTGGGAGAGAGGTGCCCTACCACCTGCGCCACTTTAGTTCCTGGTTTTTCAGCGCGTCTCGTCTTGGCTCTCCCTTGTGTCATTCTCCTGTTATGTCATCATCTTGCTGTGTGGCTTGTGGGGCCTGACAGCACACCCGCGCACGGGGCCTTACAGTGCACCCACGTGCGGGGCCTGGCAGCCTGCACACCTTCTATATTTTTCTTTTTTTTATTTTTACTGGGAGGTCCTGGGGATCGAACCCAGGTCCCTCTATATGGGTGACGGATGCCCAACCACCCGAGCCACATCCATCCCCCTGCTATATCTCTTAAGGTTGACCAAAGATACCTAGAATTACAGTCATTTCCCATACAGGGTGGTCATATAATAAATCAGGCTTAGTTTATCACCAGTATTCTAAAAACCAGACCTAGGGAGAAAAACTAGGTCTGGGGACACATGCATAGTTTCTAATATAGTGAATGTTTAGCCTACCCTGAAGTTCACAAAATTAGGACAGGGAGAATATTTGCATCCCTTATGTTGTTTGAATGTGTAGAATGTAACATTGTATTTCCTAGCTCCAAGCAACAGTGAATTCACCTAACTCTAATAATATTTAGTCCCTTTGCATGTTCTTGTCCACGAGTATATTATGAAAAATATTTTTAAATGGTTCAACAGAACTGCCATTTTTAATATTTAATTTTGAATATTTCTTATTTAGCCCCTGTCTGACCCAGACTGAAATCAGAGGAGGTGTTTAAAGTGGGAAAGGGAAAGACAAGATTTGGAATGAAACAGAACAGACAGGGTTGCTAACCATCCAACTCTTTGAGCATAAGTAAATGGAGGACAGAATTTATTCTCTGGTTGATAAGGTGATATAGAATATTTTTTCCTAAAACACTCAATTTCCCAAAGCTGAGGGTCTAGCTTAGAACCCAGGTCTAAGCAACTTAACTTACTGGGCCATATCTCTACAGACAGAAAGTTCTGAGGATAAGAAAAGAGCTGGAAGAGACTCCCCAGAGGGAGGTGGGAGGCATCGGGGCTCCAGAGCCAATCCGCCCGGCAGGGCTGACCAAGCTGGAGAAGAAATCCAGGCAGGCATCAGCAACAGTGTGGGTGAAGACCCTTTCTGCAGAGTCACACAGCTCTACGGGATTTCCGCAGCAACCCCGGGTGGGCAGTAGCACAACAGGCTTGAAACAAGCCAGGACTCCTTGTCCATGGCTCCCACCAGGGAGCCAGGGAGGCGCAGAGACTTACTCACTATGTGGCATTTAACAAATCACTAACCATTCTTTGCTTCTGTTTCTTTGTTTGCAAAAATGCTTACCTCATGGAGTTGTTTTGAGGCATGACTTAATGTTAAGTTTCCAGGTTTCAATAAGTAAACTCAACTTTTCACCAAAAACCTGACAACTTGCCTGGGATTTGCCCAGATTCTTACTCACCATTGATTAGTCACTTATGTATCAGCTTTGTGCTGGGCTCTTGTATCTGCCATTTCCTTTGGTGGTCACATCTGCCCTGGCACAGCCCCTTTTAGGTGCCTGCTGGGCTCCCACTGTGCATTTTGTACCTGACTTGCCATTGGCCCACCAGACAGTACCTGGCATAATACTTCCACCCACGCTCTTTGAGTTCTTGATGTCAGTTGCTGAAGCTCTTTCTTGGGCAATCATCCTCGGCTGTGATTCTCTTCCTAATTTTCTAAACAAGTCTACAGAACTTTTTCCTACTCACATTTATTTGTAAATTACAATGTTTGGGCACCTCTAGGAGCTGAGCCTGGATGCAAATGGATTCTGAAGTTGGCAATGCATAGTAATACCAGTTACGTCAGTCACCTAGCTGCTGCTACTCATACAGGTACGGTTCACATGTCATCTGGGAAATTACTGCCTATCTCATTTTCCTCCACCTTTAACTGGAGGATCTGAGCTTTCTAGAGACTCCCTTGGAGTATTTATTATAGGGTATTCAAGGCAGTGTTTTACTTTAAGCACATTTAGTGGGACAAATGAGTCTCAAACCTTTCCATGACACATTGGAAATTTATTGATTTTTGAGTGTCAACATGAAACTTAAGCACATCCTTCTGAATTATAAATCTAATTACCTATTTATATCTTAGTCAGTAGTCTCATGGAACAATAACCAGGATGCACTTTTCAAAGTAGACTTCTGTTTTAGGGGAACTGGGATTACCAAGAAATGCTGTATGGCTACATCGGTTTACTGGCCAATCTTCAAAAGCCATATTTTTCCTATTGCTTTCTGAAAATAAGTACTCTTTGTCTATCTCTGAGGCCTGAAAAGAGAAAGATTGATTCTGCCCAGCAAGCCAGAAGAAAGGCCACTGGTGACAGGCCAATTGGAAAAGCTTACTAAGAGAGGATTCCCCAAGGCAGGCCCTCGGAGGGAGAGGATTTCCAGGACTGGAGCATCTTCAGGGATGTCCCTCACAGGGTTGGGGCAGCCCCGAAGCAGAACTGACAGGATTGCACATTCAACTGGGCAAATATGCAGCTGACTTCTGAAGTGCCCCTACCTTGAAAATGTGTCTGGTGGGGATGGGGATAGTGTGGGGAGTTTGAGGAGAACTCCAAACTCAGGAAGGTAGATCATACCCTGCCACCTAATCCAAGTGTTCTTAAGCTTGGGGGTCAGGGGCTATGGGGTTGGGTTGGGGAAAGTGTGATTATGTTTACTTTCTGGGGAGAGAAATCCTTAGCTTTTGTCACGTCCCCCAAAGAGATAAAGAGCCACTAACAAGTTTAAATGTTATTTTGAAAAGTAGATAGCTATTTCCTTAAATTTTTTTAACTGATGACCTTTCTTCTTCATTAAGGAATGATAGAAGTTCATTAGAAACGCCTTTTTTATCACCTTATAATTTAAGGATGTGCAGTTTCTTCAAAAATTATTATTGTAAATGAATATTACTTAAAATAGGTAGAACCTCTGTTGGAACTTGGAAAGTCTATTACAAAGAACTGTTTGTAATAAGATTATTGTAGAGGAATTTTTTTCCTGGGTGATCAGTTCAATTCAAATAATAAAAATGGAGGATTTGCTTTATACAAGGATTGAAGCTAAGAGGGGACGGTAATTCAAAGATTTGTAAACAGTTATTGCTATCAGAGAATTTATAGTCTAGTGGGACATTAAATAGTTAGATAAATAAAATGCAAATTCAATAAATAAAATAAAAGACAACATAGAAGAAGCATAAATATATCTGAACAAAGTATATAGAGATTAATAGGAAGGAGAATTCAACCCTGTGTTTTAGGAAAGGAAAGCTAGAGGGTAAGAAAGGTTTACCCAAAGAAGTAGCTTTGAAATGCTGTATCCCTGGAGCTTAGGTATGATTTCTATGGGGACACATTTGGAGAGATTTCCCTTAGCATTTCCCCTTTGTCTATTAATCTCTCAGGTAATTCAGCTCTATTTCCCAATGTCTGGCATAGTGCCTAGCAAACACAATGTATGTGTGGATGGGTAGATGGGTGGCAGGTAGGGGAAAGGAAAGACAGAGGGAAGGAGCAAAGAAGGAGTGGATTACACAAATACACAGAAGCTATTTCAGGAACCAGCCAGTTTTCCAAGTCTTGCAGGAGAGCAGTTAGAGGGGAGAGTAGGGGGCTCTCCCACTCTATGTTGTGGGGAGGCTGCAATCATAGAGCAGAGATTTCTGGTATGTTAAAGGGGAAGGGTTCAGTGGTAGGTAGTGTGGTGGTTTCAAACTATGCATCCCAGAAAATCATGTTCTTAAAGCTAATCCATTTCTGTGTGGGTGTAAACCTATTGTAAGTAGGACCTTTTGATTAGGTTACTTAAGTTAAGGCAGCCTATGGTGGATCTTAATCCTCTTAGTAGAGTCCTTTATAAATGGGATGGATACAGAGAAGAGAGAGAAAGACACAGAAGCAAGAAGCTGAAGACAATGAAACCTGGAAGAGAAGGGAGAGACCAGAAGACATTACCATGTGCCTTGCCATGTGACAGAGGAGTACAGGATCACTGGCAGCTGGTCTTCAGGAAGAAAGCATCATCTGGATGATGTTTTGATTTGGACATTTTCATGGCTTCAAAACTGTGAGCTTGTAAGCTAACAAATACCCATAGTTAAAGCCAACCCATTTTATAGTATCTGCTTTCAGCATCTTAGCAGATTAAAGCAGGCAGCCAGGAGCATTCTGAAAAAAAGAGTGATACTTCTAAAACACACATCAGGATAATTGGGTTAGTTTTCTATTGCTGCCACAACAAAGTAGTGCAAACTTAAGGGCTCTAAAACAACACCCATTCATCATCTCACAGTTTTGTGGGCCAGCATGGCCCAGTTGACCCAAGGCTGACTTAAAGGTGGATGCTGCGCTGGGCTCTTAGCTGGGGGCTCTGGGGAGATCTACTGCCAAGCACATTCGTTAATGGCAGAATCCAGTTCCTTGCATTTGTAGGATTGAGGTCCCTGTTTCCTGTATATATGCTCCCCTTCGTCTTCAGGCTGACAATGGCACATCGAATCCTTATCTTGCTCTGAATCTCCCTGACTTTTACTTCTTCTGCCATAACTCTGTGCCTTCAGCTAGGAGAAAATGCTTTTAAGGGCACATGTGGTTACACTGGGTCCACCTAGATTAATCCTGGATAATCTCCCTACCTTAAGGTCACTGATTAGGAACCTTAATTATATCTGCAAAGTCCGTTTTGCCATGTAACACAACATATTCATGGGCAGAGGCAGAAATCAAGGGATCTAAAATTCTGTCTACCACAATAATGATCATAGGAAATATATAGAATAAATTAATGAGAACACTTTCATTGAAAGCTGTGCTGTCCAAAAGTCATGAAGTCAGTTCTGGGAAGAGAAAGCATTTCTTTGGTGCCAGTAAAATGGGGCCAAATCATACATTTTACTAATTTTGTACTGTGAGTTTTTTAACTTCTCTCTGCCTTGATCTCCTTATCGGTAACATGGAGATAATATCAATACCTATCAAACAGAGTTGTTGAAAGAACTAAATAAATTCATACATATAAAAGACAATGCTTGGAAAGGGTATATTTTACAACGCATCGATAAATGATATTATCGTTAAGCCAAGAAACACAGTAGTAGCAGTATGAACTAAAACAAGAAAACGGATTTGAAACATGGTGGAAGTTACTGTTAGAGATCACAATTTCATTTACTTGGGCTTTTAATCAAATGAAATCCTACCATATCTGTATTAGTTTCCTATTTCTGCTATAACAAATTACCACACACTCAGAGGCTTAAGACAACACGATTTTTGCTCTTACAATTCTGGAGGTTAGAAGTCCACAATGAGTCTGGGCTAAATTCACAGTTATCAGCAGAGCTGTGTTCCTTCTGAAGACACTAGGGGAGAAGCCATTTCTTTGCCTTTTACCCCTTATAGAGATTGCCATATTCCTTGACTCATGTCTCCTACCACCTTCAAAGCCACATAACACATCACTATGATCTCTGCCCAAGTGTTCACATTTCCTTCTCGATTCTCTTACCTCCCTCTTTCACTTATAAAGACTCTTGTGAGTATATGGAACACACTCAAGTAATCTAGGATAATCCCCCAATCTCAAGATTCTTGACATACTCTGCAAAGTCCCTTTTATCACGTAAGATGATATATTTACAGCTTTTGGGGATTCGGACATCTTTGCAAGGCCATCTACTACCTAATATATGATATATTATTTATATCTAATCCTATTTTTAAAGCTTGGTATGAAAGATGTGTGAAATCTTGCTATGAAAGATGTGTGGAGTCTTACTGTCTTCTCAAAGCATTCTTTCTTTCTTGTGAGATGCTATACCCTCCAGTATTCGTTATATGAAAACTCATTAGTGAGATTTTTAGAGCAGAGGGGCCACCCTCTAGGCAAGCTGAGTTTATTAGGTCCAGGTTGCTCTTTGCCTGTGAGTTCCATATTTGCTGCTGCTTTTTTGTTGAAAATTTTCATATTCACTTAACTTTACAGTAAAACCCCAACTTGTACTATCACTTAAAATCTCCTTCCAATATTTATAAATGTAAATACATACATTTAACACGTTTGTAATTGTGATATATATATATATTTGGCTTTTGCTGTACATGATATCATTTTTAAACAAGTCAATTTTATTGGTATATATTAATAAAACATACAATTCATCCAAAATGTACAATCCATGGTATTTGGTGTAATCACAGAGTTGTGCATTCATCACTTCAATCATTATTAGTGCATTTTCATTATTTCAGTAATAATAGTAATAAACAAAAAACAAAGAAAATTCATCACCTCTCAATCTTTCTATGTTTCCCCTGTTATACATAACTGCTACTTCTGACTATTCTTGCACAATTATTTATTTGTTTATTAAACAGCTTTATGGAGATATATTCACATACCATATAATCTATCCAAAGTATATAATCAGTGGCTTTTATTATAATCATAATGTTGTTCATTCATCATCTCAAAAAATTTATAACAATGTCTTTACTCCAAAAAGAAAGACTCCACACCTCTTAGCATTCCTTCCCCAGCCCTATATAACCACTAATATAATTTCATCTTTATAAATTGATTTATGTTTACATTTTATGTAAATGGAATATGTAGTACTCTGTGTCTGGTCTCCTTCACTTAGTATAATGTTTTTTGTTTGTTTGTTTGTTTGTTTTTTGTATGATATTAACATTGTGTAGTATTAACCTACATTTGTTCAACTTCAAAGAAAAACAGTCTTATATATGCAACTTTACCCATATTCATATTTCACATAATGTATTTATATTTCACAGAATAGATTTAGTTCATAATAGCACAATCATACAGTATTTGTCTTTTTGTGTCTGGCTTGCCCCACTCAACATAGTATCCTCCAGGTTCATCCATGTTGTCATATGTTTCACGACTTCATTTCTTCTTACGCTGCATAATATTCCATCGTGTGTATATTCCACAGTTTGTTTATCCATTCATCAGTTGATGGGCACCTGGGTTGTTTCCAACTTTTGGCAATCGTGAGTAATGCTGCTATGAACATGTGTGCAGATGTCTATTCATGTCACTGCTCTCAGTTCTTCTAGGTATGGTAATTGCCAGGTCCTATGGCAAGTCTATATTCAGCTTCCTTAGGAACTGCCAAACAGTCCTCCACAGTGACTATACCATTCTACATTCCCACCAACAGTGAATAAGTATTCCTACTCTCTACATCCTCTCCAACATTTACAGTTTTCTGACCTTTTAGTAGTGTCCAGTCTAATAGGTGTGAAATGTTACCTCATTGCAGGTTTGATTTGAATTTCCCTAATTGCTAGTGATGTTGAACATTTTTTCATGTATTTCTTCGCTATTCGTATTTCTTCTTTGAACTCATTGTCTTTTCAAGTCTTTTGCACATTTTTTAATCAGTTTGTCTTTTTTGTTGCGTTGTATGATCTCCTTATATATCATGCATATTAAGCCCTTAAAAGATATGTGATTGCCAAATATTTTCTCCCATTGAGTTGGCTGCCTTTTCATCCTTTTGACAAAGTCCTTTGAGGTGCAAAAGTGTTGAATTTTGAGGAGGTCCCATTTATCTATTTTTTATTTTGTTGCCCATGCTTGGATATAAGGTTTAAGAAACTACAACCTACCACAAGAACTTGAAGATATACTTCCTACATTTTCTTCTGGAAGTTTTATGGTTATAGTTTTTATATTTAGGTCCTTGTTACATTTTGAGTTCATTTTTGTATAAGGTGTGAGATAGGGGTCTTCTTTCTTCCTTTTGGATATAGCCATCCATTTCTCCCAGCACCAATTATTGAATAGATTATTCTGGCCCAGGAGGGTGGGCTTAACAGCTTTGTCAAAAATCACTTGGCTGGAGTTGTGAGGGTCTATTTTTGAGTTCTCGATTTGGCTCCATTGGTCAATCTGTCTGTCCTTATGCCAATACCATGCTGTTTTTACAACTGTAGGTAAGTAATATGCTTTTTTTTTTTTTTTTTTTTTTTTTTTAAAGATTTTATTTATTTATTCATTTATCCCCCCCTTGCTGCTTGTGCTCGCTGGGTCAGCTAACCACGCCGTGCGGGCGGGCTTGCCTTCACCAGGAGGCCCCGGGAACCGAACCCGGGGCCTCCCATATGGTAAACGGGAGCCCTACTGATTGAGCCACAGCCGCTTCCCAAGTAATATGCTTTAAAGTCAGGAAATTAGAGTTCTCCAATTTCATTCTTCTTTTTTAAGACATTTTTTGGCTCTTTGGGGCATCTTATCTTTCCAAATACATTTGATTATTGGCTCTTTGATTTCTGCAAAAAAGGCTGTTGAGATTTTTATTGGTATTGCATTGAATCTGTAAATCAGTTTGGGTAGAATTGACATCTTAACAATTCTTCCAATCCATGAACATGGAATATCCTTCCATTTATTTAAGTGTTCTTTGGTTTCTTTTAGCAATGTTTGTAGTTCTCTGCATACAGGTCCTTTATGGTCTTTGGTTAAGTTTATTCCTAAATATTTGATTGTTTTAGTCACTATTATAAAAGTTTTTTTTTCTGATTTCCTCCTCAGATTGCACATCAATGGTGTATAGAAATGCTATTGATTTTTGTGTATTAATCTTGTATCCCGACACTTTGCTGAACTAATCTATTAATTCTAGTAGCTTTGTTGTAGGTTTTTCAGGATTTTCTAGATATAGGATCATATCATCAGCAAATAGTGTAAGTTTTACTTCTTCCTTTCCTATTTGGGTGCCTTTTATTTCTTTGCCTAACCTAATTGCTCTAGCTAGAATTTCTAGCACAATATTGAATAATAATGGTGACAGTGGGCATCCTTGTCTTGTTCCTATTCTCAGTGGGAAAGCTTTCAGTCTTTCACCATTAAGTACAATGCTAGCTGTAGATTTTTCATATATGCACTTTACCATATTGAGAAAGCTTCCTTCTATCCTATCTTTTGGAGTGTTTTTATCTAGAAACGGTGCTATATTTTGTCAAATGCCTTTTCTTCCTCAATGGAGAGCATCATATGATTTTTCTTCTTCAGTTTATCAATGTTGTTTATTACACTAATTGATTTTCTTGTGTTGAACCACTCTTGCATACCTGGGGTAAATCCCACTTGATCATGGTGTATAATTCTTTTAATGTGTTTTTTTTTTTTTTTAATTCATTTTGCAAGTATTTGGGGGGGGATTTTTTCATCTATATTCATTAGAGGTATTGGTCTGTAATTTTCTTTTTTCGGAATATCTTTATCTGGTTTTGGTATTACATTGATGTTGGCTTCATAGAATGAGTTTAGTAGCATTCTTTCCTGTTGAATTTTTTGGAAGAGCTTAAGTAAGACTGGTATTATGTAATCTTTTAATGATTGGTAGAATTCACCTGTGAAGCCATCTGTTCCTAGGCGTTTCATCTTTGGGAAGTTTTTGATGACTGTTTTAATCTCTTCACTTGTAATTGGTTTATTGAGGTCTTCTATTTCTTCTGGGGTCAGTGTAAGTAGTTTGTGTATTTCTAGGAATTTGCCCATCTCCTCTACATTTTCTAGTTTTTTGGCAAACAGTTGTTCATAGTATCCTCTTATGATCTTTCTTATTTCTCTGAGGTCAGTAGTAATGTCACTCTTCTCATTTCTAGTTTTATTTATTTGTGTCTTCTCTCTTTTTTTCTTTGTCAGTTTAGCTAAAGGTTTGTCGATTTTGTTGATCTTCTCAAAGAACCAACTTTTGGTTTTGTTGATTCTCTCTATGGCTTTTTTGTTCTCAATTTAATTTATTTCTGCTCTGATCTTTACTATTTTTTTCCTTCATCTTGGTTTGGGATTAGTTTGCTGTTCTTTTTCTGGTTCTTCCAGGTGTGCAGTTACATCTTGAATTTTTTAGCTTTCTTCCTTTTTAATGTAAGCATTGAAATATAAATTTCCTTCTCAGCATTCCCTTTGTGGTGTCCCATAGGTTTTGATGTGTCGTGTTCTCATTTTCCTTTGTCCCAAGATATTTGTTGAATTCTCTTGCGATTTCTTCTTTGACCCACTTATTATTTAAGAGTGTGTTGTTATGAATTTTCCCTTTTTCTGGGCATTATTGATTTCTAGCTTCATTCCATTATGATCAGAGAAAGTGTTTTGTATAATTTCAATCTTTTTAAATTTATTAAGACTTGTCTGGTGACCCAACATATGGTCTATCTTGGAGAAGTATCCATATACATTGGAGAATGCATATCCTGCTGTTTGAGGATGCAATGCTCTGTAGATATCTGTTAGGTCTAGTTCATTTATCATATTATTCAAGCTTTCTGTTTCTTTACTTATCCTCTGTCCAGATTTTCTATACAATACTGAGAGTGGTGTATTGAAGTCACCAACTATTATTGTAGAGACTTCTATTTCTCCCTTCAGCTTTGCCAGTATGTGCCTCATATATTTGGGGCATTGAGGTTAGGTGCATAAATATTTAGTATAGTTATTTCTTCTTGCTGAGTTGCCCCTTTTATTAATAAATAATGACTTTCTTCAACCCTTATAACAGTTTTGCATTTAAAATCTATTTAATCTGATATTAGTATTGCTACTCCAGCTCTTTTTTGGTTACTATTTGCATGAAATATCTTTTTCCAGCCTTTCACTTTTAACATGGTTGTGTCCTTACATCTGAGGTGAGTCTCTTGTAGACAACATATAGATGGCTTATATTTATTTATCTATTCTATCAGTCTGTGTCTTTTGGTTGTGGAGTTCAAGCCATTAACATTCAGTGTTATTACTGTAAAGGCATTCCTTACTTCATCCATTTTGACTTTGGCTTTCTGTCATCATATCATCCTATTGTCTATCTTTTGACTCTTTAGTTTACCCTTTCTAATAATCTTCATTTCTACACTTTTCTCTAAGTCTGTCGCCCTTGTTTTTTCCTTTCAGGCTGCAACATTCCCTTTAATATCTCTTGTAAGTCTGGTCTTTTGGTAACATAGTCTATCAGTTTTTGTTTGTCTGTGAAGACTTTGAACTCCCTTTCGTTTATGAAGGACTGCTTTGCTGGATAGAGAACTTTTGCCTGACAGTTTTTCTCTTTCAGTACTTTAGATACGTCATACCACTTTCTTTTCTGATGAGAGGTCAGCACTTAATCTTATAAAGATTCCCTTGTATGTGATGCTTTGCTTTTCTCTTGCTGCTTTCAGATCTTCTCTTTATCTCTGATATTTGTCATTCTGCATAGTAGGTGTCTTGGGACAGGTCTATTTGGATTTATTCTGTTTGGGGTATATTGTCCTTCGATGTTGATATTTATGTCTTTCATAAGGTAAAGGAAGTTTTCAGTCCTTATTTCCTCAAATATTCTTTCTGCCCCTTTTCCATTTTCTCCTACTCTGGGACACCAGTAATGTGTATGTTTTTGTGTTTCACGTTGTCATTCAATTCCCTGAGACCCTGTTCCATTTTTTCCATTCTCTTCTCTTTCTGTTCTCCTGTCATTTGCAGTTTAGATATTTGGTCTTTGAAATCACTAATTCTGTCTTCAAGCAATTCAGATCTGCTCTTATATGCCTCTAGTGTATTTTTTATCTCATCCATCATGTCTTTCATTCCCATAAGGTCTGTTACTGTTCTTTGCAGACTTTCAAATTGTTCTTTATTTTCACCCAATGTCTTCTTAATATCCTTTATCTCTTTAGTCATATTTTCTTTCAATTCTTTAAATTGATTTAGGAGAGTTGTGTGATTATCATTGATTAATTGTCTTAAATCCTCTACCAATTCAGAATTTGTTTGTTTGTTCCTATGGCTGGTCCATCTCTTCCTGTTTTCCAGCATGGCTTGTGATTTTTTGTTGATGTCTAGGTATCCAATATGTTGGTGAATTTGCTCTGATGGTTAATTTCTTTCTCTTGTCTATTGTTATTATTTTTTCACAGCTCTTCTTTGATATTTGATTCAACATATCCTAAGTCTGTAAAATTGCCCATCTTAAGTTATCAGAATCATGCTAGGGATTCATTAATGGAGCACAGATGTTCTCCCAGAATTTAGGCAACAGAGAGACCCAATTGCAGTTTTTGTCCATGCAATTTCCAGACCAGCCAGCAGGTGGCGCTCGTTGGTTCATCTTTCCAACGAGGTGTATCTCTCAGTTTTCCTTTGTTTTGTTCTGGCCAGAGCCAAGATTCAAAGCAGACTCTGCTGGCAGAATGCACTGAAGAAAAGCCACCCAACCCACCTCCCTTTTCCCTTGTAACAGCTGACAGGGAGGAGGATGTCTGCTTCCCTCTCAGTCTGCTGCAATGAGCCAGGGGTTTTACCCCTGCTTAATATGTTGGGGGTGGGGAACGGGAGCCCTTCCCTGCCACCAGGAGGTTTAGTAACTCACAGTTTATTGTTTCAGGTTCTTTGCCTCTCTGTCCCTCACCCTCCTGGGAGTTGTGAAGCACTGTCCTGGCCTGCTGACCCCCAAAGCAGGTCCCTCAGGCAGTTTTTGACTCTTTCTCCATTGTTTTGAGAGAGCTGAGCCTTGTGTGTCTGATCCAACACTATCTTCCCACAGTCCTCCATAATATCATTTTACCTCAACAAACATTTGTGAGCAACAAGTACATGTCGGGCACTCTGTTAAAGGCTAGGAATATAAAGTTGTGCCCTCAGGGATCTCTCACCCTACTGGAAGGGGGGAAATGATGGTGAAAATAAAGAAAAGGAGAAGTCATCTTTAAAATATAGAACTTTAAAACCCCACCTGGAAACCTCCTGAGGCATTCTGCAAGACCCTGGCCACAGATCCCATTTGGAATTCTTTCCGGGGTTAAGGAGAAGTCCCAGATAACCCCACAGGCCTCCTTAGTGGGCCCCTGAGAGCTAACAGGTGGGGATGGTTAGGCCCCTCCCTAACATTATGAAGGGGTAGGAGTAAAGATTTTTAAAAAGCCTAACTCGGGGCACCATGCAGCATGCCTGCAATCCATGTCTCAGACTGTGTACTCTTTTCTTGTTTCTCCTAATAAACTCTTTACTCCTTGCCTAAAAAAATGTATTGATATAAATATAGATATATAGATATATAAAATTTCCTGGACTTGGATATGGAATGATTGAAGGTTTAGTTAAGAGAAGAGTAGAAAGGAAGAACAATTTATGGCTTGAAAAATTGGGTGCCTATTGTTACCTCCAACTGAGCTGGATAATATGGGAGAAAGAATCATTTGGATGGAGAAGATAGTTTAGTTCTAGACATGGTGAAACTGATGTACCTGTAACATATCCGGTTGAAAACATCCCATAGGCAAGCATTCATTTATTGAAATACTTTTTGGGAGGTTATTACAGTACTCCAGACAAGATATGATTGTTGTTCAGACGAGGGTATTAGCAATAAAGATGGAGAGAAGTAAAGAGATTTTGCTACCATATTTTAAAGGTGTCAAGTTGGTCAAGAATTGGATGGGATGGGTGAAGAAGAAAGAGAAGTAAAGGCAGCTGAATTTGTGATTCTGCAGTTGAGGAAGATGTCAGGACTAGAGAAGGGTCTTTGGGAGTAATTATATGGGTGGCAGAGAAAAGTTTGAGGCTGAAAATATCACATTGGGGCATATGTAAAGTAAGAACATGAGGCAACACAAGCCAGTACAGACATTAAAACACAGGCAGCCTTTCAGCCAGAACCACCATCTTGCAGTAATTCACCAAAATGATGAACACAAAGGGAAAGACAAGAGGCACCCACTATATGTTTTCTAAGCCTTTTAGAAAACCTGGAGTTGTTTCTCTGGTCACATACATGCAACTATACGAGAAAGGTGATATTGTAGATATCAAGGGAATGGGCACTGTTCAAAAAAGAATACCCCACACGTTACAATGGCAAAACAAGAAGAGTCTACAATGTTACCCAGCATGCTGTTGGTATTGCGATAAACAGGTTAAGGGCAAGATTCTTGCCAAGAGAATTAATGTATGTATTGAGCATGTTAAGCACTCTAAGAGTCAAGATAGATTCCTAAAACATGTGAAGGAAAATGATCAGGAAAAGAAGGAAGCCTGGGTTCAACCAAAGCACCAGCCGGCTCCACCCAAAAAAGCATACTTTGTGAAAACCATTGGAAAGGAGCCTGAGCTACTGGAACCTATTCCCTATGAATTCATGGCATAAGAGGTATAAAAATTAAATAAAAGCTTGTGGATTGTAAAAAAAAAAAGTGGAAAAAAAAAAAACAGGCAGAGGAAGCAAAAGGAGAGTGGTAATAAATAGTCATAAAGATAGGAGGACACTCACTAGAAAATAGAATGAGGGTAGAGAAGGGAAAGCTGAGGTTTAATCTGTACAGAATTGGTAAAAAGATTTTTTGTAAATCTTTGGAAATAAATAGAAATGGTGAAAGCACATCATAGTGTTTGTAACTTGCAGAGCTATTATATGGGTATGACAGTGATTGAAAGGGTAAGTCTAAGGTCATGTATATTACTAGAAGGAAAGTAAAAAATGTAACATGGAATTGTAATTGTATAACATAGTAAAACCTCATGTAAAACACCAATATGGGTAATATTGCATATATAAGGCGGTTTTTACAAAATATAAATACAAATAAACTAGAGAGACAGAAACAGTAGCAGCTATATCACAGGGGAAGCATCGAGAGATTGAGATGGGTTTTGTTTGTGTTTGTTTTTTGTTTATTATTATTACTATTATTGTTGTTGTTGTTGTTGTTATTACTGGAATAATGAAAATGCTCTAAAAATGATTAAAGTGATGGATGCACAACTATGTGATTATACTGAAAACAATTGATTGTACACTTTGAATGAATTTATGCTTCATTAATATGTATCAGTAAAATTGATTTGTTAGAAAAAAAGTATAAGGGATTCCCATACACCCATCCCTTCCCCCTCCCACACTTTCCCCCATTAACAGCATCTTTTATTAATGTGAAATTCTTAAAATGTCAATATTAGGGATTCTCTTTACTGAGTTTGCATTACCATGTGTTTGCAGTTAATAATATTTGGTGAAATTTGTTTGGCAATGTAGCCAACATTGTAAGGGGGCCAATTTTAAAGTTCTGTGTTATAATATCCAAAATTATAAAGAGAATTTCTTGGCACTTATAGTGTCCCTTTGCATTACTATAAGAATAAAGCCGAACTTTTATTTTGTAGGTATTTATTTATTATATTTTATATGTATTTATCTTTTTAATAAGCACATTCCTTATTTCACTGAGCATTTTTTTTTCTCTCAAACTCAACTAAATGTATAAAAGATACACTTGAAGAACAAGAAGCCTACATATCATGCAAAATAATTGGAAATAAACATTTTTTATTAAAATGGACAGATACTGTGTCAGCAACATACAGTGTTTGTCTATCCAGTAAGCAAACGCCCCAAAACAAAATGTCTTTGATTATCTGATATAACTATTTTTGGAAGTAACTATGGCTACATGCCAGAATTTGCTGGCAAATTCTGAAGTTTTCCTGTTACATCCATTATTGATATATAATTGAAAAAAAATTTTTAATTAAAAGGCAGTCCACAATATTTATAATAGTAGAAACACATCTTGAGTTCTTTAACGTTTCCCTGAGTAAATCTAACACCATGAAGGTGTAAAACCTTGCACAGAATAGAAGGCCCATGATTCAGTGAGTAAAAAGCTGAGTGGCAGTTACCCTAATTCAACTATATTTATAAGGTCAAGTCACATAACTTCCTCTGTAAAATTTCACTTGGAAAAATGATCAGTCTACGTATTAAAAAAAAGATAGGGGGACACTAAAAAAGCCTGGAGTACCATGTCATACCTACTAGAATAGCTATTCTTTAAAAAGAAACCTAGCAAGTGTTTGGTGAGGATATGGAGAAAAATGGAATCTTGTGGTGGCAATGTGAAATGGTGCAATGTTGAGGAAAGCAGTTTGGTGGTTCTTCAAAAATGTTAAACATAGAATCATCACATGATCCAGCTATTTCATGCCTAGATATATGAAAGCAGAGACCCAAACAGATATTTTTATGCTGATGTTCATGGCATTATTATTCACATTGACCAAAAGGTGGAAGCAACCCAAGTGTCCATCTCAGATGAATGGACAAATATAGTGTGGTATATCCATACAATGGAATATTATTCAGCCATGAAAAGGAATGAATATGTCCCACTTGTCTTCTATATTTTCCCTCATATTTTCTTAGCCATAGTCTGTCCTAAAGACACATCCTCACCATGTCCTTTGTTTCCCACCCCTTTCTGGGTCAGCCTCTTGAAACAAGACTCCTGTCTGGTGTCACTTGCCAATTGAACAAAACCAGATTCGGTAAAGCAGAGCAGAAATTTTATTCTTTGATCAAAGAATGGAGATGGGTGGACTTGTGTCGACAAAGCACCTTCTTCCAGAAGGGAAGGAAGCAGGGTCCTTTTATTGAGGAGTCAGGGTTGGTAGGGAGGTTAGCAGTTTGATATTGTTTATGAATTCCAAAAATAGATATCGGATTATGTTTGTAAACTGGTCTGTCGGAGGTTTCACTTTTACTTGATTAAATTATGATTAGGGCTTTGATTGGGCCATGTCAGTAGGGCATGGACTCACAGATAAAAGACATGGCAAAGGACAGAGTTGGGAGTTTTGAAATGGAGCCTGGGAAGTAAGCACCCAAAGGAGCAGAGCAGCTGTGAGCCAGGAGAGAATTGAGCCACAGGGATAGAGACAGAGCCATTTGCCTGATAGTCTACAGCTGACCTTGTGGAGAAAACTGGAGCTGAGCCCGGAGAGAAATGAGGCCCAGGAAGAGAGGAACCCAGGAAGCCTGAGCCCTGGCAGATGTCGGAGCCATCTTGCTCCAACACGTGGTAAGACTTTGGTGAGGGAAGCAACTTATGCTTTATGGCCTGGTAACTATAAACTCCTACCCCAAATAAATACCCTTTATAAAAACCAACTGATTTCTGGCATTTTGCATCAGCACCACTTGGCTGACTAATACAGGAGGGGTTGTGTGGACATGTACAGTGGTCTTTCTTTGTGTTCAGACCTCTGAGTTCAGGTTATCTAGACATGTGTAGTGTCACTTCTTTGCTCTTAGCATTTCTGCACTCAGGTTGCTTGGCCATGCATAGACGTCTCTTTGTTCTGCACCTGGGTTACCTGGCCACATGCCAAGGTCTCTTCTTTGTGTTTAGTACTTCTGCACTCAGGGTTGTCTGAACATGTGTCAATTCTCTTCTCTGTACTTAGTGTTCCTACACTTGATTCCTGAAAGCAAGCATAGCTTTAAACAAAGGGCTAGGTGGAAATTTTCATGAGTAGTTATCTGAGTGACACTTCTTTCTGGTAACACTTTGGGTCTCCTTCCTTCCTAACTACTTTCTAATGGGTTGGGATGGGGACACATGGACAGGAAAGACTTAAGAGACAACACCCACTAGAAATGTGTGCCCTCCTGTCCAGTCATTCAGATATGCGAAGTATCTGAGTTCTCATTGGGAGGTCCTCTCCATTGCCCTCTTCTGTGAGGTAGGAGATTCCCTGCAGCTTTACTACTTCTCCCTAAGTTCTCACCCATACATGGTGGCATACATCACCATATTTTTCTTAGGGGATATCCTCACTGAGCTCAGCAGTCAGCTCTCTTAAGTAATATATCTGCAACATGATGCAAGCCTAGCCTCCTTCTGCTGGGTGTCCTTGACCCATGGAGAATTGCCCTATTCTTATCACATCAAACAGTTGAAAACAATTTTCTCTACAACTGTCCCTGATCTAGACCTCCTGTCTCTCTTTAATTTTCTTCCCCATTCCCACCCCCGACTTCCACTGACATATGCATAAAAACCACAGAAGGTCTACTGCATAAGCAGACATTCAACCAGGGAAAGGGATACCAGTCTCCCCTTCTTATAAACAATTGTTCCTCAGAGCCCCTATCACTTAGTTTGATGGAGTCCTGGGAGAAAGGGTTGCTGAGTAGGCAACAACTATGGGGAGGGCAAGGAAAAGGCTCCTATGCCAATCTTTAACACATTATTGAGTCATGCCTTCCAGCTTTGTCTTCTGCTTATATACGTTAGGGATAATGATGATGTTTAGGGGGTAATACAGTGATTTGACTACTTGATAAGCTTTGAAGGAGCATGTGCACCCCAATTGTTAGGTGGCTCTTTGTCTTCATCTTTGGGTGTCAGTCTCCAGGAGAAGTCCTATGCACCATCCAATTCTACTGTTCAGATTCTGTTAAGATGAGGTTGAGTTTAGTGCATCTTCCAATAAACATGAGTGAGCCTTTTAACTATTTGCAAAAAAAGAGGCTTTACAACCTGCATTGTTCCTTTCTTCCTTATTTGTTTGGATGCTTGAACATTCAAACAAAATGCAGAACAACCATTAAAGTCCTAGTAGAATTCTGATCTTCACCCCCCCCCTCCTGAAATTATGTTGTAGGCTCCTGAAAAATTCACACAAGTGAAAATGGTAAGCCTTTCTTCATATAACTAATCTCTGGGCCCTGATTTACTCGTACTACCCAAGACAGATGCTGTCACCCAGAAAGACCCATCTCATCAGCATTGTAAAATAATTTGGAGTATAAGCATTTTTAATAATAACAATTCTGAGTTATTCATCAAACTCATGTATTTGTTAAATGTATCCTCAGAGTATTGTGTCTGATAATACTCAGAGAATTGCCAATATAACTCAGAATTGTCACAATACAGTCCAACATTTGCTCCCAAAATCACTGTCTTTTCAATGGGCTTTAGGTCGTAGTAGGGGGTAGCCCCATTGTTGTAACATGAAGTGCTGTACTGGGTAGCATATAAATAACAATACTAGGCTTCTGCCTCAGGAATTTGCCACATGTAATAATAAAACAACTTTATTGGCTTAGTCCTGGCAAATCTAAGGACACGGGGTGTTCCTTTATGAGCTTTGGCTTTGCTTTGTGTGTGTGTGTGTGTTAAATACTTCCATGACTTGAGAACATAAAGTTCCTTTCCTTAATTTTTCTAAAATTTCTGAAGTTTTGGCTTTCACGTTTAGATAATCTTATCACTTAGAACAGGGGTTCTCAACCACGGGTCTGTGAGCTTGAATTGAAAGTTTTAAAAAAATGTTATTCTTGTGGGAACGTGTTGGTTCAGGTGTGATATATTTATTAAACAATACTTGGTATAGTGTGGACTTAGTAGGGGGTCTGTGGTTTTCACCAGCCTGGAACAAAAAAGGTTAAGAACCCCTGTGTGGTAGTTTGATATTATGTATGAATTCCAAAAAGAAATATAGATTATGTTTGTAAACTGGTCTGTTCCTCTGGGCATGATACCCTTTGATTGTATTAGATTCAGGTGTGATGCCTTTGATTAAATTATGTTAAGATTAGGGCTTTGATTCAACCATGTCATTAGGGCATGTTTGAGTCCCCAGCCCCTTGATTGGCTATATAAATGGATGCTGAATCAAGAACACAGAAGTAGATACACGGAGAAGAACATAGAGGAAGAAAGACAGCTCCAAAGAAAGGGCAGTGGCCCCAGGAAGAGAGATGAGCCATTTGCCTGACAGTTTGCAGCTAAAAAGACCAGAGCCCTGAGCAGCTGAGCAGGCCTGGAAAGAAACAAGCCCTCCAGCCTACAGCTGAGATCAGAAGAAGCTGGGCCCATGGAGCCTTAAGAGGAAAGAGGAAGGCTAAACCTTCACAGATACTGGCAGCCATCTTGCTTCAACATGTGGCAACAGACATTTGGTGAGAAAGTACCTCTTATGGTACCTTGGGTTGGACTTTTTAGGGCCTTGTGACTGTAAGCTTCTATCCCAAATAAATACCCTATAAAGGTATATTTTTTATAAAAAAGCCAACAGATTTCTGGTACTTTGCATCAGCACCCCTTTGGCTTACTAATGTACCCTGACTTAGAAGAAATATGTGAGTGTGTGTGTTTGTATATGTGCATTGTGAGGTAGGAATGCAATCTTACTTGTTTCACATATAGAGCTAGTTGTCTCAGTATCATTCGTTGAACAATCCATTTCTTCCCAGTGACTGGCAGTGATACCATGTCGTGTATTAAATTTCCATAATATATAAATTTAATTCTAGGTTCATTTTTCTGTTCCATTTGGTCAGTCTACCTTGATTACCATAACATCATAACAATCTCAATTTCTGATAGACCAAAATCCTGTTTTTCTTCATCAAAATTGTCAGTGTTGGTCATTCTCTTCCATATAAATTTTCTAATCAGTTTTTATATGTTCCAAGAAAAGCACAAGTAGAATATTTATTGTAATGCATTGGACTTATAAATATCTTTGGGTATAATTAATAGTTATTTCCTGTATCAAGGCAATACAGTTAATTCCTAACCTATTTGAAGTTGGTATAATAACCAGTATGAAGTGGCCAGTCTTTACAATTTCTTGAGAACTACTTTTATGGCCTAGTCTTTCCTCATCTCATGGTTTCAGAGTCTATAATGATTCATTAGATAAGTCTCATTCCCTGGGTTATTCAAATCTGCTATATTTTTGCTAATATATGCCTAATTGTGCTATCAATTCCTGAGTAAGGTATAATAAAATTTCCTATTTAGTACTGTATTTGTCAGTTTTTTTGCCTTGTAATCCCATCACTTTTTGATCTCACTATATATTTATTATGTCTTACTAATAAATTTATGATTTATCACTCTGTAATATCCTCATTATGCCTCATAATATTTTTGCCTTAGTTGCCTTATAGCCTATTTCCTTTAAAATTCATGCAGACAACAACTTTCTATTGGTTAGTATTTTCTTGGTGTATCTTTTTCTGTACATTTACTTCCAACCTTTATGAGCCTCGAGATTTGGGTTTGTCTCTTGTAAAGAGTTCATTTTGTACCTCTCTGGCAAACCCTCTCAAGGAAATACTGTAATATTTATTGTGATTACTAATATAATTTCATTTGGTTTTATCTATTTCCATATCATTTTGTACTCAATATCTTTTCTGTTTTCTTTCCTACATTTGGATTGATTAAGTGTATTATTTCATTTTACCTTTCTATTTATTTGACAGTTATAGCGTATAATCTATTAAGCAAACTACAGTCCACAGTCACATCTGGTCTGCTTGCTGTTTGTTTAAATTAACTTCTATGGAACTTGTTTACATGAGGGAAAATTTAAAAGACAAGGAGAACCTATCCTTATGACCCATAACAACTGGAAGATAAAGAGAAAACTATAAAGAGCAATGAACTCTATCCCACACCTGTGTGTAAATAAATAAATAAATAGATGGATAATGTTAAATAATGATGCAGCAAATGAAAAATCTAAAACTAGCCCGGATCAAAAAGTTCTAGAGGATTTGGCAAAATCAGTAAGTTGAGGTGGGAGATAAGGTGAAGAAAGTAAAAGGCTTTACTAAAGGCAATTTAGAGGAAAAAAAGGAATGAAGTTCTGAGACTTGTTACAGAATGTGTAAACCTTGAAACCATTATGCTAGGTGAAATGTCAGACACAAAAGGACAAATAGTATATGTTTCTACTTAAAAGAAATATGTAGACTAGGCAAATTCCTAGACACAAAATAGATTAGAGGTTGTTAGGAACTGAGGGGAGTGGGAAATGGGGAGTTTTTGCTTAACGGGTATAGCATTTCTGTTTAAAGTTTTGGTAATGTATGGTGGTAATGGTTGTACAACATTGTAAATTTAATTAATGTCACTGAACTGTGCACTTAAAATGGTTAAAATGGCAAATTTTATTTTATTTTTTTTAATATGTATATATATTTACCACAATTCAAAAATAAAGAATGGTAGCATGGAAACAAAAGGAGAAGAGGATTTCAAAAAATGGGGAGAGTTCAATAAAGTTCAACAAGGTCAATCCAAAGAGTAGTCTCGTCAGACAAAGAATGAAAGTCTGTCAATGAACTTGGCAATTAGGAAGTCACTATTGAATACGGCAGTAGTTTTCCTAAAGTGATTGGGTTAAAATGTATTTTGTATACATTGTACACATATATGCATGTGCATATATTTTAATAAATACTTATAATCTGAATATTTCTATAATTTTAATGAAAGTAGGTATAGTTATTTAATAGGCTAATGTACCATGGTAAGAATATTTATTTCTCAATTATTTGGCATTTGAATTTCTTAATAATTTTTAACCATTATAAATCATGCCATAAATGACTTTTTCAATAAAATGCTAAAACTTTTTTTCTGATTAGTATTCCCCAAAAAATCAATTTAAGGAAAGAAGTACATCTTAGTACCTTAAAATGATTTAAAGGCTCTAATTTTGAGTAATGATTCTGAGGAGACTTTTTTTTTTTCTCTGTTATTTTCAGATGGAGATAATTATGTCTTTGGCTGGTAGCTGGAGTGCACATTTCCAAAACAAGCATTTTCTTAGCATATTATATTCTGGAGTCCTTTATTAATACAGCACTGTAGAATATAATAATCTTCTAAATATGGATCAGTATCCTTTCTATATATTATAAACAATTTAATTTATCCATTAGTAATAAGTTTCTTCACTTTCAACTGTCTAAAATAATTTCCCATCTATTAGCTATTTTTTTGACCTCACTGCACTTGAGTTCCTCAATCTAAGTTTTATTTTAACAATCACAATTCTCTCATCTAATTAACAAAAAAATTGGGCCATTGCCTCAGTGGCCTACATTCAACCTTATTTTGACTGGCAATTTTCTAATGTCTCGCTCTCCTTTCCACCCCTGCACTTACAGTACTTTCTCTTCCATCCAGTTCATTCACTTTCCCTAGTTCTATTTGTGCCCAATCTGGTTTTTTCATGGTTCATTTTCTTTTTCTCTTATTTACTTAGTAACCTATCCAAATCTTTTCAGATGCTTCAGTAAGCATCCAGTTATTGATTCAGGATAAATTCCTGGAGGTAGAGTAGCCAAGACAGTGAATATGAAAATTTTAAGACTTTTTGCACATGTTGCCAAATAACCTCTGGAAAAATTGTCTGCATTCTCACCCCAGTATATTTGACACCCTCATTAGAAGATTCTTCTCTATTGGGAATCCAAATCTGCCTGCCTTTAACTTGGATGTAGAGCTACATGACATAAAATCTAATTACCCTTCCCCATGGCAGTCCTTCCAATGTTTAACAAAAACCATTCTCTGCCCACTAAGTCTTCCTTGTTCATCATCAACACTTAGTTCCTGTAGCAATTCTTTAAGAATTTAGGTACTTTCAGCACCTCAACTGATAAATTGTATCTTGTCCCAAGAAAAGCAGATTCCTTTTGATTTATGGTGTCATTAAATGAACAATATTTTGGTTAGGCTTGAACTTAACAGAGCTCAGTGAAAACCTTCTATCAGTATACAACCTTGTCTGGCAGCCATGTCTACCTGTCTTGCACTCAGCTAAAATTTCTGGGGCCTCTTTTTTCACATGAAAGCAGGTTGACATGTTTCTCCCTTCCTGTACTTGTGCCACTTGCCTTGTTTAACCTAATGTGAAATATTACTTTACCTTGAGTAAATATTCTCTTATAGATAGGAGTACATTTTTCTAGCCCAAGGTTGCTCAGGTTGTGTACTACCCAACTCTAGAGAGCACATTAATATTAGTAGTTTTTTAAGTTTTATTTATTTGTTACTGTAATTTTCCAACAAGTAGTGGTAGAATCTTTTTTCCTTCTTGTCTTTTACTTTTACTCTTCTTGTAAAATTTTATTGAAGTATATCATTCATACATGAACATACATAAAAGCAAGAGTATAGTAAAAGTTGTGAACTTCTTAATACAAAACAAACATGCATGTCATCATACAGGGTGGCAGTGGAATCTTGAGGAAGGTATAACTTATTTCAGATTCACCTAAAAGTGCCATTTAGACTACCAAAAAGAATGTTTCCATTATCAATATGTTTGAAAATACTAAATCTGAAAGCCAAAATTTAAATATTTCTCCAACATGTGTTATAGTATAAATCCACCCTAGTATAGCGTCATCAAAGTTGATGGTTTAAAAAATGCTCAGAATAGGGCCAAAGAGAAAAGCTTGTGCATACCACTAAAGAGTATCTTATAGCCTGTCATGAAATCATTTATATACCATTTAGGAAAAGCCATACAACCAGTTAAGAGAGTCCTATCTTTATATTTGAAGGAGAGCTTGACAAGATGGACCACCCTTGGCTCCTGCTTTGTTAACTTGTTACCTTATAGGTGGTGCTCTTCTCTGTTCTGAGGTTAAATGTTTCTGTGGATAAGTCCAATATCAGCCTCATTTTCTCTCCTTTAACCTGTTTTCCTGACTGTCTAAAGGATTCTTTCCAATGCTTTTTCTAGGATATGTCTTTGTGTTGACCATTCTGAATGACTTTTCACTGATACAGTGGGGCACCCATTCCATAAGTAAGGCTTACTTATTTCAGAAAAAAATTCTTTAGTCATATTTTTAAACAATTATTCTGTTCCATTGTTTTGGTTTTTCTTCGGGGATTGCATTGCATATGTTGGATCTCTTTTACCTATCTTCAATATCTGTCCTTTTCTCTCTAATCTTTATCTTTTATTTCTCTGTACCATTTATTTGCCTTTTTTGTTTTCATCTTCTATGTCTTGTAATTTACCTTTGTTTTCTTTATTTTGCATCTTGTAATTTGGGCCTGATTTTAGAGATGTTTTCCTTTTCCTTGCTTTCTATCAATTCCGCCATTTCCTGTTTCACATCCTCCCACTGACTGCCTATATAACCTTCTGTTTTCTTTTATCTCTTCCTTGATTTCTTATCATTCTTTTTTGTGTTCTTCCTTTATAGCTTTAATCGCTTCATTAATTTTTTTTTAACTCAGGCTAGAATTTTGGGCTACACTTTACATCTGCTTTGTGGAAACTTTTTTTTTCTGGTGAGTTTTCATTATTTCCAAGAAAATCGTGGCCACTGTTTTTCCTATTTTTTATAGTAACTGCATGTATATTCGTTTTATGTTACTCCTATTTGAATGAGTTGGCTTTTCCTAGACAGTCAGAAGAAAACTTGTGTGAAGAGAATGGTGGGCAGTAGGTTTCCAAACATTTATGCATCAAGGGATTTATTGACTGCTGCTATAGTGACAAACTGTTTCCTTATAAAAATGATGAATCTGTGAATCCCAGACCCACACCTAGTTCTGATCTTCCCCAATTTCCTCGTGGGTCACCTCAGAGGCTGCCTGTCACATAGGCTCACACATGACACCATCACTTGTAGAAGTAAGCTTTTTCTGGCTCTTGATGGGATTTTCCCACTCACTTTCCACCACCCAGATGAATCCCAGTCCTTTCCACAGCACTTTCCGCTTAGGCCAAGGCCCTCACTTTTGGGGAAGGGATATTTGAGAGGGATTTCTAAGCACTGCTCTATCTAGGTCTCCTTCATACTTCCCATTCACCTGCCACGTGTTGTGACTTCCATACTTCCCATTCACCTGCCACGTGTTGTGACTTCCATTCTCAGCTTCCTGCCTGGCTCTGACTTTAGAGTTCCTGGGTTTTCTTCTGGCTTTTCTAATGCAACCTGTGGGTAATTTTCATCTTGTTGTGTTGTTGTTTTTGTTGTTGGTAATGGATTCCGGGAGACGAAATGAGAAAATTCAGTTCCTGTGAAAAACAGAAGTCTTGTTAACATTTTAAAATATTTTCCTCCTAGTCTTTCATTAAAAAGCTCATATATGTGTTTACTTATCAACCAAGTTAATCTTCAAAAATAAAAATAATGCATAGTTGGCTTATCCTACTACTTCTTAGTAAGCCCACGCTGCTTCCCTTAGTGATCAGAAACCTTCCATTTAACAGCCTGTTCTAGGATGATAATGAGTTCTAAAGTCAACCCATCAAGCTGTTACATACATAAACTATTTTTTTTTTTAAGATTTAAAAGATTTCTCCAGCTTCAGTCTCTTGCTGCCATTGTTTCTTTCAACAGTCTTCACAATTACCCACCTTGATTCTGGGGCCCAAGCTGAGAGCTTTTTGAGTACACATGATTATAATTTTTCTGGGCATAAAAACTTAAGCTTAATGTTTTTAAATGCATGCTCTTTCTTAAAAGAAAAATGTCTTGATTTGGAAAACTAAATTATTAATTTAATAGATCTTACAATATTTTAAATCAACATCCTGCATGCTAACTTTTTAAGCATAATGTATGTGTTTGAGTCATGGTGGATCTTCATGCTGTAATGACATCACAGTCATATTAACCAGAGAAAGCTATAGAATGGCCAGACTTTATAAACAGGAAGACTAATATTAACTCCCTAGATAAAATAACATGCCTTAAATTAATTTGCTAGTACAAATTATACTATCTTTACCTCTCACCATAGCCTAAAAATTTAAGAGCTCTTTCAAAAAAAAAAATATATTTATTAAATGCTTATTGCCAGGCCCTGTGCAAATGCAAAAGATACAGTTATAATCATACAGATAGGGTTCCTATTCTCATGCCCCTTATTATCCAGTGGGGAGACAGGCAAGACTCAAATCAATTCCACCCCCCCCAAAAAAAATGTAAATTTACCACGTGGTAAGGGCTCCTGTAGACTTATGCTGGAAGCTCTTCTCTGGCTCTCTGGCAGTGAGCTCTATGCAATCAGGGCTGTCCCTTTCTTCAGTGAGCGGAATGTGGCTAAATTCATCTGCTACATGTGATAGAGTCCTTTGTGGAGCCCAGAAAATTATGTTCTTAAATTGGTCCATTCCTGTGGGTGTGGGACCGTTTGATTGGATTGGATTCAGTTGAGGGCCAATTGATAGGATTGCTTCAGTGGGGCATAGCCCACGGTGGGTCTTGGTCCTCTTGCTGGAGTACTTTATAAACGGGAGAGAGGAGGCTGCAGAGTCAGAGAAAAAGGCCTAGAAGCTGAGAGAGAAAGCCACAGATGGAGCAGCCAGCAGCTGAAAGCAACAGAGTCCAGAGGAGAAGGCAGGGATCTGTAGACACTGTCATTGTGCCCTGGCATGTGCCTGATTGCCTACAGCTGCAGCTCTGGGAGAAAGCATCTTGATTTAGACACTTTCACAGCCTCAGAACTGTAAGCTTGTAAATTAATTAATCCCCATTGTAAAAGCCAACCCATTTCTGGTATATTGCCTTGGCAGCCTTTAGCAAACTAAAACGGGACCAGGGTCCCCATAGATTCTAAGGGATAGGCAGATGGTATTTCTCAGCACTCCCCTAAAGAGCTGGCATCTAAGATCAGACTGCTGGATGCCTGAGCCCAAAACGTTTGTTCCCTGCCTTTCCCTCATACAAGGCACCCATCATGTTTGCACTAGTAAAAGAGTGACCAACAAGGAGGAAGGGTCTCTGCACAGTGCATTCGGATTTGACCCAAGCAAGTCTCTTCAAGGATGCTAGAATGTGTGGACTAATAGGCTTCTGAACCTTCCACTCTTATCCCTTGAGTGATCACTTTGCTCAATAAACTACAAAGGGAGATTGCGATACAGTAATAGCTACGGACTTGAGAAGTTCAGGGAAGTATACCCTGGGAAGTGATGGTTAGGATTCAGTCTGATGGAAGAGCAAGAATGAAATTAGACAATGAACCAAAGGAATGGTGTACCAAGCAGAGGGAAGCGTATATGCAAAGGCAGGAAGAACAAAAGGATCAGACATAAATCTAGGGTTGCTACATCACCAAGATGGTTGCAAGATGATGCTTGAAAGATATGCAGAACTGTATCGTTCATGGTCCTGAAAGTCATGTTTAAAATTTGAATTTTTATATCCGTGTGTGTGTATGTGTGTGTATGAGGGTGAGTGTCAGGGAAGCTAACGAACACCCGACACGTATACACTCATTCTCATCCCTCCTAGGCTTCTACCCTAACACCCTGCATATCCTCTTTGCCTTTGGAAAACATCCCTTTGGATGGTGCTTTAGCAAGCAAATAACCAGGAAATGGGGCGGGTTAAACAATGTGAATTTATTCACTCACAGCTTTAGGCTGGGAAAGTCCAAATCAAAGCATCATCAAGGCAATGCTTTCTCCTCAAAGACTGGCATTCTGGGGCTGGCTGCCAGCAATCCTTGGCCCTTCACTTGTCACATGGCAAGACACACAGTAGTATCTCCTGGTCTCTACCTTCTCTTCTGGGTTCCATTCCTGTTCAGCTTCAGGCTACTCCCTCTGTGTCTCCTCTCTCTGTCTGAATTTCATTCTGCTTATAAAGGACTCAAGTCATAGGATTAAGACCCATCCTAATTGAGGAGGGCTACACCTTAACAGAACTAGCCTCATTCAAAGGTCTTACATACAATGGGTTCACACCCACAAGAATGGATTAACTTTAAGAACATGTTTTTCTGGGGTCCACACAGTTCCAAACCAACACAGCTGGAGTGAGAAAAGAGGGAAAATGGAAGAAGGAAAACCAGTTAGAAGACAAGTATAGTATTCCATAGTATTCTAGGTGAAAGGAAATGATGATTGGGATTAGGATGGTAGTTTAGTTTCCTAGTTTGCTTAAAGCAATACCATGAAATGGTTCAGCTTAAGCAATGGGAATTTGTTTGCTTATGGTTAGAGTCCAGGAAAATGTCCAAACCAAGACATCATCAAGGCGATGCTTTCTTCCCAAAGATCAGGCAATCCTTGACGCTTCTGCCACATGGCAAGGCACATGGTAGCATCTGCTGGTCTGTCCCTTCTCTTCCAAGTCTTGTTGCTTTCAGCATCTTGCTTCTGTGGCTTTCTCTCTTTGTCTGAATGTCATTCTCTTATAAAGGACTCCAGTAAGAGGATTAAAACTCATTCTGATTGAAGTGGGTCACTAGTTAACTGAAGTGACCTCATTAAAAGTCCTACTTACAATGGGTCCACACCCATAGGAATGGGTTAGATTCAAGAACACGTTTTTCTGGGGTACATCAGCTTCAATTCATCATAGATGGTGTAAGAGATATTGAGAGAAGTAAGTCTATATTTTCCAGATATTCCAAACCTATAGGACATGGTAATGGGGTGTGTATTAGCCAAAAGGGGCGCTGATGCAAAGTACCAGAAATCTGTTGGCTTTTATACAAGGTATTTATCTGGGGTAAAAGCTTACGGTTACAAGGCCCTAGAGAGTCCAGTTCAAGGTACTATAAGAGGTACTTCCTCACAAAACGTCTGTTGTCACGTGTTGAAGCAAGATGGCAGGCAATGTCTGCAAGGGTTCAGCCTTCCTCTTCCTCTTAAGGCTCCATGGCCCAGCTTCTTCCGATCTCAACTGTAGGCTAGGGGGTTCGTTTCTTTCTGGCTTCAGCAGCTCTGTTCTTTTTACAAGGTCAGCTGTAGACTACCAGGCGAATGGCTCGTCTCTCTTCCCCGGGCCGCACGATCAAAGTTTATTCCTCTTCCGTGTCTGTGGAGCTCTCTCTATTCCTCTGTGTATTTCTTCTTCTGCCTTCTTGATTGAGTGTCCATTTATATAGCCCACCAAAGGGGTGGGGACTCAACCCCACACCCCCTAATGATGTGGTCAAATCAAAGCCCCAATCCTAACATAATTTAATCAAAGGCATCACATCTGAATCTAATACAATCAAAGTGTATCACACCCAGAGGAACAGACCAGTTTACAAACATAATCAATATCTCTTTTTGGAATTCATAAATAATAATCAAACTGCCACAGGGAGGGAGAGAGAAGTTTCTAGAATGGTGCCTAGATTTCTGATTTGTGAAGTAGGGAACTTTAGAAGAGCCTGTATGTTTACTGTGGAGGGTGGGGATGGTGGGGAGAAACTGAGTCTGATTTTGAAGATGCTCTGTATGAAGTATCTTTGAAGTATCTCAATGAAGTTGTCAAGTGCCAAGTTGGATAAGTGGGTCTGAAGCTCATATAATTTTTGAGTCCTCTGCGTTTGAGGGTCTCCTGGGGTTCAAAGTTCTCTTCTCTGCACTTCTTCCTCTTCTACGCTTTCCAATTTGAAAGTCCTTCACTCTGGCAGACAAAATGGTAGGAAAATACAAGTTTGAGAGTTTGGCTTTCAGTCCTCTTCCCCCTCCTCCCCCTCCTCTGTCATCTGCTCATATTATACCATCTGCACCAAACCTTGGGATTTTCCTTGTTTTTCTCTTTGCACCAAGCCACATCTTCTAAAAGGCCTTTTTCACTGTCCTGGGCTTTTTTTTTTTTTTTTTTTAGTTTCACAAACCTCATTTCGTTCTGAGCTTCAGGGCTCTTGATGCAATTCTTGTAGATTGTTACCACTTACCCTGCACTCTTCCTTAATGTGAACCCATCTCTCGTTTGAAACAAGTTCCTATAATTTTGAACACTTCAAATCCCTCTTTGTACAATTCTTCTGGTTTTTCTTAAAAGGCTTTATTCTCATCTGAATCACTTGATATTATGTTGTCAGAATCACGTTTTGTGATCCCACTTTCCTTTTGAATCATATTCCCTTTTACATTAACAAATCAAAAACAAGTCTCCCCTTGTCCTTTCTTGTTCTCTTTTTCCTCTTTGTTCTTCTTCCTCCTTCCTTTTCCTTCTCTTTGCCCTCCTCCTCTTCTTCTTCCTCCTTCTTCTCCTCCTCCTTCTCTTCCTCCATTTCTTTCTCTTGCTTTCAATGGCTCACATTCTAGGTTTTTTCCTTATTGACTTAGCCATGATAAAGCACCAACACAAATGGTTCTTGAGGTAAGTCCAAAGCCCATTAGTCCTCAAGAGTTTCCCATGTTTGGAGCTATCCTTACACTTCACCTACCCCTCCCTGTCTGCCATTGCAGAATTTATTATATGCAATTAATTCATATAATTGTAAACATTATGTGACAGTGTTTCTGTGACAGATTCACAATTTCATTAACATTTTTATTGAGATGTGATTCAGAAACCATAAAATTCACCATTTAAAGTATACAATTCAGTTGTTCAAAGTTGTGTAGCCATCACCAAAATTTAAGTTTAAAACATTTTCATAGTTCCAAAAAGAAATCATGTCCATTATCAGCCACTCTCCACTCCCATCCCCACCCCCACCCCAGCCCTGGACTACCACAAATCTACTTCTGTCTCTATAGATTTTCCTATTCTGGACTTTTCATATAAATGGAATCATACAGTATGTAGTATTTTGTGACTGACTTCTTTCAAGTAGCATACTGTGTTTTCAAGATTCATCCATGTTATACCATGTATCAATACTTTTTTTTAATAGTATTCCCATATATGGATATGCCATATGTTTAATCCATTTTATCAGCTGATGGACGTTATGGTTGTTTCCACTTTCTGGCTATTGTACATAATGCTGCCGTGAACATTTGCATATAAATTTTTGTGTGGAGGTATGTGTTCATTTCTTTGGGGTATATGCTTAGGAGTGGGATTACTGAATCAGTTGGTGGCTTTATCTAAACATTATGTGATATTTTGAGGCAAATTAATGATTTAATTGTGCTTTTTCTTTATAATTTCTCATTCGAGGCAGCCACATTCTAGAGATTTGTGGTTTGGTTTTACATGGTGACCATAACAAGAAAGTTTTAAAAATATTTGCTCTAAGCTAAAATCACCTTGCTAAACCACGTTGTCCTTATCTGTTGATAACCTAGGACTGTTTGTGCTGCTTTGCTTATACCTTTCACTTGGTGACGCCAGATTTTAATTAATGCTGCCCACTCAAATTCCAGGAAGGCAGGCACCTGGGCAAGGAGGCAGCAACAGTTCCTTTGCCCCATCTGGGGAATGACACACACTTTAGCCAAGATTTTTCCAGGAAGTCAGTTTTCTTTAAATAAAACATGTTTGTCTGAAGGTTTCTAAAGCATGTGTAATTCTTTTGAAGAAATTTAATGATTTTTTTTTTAAATGATGTTTTTTTTTTCTGAAGAGAAGTTGATGTCTGGAGAACAGATAACTATTGCTATTTTACTCCTGGAGCCCTCGAGTTTCACTCTTTATTAAATTTTTGGATAGTTTGTCCAATTTGCATGTCTCTGCACACTCATTTTCAAAAATTATAAAATGCATCTGACCTTCCAGCACCAGTCAGATAACCAGGCATTCCTCTTTTAGCAAATGGTCAGGACCTTTCCCCCACGTGGATTTCTCCTTGACAGAACATTCATTGACCCCTATATATACTGCAAAGTGAATCAACAGCCTAGGAATCCATGGAGATCATGAAAGATAGCAATGTAATTTTGCTAGTACAGTTAACATGCAGCACAGTGTGTGACGGCAGTGGCAAAATTGCACAAGCTTAAAAATCTACACTAAGTATTCACTTCATTGTTGTTCTTCAGTTATGATTTAATTTCATTAAGTATATTCATATGAATGAAAATGTAAAGTTGCAAGTCTAGAGTTGTGAGCGATGGCCAACCACTCCCCCAGTCCTTGTGTTTACTGCCTTATCCACTTTGCATTGGCAAATCGTACAGAGAAGCTAAATGCTCTCAGCTGCACTCTACCAAACCAAAGCTGAGATGAATAATGAACTTAATTTTCCATAAAGACATTCTGTTTGGCATTTCAGCTAATAAGGTAAGCTAATAGCAATTCTGGGCTATGGAAAGGAAAAGAAATAGTCTCTTTGTGTTTGATTTCTGTGCTAATCCATAATTTTTTTCTTTTAACTTGCTGGAGTTAATTTCATATTCCATGATGTCTGTAAATTTGGGATGAACAATTTTAAAAAGAGAACCCCCAATACACCTTTTTCCTTTGATTCGATTGCTCACGATACTAGAAGGGCTAAGGGAAAAATCAGCATTTTAGTAAGAATAGCAACTATATAATGATATTTGTATCATCTTTACTACAAAGTGAATTTAGTTAAACCTCCAAATATTTAGATGTATCATAGATAGGCAAAATTATTTAAGCACTGATTGAATATATTTAGCATGATATATTGTAAATTGATGTTGTATTTGCTTTAATGAAGGCAGAATACATATATCATGTTGTTTTCTGACTCATTTCATTTCTAAGTACATGTTATTCTAGAGAAGGTAGTAATTTTCAATTGCTAAAATTCTTCCATGGCTTTGGTTTAGGTAGATTTTATTTTGTAAAATCATATTTTAAAACTAGCAGCATACTGGTAATGTGAATTTTTATTATTACTTCCTTGATTTACCATAGCTGCAATGATTGCAATGTGAAAAATGTACTTGTCCACTGAAATTCATAGAATTAAAAACCCTCAAACCTCTCTTATGCTTTTTTTGCTACCTTGGTTACTGTGTCTCGAAAACAAAAAGTAATGAAGCAATTGTTAGGCTGGCTTTGCTCTGTGTGATACAGCTTTTCAGTATTTAACATGGGGTATCTTGATTTTCGACAGATCGTAGCAAACATCTCTGAAACAAGCAAAGGCTTAGCAAGATGGAAAAGAAATTCTAATCATTTCTTTTCTATAAGAATGACAAAAATGAAAAATATAATTAAGATTGACATTTTCGGGCATTCTGGGCTCACTGCTTTGTCTCCTGAAAATCAAAGACTCTATTTTCTCAAAGTAGGTGACCTCAAAAGATATTTCAGAATGTCTTTTCAAGAATAGTCTTAAGTATGTAGGAGATTTTGGAGAAATGGAGAGGAAATTTCCGTCCTATCTCTACTGTCTAGTCTTCCTATTCTGTTTTTATGGGGAAATAAGCTATGTATACCAAATGTTTTAGTTTCATTGAAGTCTTTAGACATCACATTCAGACTTTTATAGAAAAGGAAGACTTTTCATCCCCCCTCCCCTTTAAATTGCTCAAAATGTCTTTTTCCTAGAAGTATGTAAAGAAGCTAAGTTTGTACACAAGTATGTAGCTACCACTGATGAGATAATTCCACCTAAAATATCACCTACAAGTTTTTGTCATGTCTCTTGAAATGCCTCTAATGTTGTAAACCTATGAGAAGTAGGAGTGTGACCTTTTAGTCAATCACAGCTCATTGTTAAAAACACAAAGACTTATGTATGTTACTTATTTATACTGCAAGTGTTTAAAAATATGTTCAGTTTCACAACTGTTCTTTGTAAAACTCTATTGGAAGCTCAAATGTGGTGGGTTGTTTTGAATTTGAAAGGTGTTTGTTTTATTTTCCTCTGTCCTCCCTCTTCCTTGTTACTCCAGGTCATCTTAGCTGCCCTGTGCACTTTTTTGCTTCTTTAATTCTGATATTTTTCCCATTTCCATTCTCTTCAGTATCCATTAGTCCAGAAACTGTAGATTGCACCGTGTTCCTTTTAAAGCTGGCAGAAACGAATGAACTAGAAAACAAACCTTTGTAACTCTCAAGTTGTTGTCTTCTGTTTCTTACCATTTGTACCCTGTGAAAACTTTTATGCCACCCTGACTTCTTAGCCATTAGTGCCACCTAAAACCAAACTGATGATGAAAATGTGCAAAGCTGTTTGGCCAGTATTCTTTTCATGTTCCTCTTTCTACAGTGCTCAACACACTCATGCTTTGAGATAAGATTCAGGCGCGTTAGTCCTTTCAGTTATTTCCTAGCAATGTCAAATGTAAGGCATGTGTTACTTATAGTATCACACATTAACTCTGTGATAGCTAATTAATGGAGAAAGTCTAGAGAAAACAGCTCCACCACCTTCCCTTCAAACACACAACAAAGACCACAGAATACCGCCAACCAACCCGAGAGAGTGGAGGCCGAGGCAGCAGCATTTTTGCAGGTGCCCTTCCACCCATCATGAGACATTGTTGGCACATGGCAAGGAAGCCTGAGCAGAAGGCAACAAGCAGGTTTGTTCCCCAAAACATACAAAGCCCATTTATGGAGACAATCATAATGAACTGGCGGAGGAGCGGAGATGGAAGGGTACTACAGTATTACCAGACTTGTTTATCCGTGTTAATGTGACCTCATTTGTGGTCACAGGCTGAGGCCCAAGGATATCTAGGTTACGAAAATGAAGGCATTCTTCAAAACCTATTGTGTCTAAAATTGCACCTGGTCTTTTCCCACAAGCCTCCTTCCATCCCTGTAAATGGCACCACTGTCTACTCAGAACTGTGGCAGACAACCTTCATCTTTCCTTCTACCTCACACTTATGTCGTATATCCAAAATAGATCCATAAAAGTTGATTGAATGAATGAGTGAAAAAAAAAAAATCACCAAATCCTATAAATTTTATTTCTCTCCATTCCCTCTTCCACTATCCCAGTTAAATTGTTTCTTAGCCAGGTTATTGCAAATACCTCCTAAGTGGACCTCCTTCCTCTGGTTTTCCCTCAGTCCCTTCCATTCTTCACACAACAACCCAAATGATCATTCAAACAGAATCATTAAATCTTATGCTTAAAAATCCTTCAGGGATTATTTGTTACCCTCAGGATAAAGTCCAAATGCCCTTATATGGCTTAGAGGGTATGGCATAATTGGGGACCTTTTTCCTTCGCAGCCTCATTTCTTAACACTCTCCCCTGTCCATTTCACACTTCGGCCACACTGATCTACTTTTAGCTCTCTCATAGGTGCCATGTTCTCTTGACCCAGGGCCTTTGCAAGGACTGCTCCCTCCTGTTTTGTCTCTTCTGTCTACCCACTCTTCCCTCGCTAACTCCTTCTCAACCTTGTAGTCTTGGCTAAGATGGCACTTCCCCCAGGAAGCCCTCTCTGACTGGTCAAGTTTCAGCTTGTTCTCAGAGGATCTATTATTTCTTTATCATGCTTCTTATAGTTCACATAAATTCTTTAATTTTCACATTATTATTTCCATTTTATACATGAAAGAACTGAGGCCCACATTGCAGTGAGTGATACTACTAGTAAGGGGTGGCCCTCCTGAGCAGTTTGATTCCTGGAGCCAGCTCTTTCTAGTCCCCATGTGGCCCACTACCTCCTTAGAAAGAGAAAAAAAATGTAATCCAACAAATGAACTGAGACCTTAGAAAAATCTTTGATTTTTCACTACCTGCCTGTGTTCATTGCTTTCTGACCTCCAATAGTCTGCCCTAGGTGTATTTTTCCCTTATTGTTATTTAAAGCAATTTTCTTTGTGCTTTGTTCTTTGTTCTCCAGCTTTCTTCTAAAATCCCTATGTCTACAGGAGCGTGCTGCCTTTTTTGCTCTTTCCGGAGTGCAAGGTGCTGGGCCTTACATTTCTGCTGCTTTTCCATTGTCCTTTTCAACAGGGACTTTTTTCCTGGCCCTGCTCTATGATTACTCTTTCTGCAGTGCTTTTGCCTAAACTCAGATGGTCCTTAGTGTTCTTCAGCCTTAATTTGATGTCAGACTGCATAGGGGGTTTCCACTGGTCTATCCTTGAAGAAGTGAGTTGCTGCTTGCACCCACCCAGCCACTTAATTAGCAGTGCTCTCTGTGGGGGCAGTATCTAGAAGAGCAGCTAGAAAAGGGGCTTGTACACTTTCTGTGAAATTTGCCACCTTGTGCTGATCATGAGAGTCTTTAGGTCCTGGTGATCCAAACCAGCACACAGATACACAAAGTCACAAAATGTGAGAGGCAGTTCCACATTGTGGGAGTAAAGGTGTTGAATTGTGCAGACCTCAGTTTGAACCCTGTTATTACCATTTCGCTCTGTGACTTTGACCGAGTAACTTAACCTTTCTGTGCCCCAGTTTCTTCATCAGCAAAACGGAGATGACAATGGTGCTCATTCCCTCCTGGTACAGAGGAAGTACTGGCTTAATGATGGAGAGAGTTTTGGTAATTGTAGTAGTTGGGATAATGGCCCCAAATATGGCTACACCCAAAGCCCAGAACCTGTGACCTTTACCTTATAGCAAAGGAGATTGGCAGAGGTGATTAAATCAAGGATCTTTGGATGGGCACATTATCCTGGATTATCCAGGTAAATCCTAAATGTAATTGTAATCACAGATACAACAGAGGCAGAGGGACACTTACCATAACAGGAGAAGGCAATGTGACCACAGAAGCAGAAAGATTGGAAAGTGTTAGGCTACTGGTTTTGGAGATGGAGGATGGGGGGCCATGGCCCAAGGCATGGAGAATGCCTCTAGTAGTTGGAAAAAGAAAGGCAAGGGAGTGTCTCCTAGAGTCTCTAGAGGGAGCACAGGCCTGCCAATACTTGGATTTCAACTGAGTGAAACCCTTTTGGACTTTGGGTTCCCAGAACTATAAAAAAATAAATGTACATTTTTTAAGCCACTAAGTTTGTGGTGATTTGTTATAGTAGCAATAAGAAACTAATATAGTGGCGATATTTTGAGAAATGAAAGATGGCTCGAAATGAGCTGAGAAAGAGGAAGAAAATGGTTAATTTAAGAAAAAGAATATCACAAAGGCTGATGGTATGGGGTAGAGAGGCCCTCTAAGCGTTCACTGCATGCCTAATATGGTTGGAGTTATCTCAGGGCCTTGGGTTAGAGGAAGTCCAGAAGACAGTCAAAAGGTAAAGCCATTTGTGGGGCTTTTAGACATCAACAGAAGTGGCATCTTGTGGAGAAGGGAGGTGCTGATGGGTGCTTGAGGGTGGGATGTGACAGATTAGGGTGGCTGAGCAGATGATGGAATATTCTGTTTAGAAGAAAGTATCAGTTCTGAAGAAAGTCTGGTTTGTGGGGTTTCCTTGCGCAACCAGGCATGCTGCTGAAGGAGGTTCTGGAGGGAGCAAATGTAGATCTTCGTAAAGAGGACCTGTATACCAGGAAAAAAAAGAAGCAGTATTCTTTTGTTCTCACCATGCCACATAAGTGATAGGCAAAGACATACTGAAAACGAAATCCTGAAAAAGACCTCTTGGGGCTTTAAAAAAAACAAGTCAAGGCTATTGGCACAAGCCTGCATGCTTTTAACGTAATCTGTTAATAGGAGTACTTTATCTGAGAGTCCCTAGATCTGAAGTTAGGTTTTCCTGGTTTTCCTCTCCATGAGTTGTTCGTCCTTTGGTATTTCCTCCAGAACATACCATGCCTGTTCTTGTGTCTGTACCTCGCCATATGGCATTACTTCCCCTAGAAGACTCTCTTCTTCTCCTTTTGCCCATCTGGCAAAATTGTACTAATTATTCAAGATTCAAGTTAAGGGTGGCCACCTTGAACCAGCTTCCACACTAATTGTACCGTCTACATGCATATTTCCTAGCAACTGAGTGCTTGTGGCTACCTTCCTTTAGCCAATTCCACCTCTTCCTCCAATAGCCACAGACATCCCTGAGGGCAAAGACCAGTCTATTTGTACTTGTGCCTTCTACTTCTACAGTGCTTGGCATACACAAAGTGCTCAATAAATGTGAACGAATGGATGGAGGAGTTGATTAATTGTGTCCTGTGGGTAGAGCTATCATAGGATGAAGAAAATAATAGTTCGTGAATCCTAGTGTCAGTATATGAAGAACAGAAATTCTTTCATCTTATCCTCTCAAAAGCAAGAAATTATGAAAGTAAAGCAACACCGCAGCTTCTTCATGCATGGCAGGTATTAATTCCCTTGCTTATCTATTTTATAGTTCAAAATACAACTCAATAGCTGGGCTAGAATTTAAGAAGTTTTCTTCATTCCCAGATCTAATTTACCATCTCTTTTATGACACACTTAACTTTTTTTTTTCCTCATAGAAAATGGAGAGATCAAGGTAGGATCTAAAAGTATAGTAACAAATTACCATGTTAAATGGATGCTAATTTATTTTCAAGAGATAGTCTCTAGGGTTGATTTTTGTCTATTGTATTTCATATTTGAGGGAAAATTTTATAAGACTCATGATTTTTTTTCTTAAAAAAGAAGTTTGTCATGTTCAATGCAAAATTTATAAATGGACTTTACTATTATGATTTTGTTTTAAAAAATAGGTGATAAAGGCTGTAGTAAAACATGTCACATTCACATTTGGAATGCAGATGCTGTCATATGAATTAAATATATCACTAATAAACTATGAAATGATTAAATATCTACAGTATTTACCCACAAGGCCTCCCTTAGTATGTTCTCAGGAACAAATTAGATACTCCTTTATTTTCATTCTACATCCATTTGAAGTATTTGGTAAATTTAGAATTACAGAGTTAATCACCCAGCTCTAAGAGTTTACCCATTGCTGTAAACCAAAAAATCACAGCTCTCTGCCAAACAGGGTAATTGTGGGGAAAAGTAAAATCCTATGCTCCACTCATACAGCAAGCGCATACTTCTGAATACTTCCTATGTGTGCAAAGCAGAATAATAGGTGCATGGGAGACACGTGTGTCATCCATGTCCAGTTGCTAGAATTGAAACTCTGTGCTTTCCAGTTGATGATAATTCTTGGTCATGTTTGCTTATAAATGTTACAATAGAATACTTCTCAACAACTGAAAGACCCTAATTAAAAGTGTTGGATTGCTAGAAATGTTGCCTTGAAAAAAGAACAAGCATTTTAATATTTAGCTTATGTGGACCAGTTACACTATGACTAGCTTTGATAATTCTGTAGTCAAGTCCTTGTACTGGTGAGAATAATCTTGTTGAGCACAAAGACCAGAACACTCAGTAAATGAAGTGAATTAAGTGAAGCTCTCCTTCTACCACAGATGGTTGGCTATTATTCTAAGACATTTTCGGCCCTCTCTCCCTCTTTCTTCTCCCCATTGTTTTAATTCCATGGCTCTGTCCCAGTCTACAGTATTTTTAAATTGCAGTGGTAGATTGAATTGTGTACCCCAATTTAGACATGCTCTTAGTCTTAAGCCACATTCCTGTGGGTACGAATCCATTGTAAATAGGATCTCTTGAAAATGTTATTTTTAGTTAAGATGTTGTCCAAGTGAATGCGGGTGGGTCTTAATTCGTATTACTGGAGGCCTCATAAAGATAAGAAACCATAAGCTAGAAGTCGAAGCCCACAGGAAGATGCCAGAAGTGAATGAAACCAGAAGAGCAGATGAAAGGGGAACGAGGTAGCCATGAGACAGGAGGCAGAAATACAAGCTGAGAAACCCCAAGGATGGCCAGCAGCCAGCCACAGAATGCTACCCATTTCGGGGAGAAAGCATTGTCTTGCCAACAGCTTGATTTTGGACTTCTAGCCTCTGAAACCGTGAGCTAATAAATGCTTGCTGTTTAAGACTTAACCCACTGTGTGGTATTTGTGATAGCGGCTCAGGCAAAGGAAAATGACAACTAAGAAATTAGATGTCATCAACTACTAATATACTAGTTTTTTTAAAAAGTCTTTCTTCCAAACTACTATAAAATCTAGAGGAAGAAAAAAATATTTAGTATTTGCATTCATCACTGCTATTCCTTGTAACATCTTGGGTGTTTTACTCCCTCAAAATAAAATTATCAGTAATATCTAATGTTTTGGAACAATTTGGTCATTTTGAAAGTTTTGTTCATGAAAAGAAAGAGATTACATTTGTATCGTGTATAAGATTAATAATCTCCATTGCTTGCCCAAATTAAGGTATTCATACTTGAAAAACACATACAGAGCTGGAAAGAGTCATAAGAGGGAATATACTTAAATATCACCTTATGTCTAAATGTCTCGTTTTTATAGAAAAGAAATGAATGCTCTAGGTTATTGAAAAGGAAGAGTTCATTCATTATAATGGAGGTTTAAACAAACAAGGAAAGGAAGAAAGAAAATATTATGTGTCTTGATTCCAAAAGCCTATTACGAATCATAACCCCCCAAATTGGAAAGGGAGATGGGAACACATACTGGAAAGCCTGCTCTGTTTACGTGGCTCTACCTCATAAAACTGCTTGTGACACATATTAACAAACTTTTTCACATGTAGCGGTTGGATCTAATGAGATGCTAACTCCTACCATTGTGTTAGAAATTGATTTCTTTTCCCCCTCATTGAGAGTCCTCCTGCAGCCAGTCCTGGGTTCTAGTGTTTATCACTGACACAGAATGCCACGCGGTGCTCAGAGCTTTACAGCGCTATTCAAAAGGTAACCTAAAATCCTGCTCTTGTGGGGAACCCAGCCCATTAAAGCATTCACAGAATCTGAGAAAAGGAAAATACAGTAGAGACAAAGCAATGCATCCGGCAGGGGGCCCACTCTGGCCCCCTCGGAAGGGTAGATTCCAAGGGGCAGGGAAGAATGTGCAGCGGAGAACTCTTTCTCCCTCTTAAACTGGCTACCCACTGCCAAGGCTTCTGGTCTGTGGCTGCCTCTGAGCAGGCACAGCTGGTAAAACCCGTATGGAATGTGCCAGGTATTCAAGCCCCATCACAGGAGGGGCGAAAGGTACAGTTCCTCCTCAGTGGACAAATGCCTTTCACCTGAAATCAGCATGGCTAGGAGAATTCTGGACAAAGGAAGAAAAAGAACCTAAGCCCATTAACTTTTATGAATACTCAGAGAATTTCTATAAAATCTGAGGATGAAAATGTTATAGTGATGCCATACACCCATGCCCTCACACGGCCCTGATTTCCTCTTTTCCTCTTTCATATTACCCAATAAATGCAATTTCCTCTGAAAGTGTGTGTGTGTATATATATATATTTATAACTAGTAACATTCTAAGGTAGATGTGCTTTTTCTCGGTGAGAAAGTGATACATTTGCTTTCATTTCCTCCTCTTGCCATAATCCTTTGCCATCAGCAATGCTACCAAGATTGGAACACTGATTTTAATATTTCATACTGCAATGGACTATAGTTCTCCTGTACATCTACTCAATTTGAAATTTGGGGTAACAGTATATTTTCAGCTCAACCTAGTTTAATTCTTATGCTAGACTCTGCAAAATCCTATGACAGCAGGTTGAAGGCTATTATTAACCATGTCTTATTTTTGGCAGATTAGTATAAATATTATTAAATTGGTCTGTAAAGTCAGGTAAAATATACTCAACATCATCCTTATATTCATTTTTGTAACCACAGTAGCAGGCACTCAATAAATATTTGATGAAAGAATGATGTGGGGGGAAGTACATAACTAGGAAGGTGAAAGAATTGAAAAAATTTCCATACATAGGTATCAGAAACACTTTCCAACCATGCTTAGTTTCCATTAAATTCATTATAATCACCAAATAACAAAACTCAGATGGGATTCCCTTATACAGCCAATGATTGTGATTGATTCCAAAAAAAGCCATCATTTATATATTAGAAAGGTGACTAGTTTATTTGAAGTCCTCATTCCATGAAACTTCCCATTCTTCAATTATATAAATGGCAAATGTGGCATTAGAGTTCTGCTTCTTTCTCTAAAGGATATTTTTTTAAAGCACCCACAAATGTCATCCCATCTATTTTTAAGCTGAGTGCTGCTGGATAAACAGCTGAATAGTCTAAACCCAACAGGAAAATTCAAAGTTTAAATAAGCTATTTTATCTCATTGAAAATAAGTGGTACAGACTGACACAGAACATATGGGATTTCACAGACAGTACATGTAAATTTTCTTAAATTTGAATAGAAAATTCTAGCCTAAGCAGAAGAAATAGGAAAACAAAATATATTCTTTAATAATGGTTCTTTGAAGATTCTAGTTTATGGTTCTCCAAACGAGCTTTCATCAACTTTAATTTAAAACCTGCCTCTTAGGTTTTCTTTGTATGTGATGGAGTAGTATCTGCAAATTGAGAGAATGTAAAGACAACACAAATTATAAAATCAGATCTCTAGTGGTTGTAGGTTTAGGGTTTTCCCACACATTTCATTTTTCAAATAAGAGTGGGTTTGGGGTTTTTCCACAAGGCTCATATTTTTAGTAAAAGTTATAAATGCTTATTGTAGAAAATTCAAATGGCACAGAATAGTATAAAGTGAAAAGTGAAAACCCTGTGCTCCTCTGTCTCCCATTCCTACTTCCTAAAGATAACCACCACTGTTATCATTTTAACATTTTCGTCTGAAATTTTCTACCTACATTTAAGCAGATGCAAATATATATATGTGAATGTGCATGTGTACATGTGTACATATTCATAAATGTATGTGTGTGTGTATACATAGTTGAACACACACTCTTCTTTTTTAACAAGCTGGTACCATACCATAAATACTGTTCAGCACTTGGCCCTTTTTACTTAATATTATTTAGTGGCCATCTTCTCATGCCTCTCTATGTAAATCCACCTCATTCTTTTCAGTGGCTGTGAAATGCTTCATTATATGGGAGTGTTCATTCAGTGGCTACTGCTCAGTTCCCATGTGCCAGACATAATTCCTGACACTGAAAACACAGGATTGAACAAAATAAAAATCCCTGCCCCCATCAAGATTACATTCCACTTTATCAACATCACTTATTGAAGAACTAGTATATTAACAAGATATGAGAACATTATTCACTATCACATTTTTCTTTTTAGAAACAATACTCGAGTAAATAAACCATCATGCCTTTAGGTGACTACATCAATTGGAGAAATTGCAGGTATTATTTTTATATGTTCAACCTTTCAGTCAACATTTTCTTTATGTCATCAAACATTTTAGAAATGGATTGTCAATTTTTCATTGTTCATTCAGTGCAATGAAGGAATTTTTACACTGGGGTACTCTATACTCCGTAAATCTACGTTCTCAGATAACCCAAAAAAGATATTAAATTTTCATCTGAATTGAATCCTTCTGGTTGAGCCTATGATAATGTTCCAAAAGAGAATCAAGTCAGATGTCCTAGTTTTTCTCTACCTTTATTGATCACATAGACTAGAAACTTCTTACTTAAATATTTCATGATACCCAATTGGCTCCTGGACAAAAATTTTACATCTTCTTTTGGTTTCTGTGTAACGTGAGAGCAAAAGGAAAGTTTGCTTTAGTAAATAAAAACAAAGCAAACAAACCAATGTGTCTCTCCTTTCATAGAAAATTCAAGAAAAATATGCCTCCAACATAATTGGGCAGAAAAGTCAATTGTTACTTATTTGATTCTTGTTCAGAAAGCCATCCCAAAAAGCCCTGGGTGAGGTCTATCATCTTTCAGCTTCTTTTGCTTCTATGCCCCATATATATTTTACAACTGAAATTGGGTCGAAATATACCTCTAGGAGCAGCCTTCGATGGAAGAAGAGTGGAAATCAGAATTGCCAAGCAAGTGGGTGTACAAGAGTGAAAGGTGCTCTCACCTACTCCACGTTGGTGATTGGGAGAGGGTCCAGCCTCTGAGCTGCCTGCCCATCCCACTCAGTTATCTCCATGCTTGAAATCTCTTCCAGGCATATTGGGAACATTTGATTGGTTTTAGGTAGAAATTAGGAGGTCACTTAGTTTTTTGTTTTCTGATTTAAGAAAATAGCCATTTTTTTAAAAAAATTTTTAAATAAAAATGTTCCCTGTGGACATTCCAATGCAAAAGAGTTTTGTGGGGTTTTTTTGTTTTGTTTTTTTTTTTTTAATAATTCCCTTTTAACAAATGGGATATCCAAAGTGGAACTTCATTTACTCTTCTTTTTAGTTCAGAGTATTTTACTCTGCACAAGCAATTGGAAAATTTGAGTGGGAGTTCAAGTACCCTCTCATCCAGCTGTGGTTAGGTGTATATGGATTGTAGAAAGCTGGCATTATTACTCGGAAGAAGTATGAATATCTTAAGAACCCTAATTGGGTCAGTTTGACTCATTAAAAAGGTAAAGAAATAAAACAATTATAAAGGAAAGCTTTTCTTAAATAACATATATCTGCATTGTTACTTTACCTAGGAGGCTCACAGCTTCTGCAATAGGAAAAAACCTCACCTTTGAATAGGAAGTGTGCACATGTGTTCGTTTGTGTGAGAGAGAGAGAATCCTAAAGACTGGCTGGATTGCACGCATCGTTGTCAGGTTTCTGGTATAAAATGCAAGATGCGTGACTGTATTACCCAGGGTTTTCTAGGGAAACAGAACTGACAGGAGATATCTGTAAATAGTATGAGATTTTATGAAATTGACTCATGCAACCGTGGGGATGCACAAGTCAAATTCTGCAGGGCAGGCTGCAGCCAGGGGCTCCAAAGAAGGTCCTTGATGAGTTCCCCAGGAGATGCTGGCTGTCTGAAGTAGAGATGGAAATTCTCTCTGAATGCTGAAATCACTACTCCTTTTAAGGCCTACAACTGATTGGATGAGATATTGCTGACGGCAGTCTCCTCCTCAGTTGATTGTGGATGTAACCAGCCATCTCTGCAGTCAACTCACTGATTAAAGCCCATGAAATGTCTTGGTATTACAGTTAGCCCAGTCCTTGCTTGACCAGACAACTGCGCAACATCACCTGGCCGAGTTGACACATTAGCCTAACCATCACAGTGGCATACCTGTTTTTACGGCCCAATACTCTTTCATTTTTCTCTTATTATATTTCATTTGCACTGATACCTTGAGTGAAATAAATAATGTCATAATGTTGACAGAAAGTTTAGGTTCCCAAAGACTAGATTTTGTTACGGCTCTTCCCTTTATGCATAGAAACCACTCCTCCATTTTTTTGTCCTCCACTTATGCATTTGGGGAGATTGAAAGTTTTATAAATTGCTGAAAAGTATTCATACAGATCAATCTTTTCTTTTCCTATTGTGTTGAGTTCAGTGGGTAGATAAATAGTTGCAGTGTGATGAAGTAGAAAGTGCACGGAGAAAGAGGAGATCTGAATTCTAGCCCAATTCTGCCAGTGATTGACCACATAAACATCGTAATTTACATCGTGGGTGTCAATTTCTTCATTTGTAAATGAAGGGGTTGGCGTTTACCAAAGTGTAGTGTAAATAGATGTTCATGTAAACAAAAAGGGAAACTTTGTTGACAGACATCCTGGAGTCTTTAAGGTGCCAATATGTATTGCAACTAAGAGAGTGGTACGATACAAAGCATTTCCCAGTACTTTTCCATCTTGGAACTCTTCCACATCCAGCTCTGCCCTCACCGCCTGCCCTATCCCACTCCCAGGCTCTAAGAATCTTGGGACTATTGCATATCTCATTATGGTTCAGCTGTACCATGAATTAAACAGGCTTTATGGGTTTGTCCCACCTGGGAACTTAACCATCACTTAAAAAATGATTCAACATAAAAATACCTTCCTAATCACCACCCACCAAAAACAACCTATAAACCTTTGTTTTATAAGCACTATATATATGTTATTTCATATCGTCTTTGTCCTTATAAGTCCCTAAAGTAGATATTATTTTCCTCATTTTACATTTAAGAAAACTGACATTAACAGATGTTAAGGTACCTGGGCCAAAATCTCATGTCTCGTGAATATTAGAGTCAGGATTTGAACCCAAGTTTAACTGATTCCAGAATCTATACTACAGTCATGACACCATACTCCTGCAAAGCTACCTGGACATGAATTACACGGCGGGAAAATATTCCATTTTCTTCTGTGTCTCTTTCATAGATGTGCTCTATGGAGAAGGATTTAAGTATTAGCTAACATTTATCGAGGGTTAATTATGTGCCAGGCTCTTGTTTTAAAGATTCCTTAAATGAGATTTCTAGATTGAATGATAAGTCATTTCTGTAGTTGAACGTTTCAAAATTCTAAAGCATATTATTACTGATGATTTTTTGTCCCCAGCTCCACCTATTTCAGGGTCATGGATATTTCATTGCGTTGTTTTTTTTTTTTTTTTTTTTTTTTTTCCCTGCTCCTAAATGTTTTATGTCTCATATTGAGGTCAAATGCCATATGAATTAGAAAAAAAGACAGGGTTGTTCTAAAGTGAATGAAGCATTTTTTAAAATTTTCTTTAAATGTTTTGCCCACCCCCCAGGAGGTTGATATAGAAGAACAATTAAAAGCATGCAAACATCAGACTGCATTAGATCCCTCACGCTTTGCACATGCAGGAATAGCCCAACTGACTGATTCACTCCGTCTGACTAGTCAGGGCCAGCACAGGTTAGTGTTTCCTCTGATTCTCGTTACACAGGGGCTTGTTCAAAACACACTCAGGTCTGTCCTCATTCTGAAGCCTTTCAGAAATACTCTTACACAAGCACCCTAAGTAAAAGTAAAGTAACTAAGAACCAGAGAGCTCCATTCAAGGAGTATTAATTTAGGATCTCAAAGCTATTCAGTCAATAAGTACGCATTAAGCATTTACTTTTACCGAAGGTTCTGTGGGAGAAAGGAATATGAATAACATCGTCTCTACTTAATAAAGAACCTGGCACGGCTCTGTGCTAGCTGTTCTAAATGCAATGCTTTTCAAAACTACGGTTGCAGTCAATTATTAGTTACAGGAATCAATTTAGTGCTTCACAGACAACATTATTTCTAATTAAATAGAATACAATAGAAGATAATAGAAAAAAAAATAGAGTGCATGGCATGCAGTAAGGTTAAATATTGTTTTGTAAAATCTTTCTTCCAGTTTGTTTGTGTGCAAATACTGGTTTCCAAAGTAAGATGGATTTCTTACTGTGAGGAAGTGTCAGAAACTGCTTAAAAGACACTGCTCTAGAGAGAGAGAAAAAGAAAAGAAGATAGGAGAAGAGAAGGAAAAGGAGAGGGGGGAAAAAAAAAAAAAGCCTTACTCTCAAGAAGCTTGCAAACTTGCTGGGAGGATAAAGCTAATTAATGAACAGCAGAACCGTTTGTACAAGCAGCTGACAACTAAGCGGTAAAATTAATACTGCTTACTTAGCCTCCCAGGGAAAAGCCAGTGTGATGGTCCATCACGCCTTTCTCCTTGAAGAGCTTTCTTCCCTTGGCTTCCAAGACAACCCCTGCAATGATCCTTCTCACACAGCCTTGCTTTTTCTTCCGTTTCTCCCCATCTCTTCAGGTCGGTGTGCTCTGGGTGAACCGGGTTCTGAGTAAATTCTCTGTCTATACTCATTCCTTAGGTCGTTTCATTCACTCTCATGGCTTTAAATGCCATGTGTGTCAGTAAGCGGGTGTAGCTCAGTGGATGTGTGCCTGCTTCACATGTATAAAGTCCCACGTTCAATCCCTAGTGCCTCCTTAAAAAAAAAAATCCCATAAATGCCATGTGTGGGCCCAGATGTATTTTCCCAGGCCAGAGCACCTAGATTCTCAGACTTATATATCCAGCTCCCTAGTCAACATCTCTACTTGGAGGCCACATAAGCATCTCAAACTACTCCTCCCTTTGGCTTTGCCAAATGTCTGCTAATGGCATTTGGATCCTTCTAGTTGCACAGGCCAAAAACCTTGGAGACATCCTTGACTCCACTCTTCCTCCAAACCCCATGTCCAAATCGCCATTAAGAATCCTAGGGACTCTACCTTCTCACTACCCCCTGGCTCCTTACCTTAACTCTCATCTGGAATATTGCATCGACCTCCTAATTGGTCTTTCTGAGTCTACCCTTGATCCCCTTTAGTCATTCTCAACTATGCAACCTAAGTGATCCTTAAACCAGTTTGTGTCACTTATCTCCAATCTCATCCCATCTCACCCAGAATAAAAGCCATAGTCCTTACAATGGCCCACAAAGTCCGCATGATGAGTACCCCATCACACCCACCCACTACCACCCTGCCATCACCTTCTATCCCCTCTCGCTCAACTCCAGCCTCCTGTCTTCCTTGTTGTTCCTAGAACATGTCAGCATTGCCAGCATGCTCTCACCTCAGGACCTTGTCACATGCTGTTCTTTCTGCCTCAAACAGCATCCCTCCAGATCTCAGGGCTGGCTCCCCCACCCCACTCAGGCTTTTCCTCAGAGATCACCATCAATTCAGAGGCAGACCTTCAATGACCACACTATTTAACATCGCAAATCCTCCCACTCCTATGCCCAATCTGCTTCCCCTTCCGTGCTTTCTTTTTTATCCACTCTTTGCTTATTTTATTAATGTCTGGCTCCCTGCTCCCCTTGAGGGCAGGGATTTTTTTTTTTTTTTTTTTGGGGGGGGGGGGGGTTACACTGCTGTATCCCCAGTACTTGTATCAGCACAATTTCATAATATCTGCTCAATAAATATCTGTTGAATAAATGAGTGAGTACATGAATTAAATGCTTTTAAAGCGTTTTGAAAAAGCCACAGAAGAAAGGGTACTTATCTCCAGCTTAACCACTAAGTGATCAAAGTGAAGGAAGAGTATACCATAATAAAGTTTGATCTTTAGAAGAAACCTTCCCTCAAAACCCTATATAGTTTGGACTTATCCTTTCAATGGAGCTTGAGCTAGCTTGGAAATATTGAGTATATCATACTCAACTGTACTCATGCTTATATGGTAACTCCTTTTAGTTATAGATGTCTTGCTACCTAGAGAAGTGGGTTGAGACACAGGCTTTAAGTGCAAATCCTCAAGAGCAACCAGTCCCCAAGGATGATTTTTTTTTTAAGATTTATTTTATTTATTCCCCACCACCACCACCACCTCATTGTTTGTGGTCACTGTCTATTCTCTGTGTCCATTTGCTGTGTGCTTTCTGTGTCTGCTCATCTTCTCTTTAGGAGGCACTGGGAACTGAACCCAGGACCTCTCATGTAGAAAAGAGGCACTCAGTCACCTGAGCCACCTCAGCTCTCTGGTTTGTTGTGTCTCTCATTGTCTTTCCTCTTTTGTGTCTCTTTTGTTGCGTCATCTTGTTGCATCAGCTTGCCTCACCTGCCTGCCACGCCAGCTCACCTTTTCCAGGAGGCACCAAGAACTGAACCTGGGACCTCCCATGTGGTGGTAGGTGGAAGCCCAATGGCTTGAGCCACATCTGCTTCCCAAAGAGTGATTATTAATGTGCACTTTTGTATTACATGTGTGCATAAGATACCTGAAATATTCTTTAGTTCTTGCAGATATCAAGAACGACATTCATGTAGTTTGAAAGCTGATGGCTTCATTAAATTAGACCAGATGAGATTCATGAAGGAAAGCATCTCTATGAGTGCACTTGAACGCAGTACACCTTTAGGTGTTGCGAATGTAACTTGGAATAAAAAGTCCAAACAGTACCAAGATACATTATTAAGCAGATGACAGTGATGAAAAACAGGAACTTTCGAGTTGTATCTCTAGTTAAATCTATTGATTTTTCTTCATGCAAAATAGCTGTTAATTCACAAGTATAATAATTTATAGCCTTATTTGAGAAATTTGGTATTCTGAAATTAATGGTAGAGAAATAAATATTTGCCAAAGTTTATTTCAAAATTCATAATTTTTAAATTTAGTATTAATGTCTGAGATGATTGACCTCATATTTTTATAGAGTCTGAAATAGCTGTACTATTAATTCATGTTAAGATTATCAGGCTTTAAGTAGATCTTAAAGATCTGAAATAGATCTGAACTCATAAGCATTTGAAAAATAGCTGAATCATTTATCATAAAATTATCAGACTTTAAGTTCTAAGAAAATAGATCAAAGGCTTATGACAGCTCATTGGGGTTTATATAGCAACAGACAGATTTTAGACAAAAATGAAAGTTTGTTTTTGATGAATGATATTTCTACATCTGAATTTCTATTGACCTCAGGAAGTGGATCACTGATTTTCTACCAGTATCTATGCTTTTGAATACTAGGCACAGAATTCTAGATCGCCTCAGGGAATTCCATTTTTGGAACTAGGAATTATAGCTACAAACCAATTGAGATATGTTGGGCAGACACCAGCACATTAGTGACTAAAGTGGTCATGAAAAAATAAGATGGTTCACCTGGCCATTCCAAGCCAACAGAGATGCCTCCAATATGCCAGAACAACATGTAAATATGAAGAGTTGCAATACAAATTAAGAAAAGGCTGTATATTCGCTTCTCTCCTACATAGTCAATTGAAATAAATTTATAACCAGAGACACAAACTCTGCTTGTCTTGCAATCCTTTAGGATGCTTTTATTCTTCCTTGTATTTCACTAAACTTTGTAGCCAACTATTACTGCTGGGTGATGGGTGTCCCGTGCCCTTTAATTGAGGTCTTTTGGTTCTTCCAAACATCTAACACTCATTACTTGTTACAATTTACAAAATGTTATAGCATTACATCTCCCAGCGACTTCACACTTGAGTTTTATGTTTAATGGAAAATTATGGTTACTAAGCTTTGAAACTCTTATACACAGCAATATGGCATGATGACCAAGCCTAGAAATTTGAGTGCGACAAGCTGGCTTTCAATTCTGTCTATCATTAACTAGCTGTAAAATTTAGTGGACATTATTTAATACACTGTCTCAATTTCCTCATCATTGTAATGGAATTAATAACCACTTTTGTATTATATGAAATAAGGCATGTGCATTAGGGACTATGAAATGGCTACCAGCAGATTCTGAGGCTAACTACTTCCTGTTGAAATACTTTGCCCCAAAGTAGGTTCAGAGATCCTTGCTGATTGAACAGGTGGACAGCACATGCTCAGCCCTGAACTAAACAGTGAGGCTGGAGGGGAGTAGGGCGGGAAATGTGAGGTGTTGATTGGCGTAGCCCAACTTCTGCACAAGTCCTGAAACTCCTGGACCTCAAAGTAGGGAAGGAATGTTTCCCCAAAGCAAAATCGGGGAGCTGTAACTGTAGAAACCAGGGCAGCAAAACCATAGATGTCTACCTCAGTCAAAATGCAGGGTGGATAGTGTATTAGTCAGCCAATGGGATAGCAATGCAAAGTGCCAGAAATCTGTTGGCTTTTAAAAATGATATTTATTTGGGGAAAAGCTTAAAGTTCCAAGGCCATAAAATGTCCGACTCTAAGGCACCATAAGAGGTGCCCTCTCACCAAAGTTAGCTGCCATGTGTTGAAGCAAAATGGTGTGCGATCTCTGCCTGGTCTCTCCTTCCCCTCCTGGCTTCCACTTCCTCCTGAGCTCTATGAGTCCAGCCTCTTGAGGTTTCGTGCTCAAGTGATCCTGCAGTCATCTCTCTCCTGGCATAGGGCTTGGTTCTTCTCGGACCTTCTATATCAGCCTCAGCTGCTCTGGTCTTTTCCCAAGGTCAGATCCAAACTATCAGGTGAATGGCTCATCTCTCCCCAGGGCCTCAGCTGTTTGAGCCTTCTCTTTTCTGTCACATGGCAGGATCAAAAATGACAGAGCTCTCTCTTCCTGTGTGTCTGTCTGTCTGAGTGTCCATTCTTATCAACCCAGCAAGAGGGTAAGTACTCAACCTGAGTCACACCCAAATCAAAAACCCTAATCTTAAAATCCAGTCAAATCAAAAACCCTAATCTTATCAGGTAAGCTAATCAAAGACAACTCAGGTGAATTTAATACAGTCAAAGCGGATCACACCCAGAGGAACAGATTAGTTTACAAAAATAATCTTTCTTTTTGAGATTCATAGAATAATCTCAAACTGCCACAGTAGTTAACAATATTCCTTTCTGTCCCCATCCCAACATCATGCTGGAGCTTAGTATCTTAGTTACTTTTTCTTGATGTGCCACAAGGGCAACTGATTCTGCCCCATTGGCTGCCTGCTATCTCCCAAAGACCCACGGACTCCTCCCCTCCTGGAGGGTTGAGACCTTGCCCCTCAGCGTTTTTCCAGCCATGACTTTTCTCAGTGGAACCCAAGCATTTCACGGGTATACCTATGAGAAGAATTTTACCACAGGAAGATTTATGGAAACAAGCTGTAAAACCCGGTGGGTAATTAGACGTACTGAGACTTAGTAGTCAAGTCAGCTTGACTTGGTTTATAGCTATTTTTACTCTTTTACTTCATCCATCCCTCAGATTTGTCTGATCCACTTTAAACTTGTAAATCCCTTTGAGACCGGAGACTGTTTTATAAAATGCCCTTGGTTTACCCAGCACCTGCTATGAAGCAAGGTAACTGTAGATAGAGACCTATAAATGATTGTGAAGGTAATTAATTCCACAGGGTCCCCTCAAGCAAATCTCCACTGCAAATTACTGTTTGCAAAGTTGTATTCTTTTAGGAGTATTTTAAAATGTGGAGGGAGATGTGGCAAAGGGTATAAGCCTTACTTTAAGACAGGAATTCTTAACCATTTTTGTTCCACAGACTACTTTACCAGTCAAGTGAAAACCACAGACCCCTTACCAAGTCCACACTATACTGTGTATTATTTAATAAATATATCATATCCACACCAACACGTCCCAACAAGAATAATGTTTTTTTCAATTTTCAATTCAAGCTCATGAACCCCCTGAAATCTTTCCATGGACCCCTGGTTAAGAACCCCTGCTTTAAGAGGTTTGTGTTTACTCTTGTCTTTAAAAGGTAGTTTTCAGCAATCTGAAGCAAATTAAATATTACACCAGCTTCAGGTTTCAAGGGGAGTTAGAAAGGACAGTTGCCAGGGAAATGGCTTCCTAATTGAAAAACAACAATCACTCCCGGGATCCACACAATAATTATAATGTTCCTATTCTTGCTCTTTTTTTCTGTGTCTGCCTTGAGAAGAGTAAGCTCAAAAGGCTAAGGGGACATTTATGTCAAATCACATTTGTCCAGTGGAAAGCTGCGTGGAACAGAAAAACAGTTCTCCCATCACGAGGGGAGGCAGAGGAGCAGGGGAGCTGAGAGCTCCCCAGAAGCGTCAGAAGGCCAAGCTGTTAAAGCCGTTTCTATAAGAAGTTGTAAGCAGGGACACAAAATCTAGCGTGAAGCCCGCTGACAAATGTGAAAAGGCCCCCAAAGCCACCTTGAAAGGTGCAACTGTCCAACAAGTTTTCCAATTCCCCCCAAAACCGTGCGGTTTGTTTAAGCAGTAACTGATTACAGCTGGTAAGAGTGCCACTCATCTGGGAAATAGCTGGCGCTGTTTATTTCATAATTATCTTAAGTATCTATTCTTTTAAACCCTCTCCTAACTGTGGTGGCAATTAGTGACAAGATAAAATTTTTGCTTCTTTCAATAGATGTATTTTTTAGAAACAGTACTGTTGAGTGGGATCATGCGCTCCCTTCTTTTTCTTGCTTTTTTGTTATTCATTTGCTCCATCACCTACATTCATCAGAGGCAGGATATTCTTAAGAGCTTTGCTTACTCTTACTAGCTGTCATGACCTTGGACAAGTCATTTCACATTTTTGAATCCCTTTTGCAGCAGTGAAGTAGAAATAAGAATGCCTCTTTCATGGGAATGCTGTAAGGATTAAAATAAAGCAACATAGGCATTGGTCCTAGTCCTGTGAGGGTTCCAGAAATGTTGGATCCCTAGCTCTTCCCTCATAAATTCAGGTTTTCTTATTCTTATTTATCCTTCCTCATCAAGCCCAGGAAAAGTCAAATAGGTTGACCCACACACACACACCTACAATGCTAGCCAAGCACCCTCATTTACTTGGTTGCTTTTCATTTAAATGCCCTATGCTTGGGAAGAAATTAACAGCTGCCAGAAACCTGTTAGTGCAGGGGTTCTTAACAAGGGGTCCATGAGCTTGAATTGAAACTCAAAAAAACATTGTTCTTGCGAGAAAGTGTTGGTGCAGGTGTGATATATTTATTAAATAACACACAGTATAGTGTGGACTTAGTAAGGGGTCCATGACTGGCAAAGGGGTTCGTGAAACAAAAAAGGTTAAGAACCCCTGTATTAGGGTACCCAGCATCTTTTTTTAACTATTTATTTTGAAATTGTTTCAAACTTACGTGACAATTACAAAAATAATACAAACCCCATAGAGGGAACTCCAGCATATCCCTCCCCCCTCCCCGCAGAATACTCAGATCCACCAATTTTAACTTTTTGTCACATTTGCCATATCATTCTATTGTCTTTCTGTCTATTTATCAATCCATTTTCTGAACATTTGGGTGTAGGTTGTTTACATCATGTTTCTTAAACACAATACTGCCATATATGTTTCCTTGAACAATGATATTCACATATGTAACTACCTTACGAAGGTTAAGAAATCTAACATCAATATAAAGTTTACAATCTGTATTCCAATTTTTTCATATGTCCCAGTAATATCCCTCTGAGCTTTTTCTCCTCCCTTGCTAAATCCCATCCAGGATCACGTATTGCATTTAATTGTCATTGTCTCTTTAGTTACTCTTTTTGTGTGTGTGTGGAAACATATATACAACATAAACTTTCCCATCTCAACCACTTCCAAGCATACCATTCAATAGGATTAATCACATTTACAATATTATGGTCTGCCACAACGTTCTATTACTAAAACTTTCCCATCTCACCCAACAGAAACCTAACACCCATTATGCACTAACACCCCATTCCTCCCACCACCCCACCCCACCCCTGGAAACTTGTACTCTAATGTTTGCCTCGGTAAGCATGCATATTCTCCAATATTTTCTTTGCAGTTTCCATGGGACTTAAATCCAACATCTTAAATCTATAACAATCTCATTTGCTTTGATACCAACTTAACATCAATAGTATACACATACCATGTTCCTATGCGCCTCTGCCCCCCATCTTTGTGTAGTTCTTATCATAGATTACATGTTTATACATTATGAGCCCAAAACCACTGCTATATCATAACACTTTATTTATTTGCCTTTTAGATCCTGTAGGAAGTAAAAAGTGACGTTACAAACCAAAATAAAATAGTACTGGCATTTATATTTACCCATGTCATTATCCTCATGAAGATCTTTATTTAATCTCATGGCTTTGATCTCATGTCTTTTGTCCTTTCCTTTCAACCTGCAGAACTCTCTTTAGCATGTCCTATAGGGCCAGTTGAGTGGTGATGAACTCCCCCATCTTTCGTTTAACTGGGAATATCAATCTCTCCCTCATTTTTGAAAGACAGTTTTGCTGCATATAAAATTCTTGGCTGGTAATTTTTTGCTTCCAGTACCTTAAGTTTGACATCCCACTGTCTTCCTGCCTCCATGGTTTCTGATAAAAAATAGGCACTTAATCTTGCTAAGGCTCCCATGTATGTGACATGTTGCTTTTCTCTTGTGGCTTTCAGCATTCTCTTTTTATCTTTGGTATTTGACAGTTTGCTTATAATATGTCACATTGTGGCTCTTTTTGGGTTTATACTATTTGGAGTTCTTTGAGCATCTTGGAGGTGTATAACCCTATGTTTCATAAAATTTAGGACATTTTCAGCCATTATTTCTTTGAATGATCTCCCTGTCCCTTTGTCTCTTTCTTCTCTTTCTGGGATTCCCACAATGAATATATTGATATACTTGATGGTGGCCCACAAGTTCCTCAGAATCTTCATTCATTCTGCTCCTCAGGCTGAATATTTTCAATTGTCATGTCTTCAAGTTTACTTATTCTTTCTTTGGCCAACTCCAGTCTGCTCTTTGACCCTTCTAAGGAATTTTTAATTTCTGTTACTGTGGTTGTGATGGTTTGGAGCTGACTGAACCCCAGAAAATTACTTTCTTAAGGTTAATCAATTCCTGTTGGTATAAGCCAATTTTAAGTAGGGCCTTTTGATTAGGTTGCTTCAGTTTGGGCATTTCCAAGGGTGGGTCTTAATTTACTAACTGGAGTTCTTTATAAGAGAATTAAATTCAGATGGAAAGTGAGAGAAAGCCATGGAAGCCAGAAACTGAAAGCAACAAAACCTAAAAGAGAAGGAGAGACCAGCAGATGCCACCATGTGTCTTGCCACGTGACAAAGGAATCCAGAATCACTGGTAGCCTGTCTTCAGGAAGAAAGCATTGCCTGATGATGCCTTGATTTTAGACATTTTTCTCAGCCTCAGAAGTGTAAGCTTATAAGCTAATCAATCCTCATTGTAAAAGCCAATCCATTCCTGATATATTGCTTTCAGCAGCCTAGCAGACTAAACAGTGGTTTTCAGTTCTGTTTGGTTCCTTTTCATAAATTACTTCTCTATATTGATATTTTCTTTGTGTTCATGACTGCTTTCCTGGTTTCCTTTAGTTCTATGTCCATGTTTTCCTTTAACTGTTTGAGCATATTTAGGACCATCTTTTAAAAGTCTTTGTCCAGGGAAGCGGCTGTGGCTCAATCAGTAGGGCTCCCGTTTACCATATGGGAGGCCCCGGGTTCGGTTCCCGGGGCCTCCCCCGGGGCCTCCTGGTGAAGGCAAGCCCGCCCGCACGGCGTGGTTAGCTGACCCAGCGAGCACAAGCAGCAAGGGGGGGATAAATGAATAAATAAATAAAATCTTTAAAAAAAAAAAAAAAAAAAAGTCTTTGTCCAGCTTGTCCCAGATTTGGTCCTCCTCATTGACTGTTTCTGATGCCTTCATCTCTTTTGCCTGGGCCATCACTTCCTATTTCTTTGTATGTTTTGTAATCTTTTGTTGAACATGTACATTTAATATTTTAATGTGTTATAGTTGGAATTCAGACTCTGTGGTGTCTGTTCCTTAAACTTGTATTCAGCTAATGTTATGACAGTGCTTTCCTTGAATGTCAGGAGCTAATAACAACAAACAAAAAGAAAAACAAGGAAAAAAAACAGAAAGCATCTTTCCCAGTCTTTGCAGATTGACCTCTGTAACTGCTCTCTCTCAAGGCTTATCTATGCAATGAATTTGGAAAAGAGTGCCAGGCCAAAGCTTAGGGGCTTCCCTGAATCCTATCTGTGCCCGTGTGTTGTCCTGGGAATGTGTGTGTGGCCCTAGGAATTCCCCGTTTACATGGAACAAATATCCCCTTTTCCCTAGGAAACAGTTTCCTCATGATCCTGGGCACTGTACTGTATGTCCTACAGCCAGAAACCCCTTGCCCAGGAGACATGATTTGACTGCTCTACCACAGTGTTCTGTAGGAGAGCTCTGTGTGCTGCCTTCTACATGCAAGGCAAGTTCTCAGACAGCAGTTCCCTCAAACCACCACCCAAAAGATTGGGCCAGGCATACAATCTCCCAGTATGTGCATGAGGGTTACTCTGCTCCCTCTGGTACTAGGACCAAGGATCAGCACTGGGAGCGTGGGCCAGCTCCATGCTGAGCAGAGGAATGGGGGAGGAGCCAGCCAGGGCACCATAGGATTCTACTGTTTTGAAATAGCCATTTTCTTGATTTGGCACTTGCCCTGTTCCTGCAGTATCTTAAATGTTTTCTGGAGCTCTGAGAAAGATAACAGTAAGTTCTTGTTGGTTGTTCAAAGCTTCTTTTGGAGGATCTTGTCTGAAGCATATCCCTCCACCATCTTGATTCAATACTCAACATTTTAATCACCGCCCTTCCTTGCTATATTGTTTTATTTCTAACTAATCAATCAAATGCCTAAGTTATTTCTCACAGCTTCCTTGATTCTTGATGAAATGCAATTTTGCTTTAAGTCCTACCTCAGCTTTCATTTACACCTGTTTTCCTCCCAAGTCTCTGAAACCCACAATCCTCACCCTCTGCTCACAGAATTTCACTGGCCTGCCCTTGTATATTTCTAGGACCCTTGTTCCGTTTTGGCTGCCCCTGTATTCTAAGCATCTTCATTCCTTTTTGTGGCTCACAGATTTCCCAAAATCTCACTCATTTTCATGACTCTAAATTTCACCATCCAACCTCCCATCTTGAGATAATCTGCTCTCAAGGAGTCACTGCATGTGGCTTCATCTCCAGCCATTGCTTCTCAGATCATCACTAGCACAGACTGTCTGACTATATCTATTATTTAGTCACACTTTAGTAACTGCAGTCTAGCAAAACTGGGGTACTCAAACCAAGCTCTTTTTAAAAATAAAACTTTCCATGTTAGAAACAGTATTTCTAGTTACTTTTACTTACAGGCATGTAATCTATTATTTATTTTTCCTCCAAACAGACCTTAAAACCCTTTTAAATTGTTTTCATATCTGCAATTTGTGTTCTCTAGGTTACCCAAAAAATGACAGTTGTTATTCAAAAGACAGTAAATATCTGAATAGGAAAGTGAAAATATCCCTGGACTGTGAATGGCAGACCCCAGCTTTGAACTAGTTACTAGCCTATCTGGGTCTCATTTCTTTATTTGACAAACTGGGATTGTAATTCTCTTTTAGTCTCACAAGGTGTTTGTAAGAATCATGAGATGTTATACATCTTGTGTTTGTAAGAATCATGAGATGTTATACATCTTATGTTTTTTGAAAAATCATGACACAGATGAATGCTGATTATTAATTTAGTCACTACTAAATATGACAATTAAGTCCTATAATTACTATCCTGGCATACATCCATTCCTTGTTCTTATTTTTATACATATTTTTTAATGTGTTTAATTGATTCTAAGACCCATATTTCTCACAATTTAGCATCTCTGATATCAGGATGCATCTTAAAACCAATAGAGTGTCAGAGTTTAATTGGCAGTGTTTATTTCTTAGTGGTGCAAAACATCTGGGGGGGTTTGCATTGGTATCATAGATTCAGTAAAATATTGTATTTGATCATATGGGAAAGCTGAAGAATGGTAAAAGTTAGAGAAGTTGGTCTATTGAAAATAGGGACTTTCTTAACCAAGTGGTGGGTCAGATCCAAAGAAATCAGCCAAGTGTTTGAGGCATTCAGAAGAGAAGGTATGACTTTGAATTATATAACCTTTAGTGGCTGCCTCTTGCAAAAAATCCTCAAGGACACCCCCACCCCCACCCCCACCCCAAGTATCTAGTTTATATCTGAAAACTGTACAAGTTAAATTTGGCATGCTCTTCAAACCAGATGAACTTAAGTGGGAAATATATGGTCTTAAGTACTTGGAAATGGTTAACTGTTTCATTTGCAATTCTGCCCGCTTTTGACTGTAAAAATATACCAGAAAGGTAATACCTTTCTACTAGGGCATTCTTCTTTATTTTTTAAATTACCACATAACTTTGGCTTCTGTTCTTTGGGGAGAGCAACACAGAGTCCTATCAGACTCTTTAACACATAGTTGCCAAGGAGTTTTAAACAGAGACCTATAACTGACTTTAATGAGCCAAAAGTGATCCCCTTTTCTGATAACCATTCAAAGCATTAGAAAGAAACAGACTACATATAAACACTAATAGTTATATCCTATTGTCCTATGAAAAGAAGACACTTGCTTTGTCAGTGCAGTGTTTATTCAAAAGTCTATAGTAAGTAATGATTGTTCTTTTTGTTTATGTTGCACTATAATTGTCATGGAAAAGAATTTTAAAATATAAGTCTAATGAGATATTCTTTTTTTGCAAATGAGAAAACTCATGCTCAGAGGGATTACAAACACCCAGAAAGTAGCAACTGAGTGTGGGAAATGAATCATTTATTAAATCATTTATTGAACACTTCTTCTAGTCTAACAGAGGTATATAAAGCTATAAATTTCCCTCTAAACACTGTTTTACCTGAAGATCACAAAATGTATGTGTTAGTTTTTCAGTTCAATGCAATTAAACTTAGATGAAAATATTATGCCCCATCTCCTGAAGGACTCACTGATTATAACTTTCTTTTACAGACTTCCCAGAACTAGTGTGATCCCTCTTCAAATGAGTTTGGGAAATCTAAAGGAGAAAAAAAAAAAAAAAAACACTAAAAATTGGCAGCACCAGAAAATATTCTACTTCCAAAGGTTCTAGAAGAGAGATAAATACCTGATTTTGCCTGTGGTCCAATTTAGGAGAGCCAATTTTCTTCCAATAGAATATATATATATATAATTTTTATATTTTATGTATAACTACAAATATATTCCATTTACATTTTTATCCTTGAGAGAAATGGAACAAAAGGTGGTCTATTCTCAAACTGAATTCCCTGTTCCCGTCTCTCTCACCCTCCCACATTCCTTCTTGTTCAAGTCTTAATCACAGCAAGTTATGCCCCACATTCCCATACAAGCAAAACGTAGCTCATTTCCCAGCAACCCAGTCAGTAAATGCGTCACTCCGTGATTGGGTTAGTTTTCCTGCTTAAGATTGTAAGCCCACAACTCCCAGCCAATGGGAGACGGGTAAGGTTGGGGAGGAAGGGAAATGGGACATTGCGTCAGGAGAACTATATAATCTTTGTTCTTGCGCTGATGCCAGTGCACTTGCCCACTTCCGTTAGCCTGGGCGTGTGCCCTTTCTCATGAGAAAGAAAGAAATTACTGCTGCCTCTAGTCCAACTCTCTGTCTTCAGAACTTTTAAGTGGTCGCTGTTCCACTTATTCTTACACTAGAATATCTACTTTAATAGAAAAAAGTCAGCTGAAATGCCACTGCTCTTTAATCCCCAAGATGTTTATGCCTGGCCATTACAGGTTTCTAATGTTTATTCTCACATTTTTATGGTGCTTTTAAGTTCACAAACTGTATTCACACACATTATCCGTATTCATTGTGTATGTATCATTATCCCCATTTCACAGATGGGAAAACTGAATCAAAGGGGTGATGTGACTTATCTAAGGTCACACACTGGGAATAAAAACAAAGCTGAGGGTGCCCACGGCGCACCAGCATGGCAGGTTGGTGGCGGGTGTTGCCGCGCGCAGCCGGGCGCTGCCTGTGGCCCACAAACATGCAGCTCCACCCCACGCTCTTTTCCGCGGGCAACGCGCTGCAGCAGGGGCTGCAAGGCGGCTGGGTTGACCGGCGCCACACGCAGTTCTTGGCCACCATGGCCGTGGCCTTCCACCCTAACTTCCCTACGTATGGCTGCCCCTGCTGGAGCACGAGCTGCCAGGCCAACATCGCGCACCGTGCTGGCCATGGTGCTGTGCAACCAGACATGCCCCGGTCACTGTCTCCACCTTCTATGCCCATATGAGAATTCCCCAGGGAAAGGATGACATAGTGTTGGACCTCAAACAGAAATTCGGGAATACATGTAAGAGTGACCTGACGTACTGGCCTTTTGTACAGCTGACCAACTTCAGCCTTGTTCCCGTTCACTGGCGAACAGCTTACACTGGACTCTCTGGTTTCTCTGGGCCACCTTCCTTTACTTTTTGCAACAAAATGGTGATGGCACATTGAACTCAGCTTTCACCTTCCTTCATAGAAAGGCCAGTGCAGCTGAAAGGCCCTCAGAGAAGTAAGTCAGAGACTCCTCCCATAAACTAACTAACTTTTCTTAAAATGCAATGGATCACCAGCAGATAAAATGCTTTATTTATCAGTTATGTGCTTCATTTTGAAGAATTACTATGATATAGACCCAATTTTTAAAAATCATCAATGATAATTTTCGATTTTATTCAAATGACTTCTTTTCTTCATTCCAGTCTGAAAGTATAAAAAAACATATGGCTTCTCTTACTTCTTTAATATTTTGGCTAATAGCAAGAACAGTGACAGTATGCCATTTTGTAATTATTATTCTTTCTATTCTAATATTTTAATACCAGTTGACTTAAGGAGCCCCAGTTTTGGTTGTTCATATCTCTATTATATAATCTCAAGGTTTTTTCCTAAACACTTTTGGATCAGATTACTTTTTGTGCCAAAATTAACCCTTATAGTAAATTCCTCTTTACATAGAATTCAATCAAGGAGAAGACAGAATAACCAAAAGCTCCCCCTTCCCAAAATACTGCGTAATAATTTATTGCTATGATGATATTAAAGTTCTATAAGTACACTTTGAATCAAAGAAAGAGTAGTGTAGTCTGTATCGAATGTATTTTGTTTTCCTCTACTATTGTAATTTATAAGTTAAATAGCTTTAATGATTTTTGAGTGTTTTCAGCCTCTCAAACATCCCATTTCCTAGGCATACTAAATAAACAAAACATTTGGCTTCTTAATGAGAGAAAGAAAAAAAACAAATTGGAGTTGTAATTCATTCATTCTTTCAAGTCACATTTACTGAGAAACATATTAAGTTTCTGACACTGTGCTAGGCCTAGAAATACAGGAGTGAACAGTAAGAACCTTGCCCCTTGACCTTCACAACCTGCCCTTCCCCCCACCTCCTATGAGATGGACAGAGCAGAGCTTTCATGCAACCCAGAACTCCCCTGATCCCCAGCCACTGGCCCTGACTGTCCTCATACATCTGGAGAGCCTAGGTCTGGGGACACTACAAAGAATCTTCTCCAAGCACAAAAGCAGTTGAGATTAGATTACCCAAGCTTAAAAATGATAGTGGTAGACAGTATACTAAGAATTTAATTTTTTGCTGAATATATTTCCATTATTTCTTCTCCTCTATCACCAATGAAAGTTGAAAGCAGGCATCAGAGTCTTCTTGGAAGTTCATTTCATCCAGTTAGTGAGCATCTGTGTGCTCTATAATGTATTGACTGCTGTGACTAGTACAGTACATGCATAAAACAGACTTTCATTGAATATTCCTGTATTCCACAGAGAACTCTATGGGGTAGGAGACAGACGAGGAAACTGAGGCACAGAGAAGTTAATTGACTTCCCAAGGACGAGTATCCCACAGCAGGGATTCAAACCTAGATAGTCTAATTGCAGAACCCGTACCTCTAACCTTTCAACAGTTCCACTTCCTCTGATTTCAGTGAGCTGACAAATTTGTTGGAGAGATAAACCAAAGATACATAAAACCAATAGTGTATATAGAATGCCTTTTTATGATTATGCAAATAAGTACTCAACATTATCATGTAAATCAGGGGTTGGCATACTATCTCCGTGGGCCATACAGTCTCAGACACAACTAGACAATACTGCCCTTGTAGCTTGAAACCAACCATGGACAATACATAATGAATGGGCATGACTGTGTGCCAATAAAGCTTTATTTACAAAGACAGATGGTGGGCTGGATTTAGTCCTGACCCCTATATAGATGATACATGCTATAGATTTCAGAAAAGGAGAAGATCAATTTAGGCTGGAGCAGTTGGAGGGAGTTTTAGGAGAGCTGAATTCAGCCTTAAATGAAGTCTTGAGATTGGCTACCAAGACCTTACATAGTCTGGTCCCTGCTCCCCTCTAGCTTCTTCTCATCTCACTTCCCTCTGGCTCAGTATTCTGTAGCAATGCTGACCTTCTTTTCCTAATGCATTGGGAAAAGCTTATTCTTTCTCTAGGACTTCTCACTGGCTGTTCCTTCTGCCTGGAAGCTTTTCCCTCAGATTTTCCCCAGAATGATCCTTTGGCCATTCAGATCTCCTGTTCAGGGAAGCCCTTTCTGAGGGACAAGTAAAAGCAGCCCACTCCAGACACTGTCACACTGGCCCATTGTATTTACCTCATGGGATCTTTGCTTCCTGAAATTATCTTGTTCATTTATTGGTGTACTTGTCTATTGTTCTTCTTCCACTGTTCTCCTTCTGGAATATAAACTCCATGGAATGTAGGTCATAGCTTATATTTTTTCACTGCTCTATATATTCCTAGCACCCAGACCATGGCTGGTAAAAAAAAGAAAAATACTGGTAGGAGTAAAGTAAGGAAGTGGTGAAAAAGAAGACGACATAGAGAAAATGTAAGCAAGCCCTATTATGTGGTGTTTACTTTTATCCCATTCTGGAACTGAACAGGCTCTAGCCTTGCTACAGTGGCCCATCAATTCAGTGCCCATGACACTGTTTCAATTAAGAAAACATCTTCATCCATGGCTGTGGTCATTCCTGGGCCAGGTGTAGATCTTCCATACATATGAACGATGATGTATGGTTTAAGTTATAAACTAACTAGTCCTGAAAAGGGAAAAAAGCTCACTAATCCTCATTTTGTTTTATAGAAAGAAAAAAAAAAGGCTCTCTATTGGAGCAACTAAACATAAGCATTAAAAAGCAAATAACCCGGGGGCGGATGTGGCTCAACTGATTGGGCGTCCGTCTCCCATATGGAGGGACCTGGGTTCGATCCCCAGGACCTCCCGGTAAAATAAAAAAAATAAATAAATAAATAAAAAAGCAAATAACCCTTTTTTCTCTCATCTGTGACTATTGTTCAATCTAAACTTCTTTAGATTGCGTCTATTATTATTTTTCAGGTTTGTTGAGTCTGTCCAACCCCTAATCTGGTGCAGACAAGCAGGACATCAGGCTGGGAGCAGGACCAGCGCCCAGGCTACTTTTCTGTATACTCCAGCATCCTTTTCTTTCCAATGCCTTATGCCACTATGGCTAGTCATGATGAAGTCTCTCTCAGACAGCTACAGGATTGGCCTTTTCTTTGGATTTCTCTAGCTCTTTGCTCTGTGCAACTGAAGTAGAAAGACAGCAACATTGACTAGCTCACAATAGCGGCTGCACGATTGTCCTTTTTTTTCCAATCAAAAGGGAATAGGAGGGGAGCGGGTGTAGCTCAATGGTTGAGCACCTGCTTCCCATGTACAAGGTCCTGGGTTCAAGCCCCAGAACCTCCTAAAAAAACAGGGAGTAGCATTTCACTCTCTTTGGGCCCTTTACAACCTGGAATACTTTCTTTGAAAATTGTGTATCTGAGCACTGTCTCCCTTTTGCTTTAGATTTTAAGAAACTCAGCATTAAAACTGGCTCAATTACAGCAACTTTGCTGGCATTTATGGTCCAGCAACAGTGTTTTTCTTCCCCAAGGTCTTAATTTTCTGTTTCTTTACATTTTTCCTAGAACTGATTTCTATATTATTTTATATATCATCTTTTGTAGGCTTCATTTAGGTATATGAATAATTTATTAATTTTCAAATTCCATTCCAATGGAAATTACTCTTTCCATATAATTTCTTAGTTTGCTAACATTTGAAATGCATGTTTAAAAGATAAACAGACCAAAAACTTCTGAGCTGGTTCCCTTAGCAACATTTGCAGCCTGCTTCTAGTACAAGCCCAAGTTTCTACCATAAACTAACTTTGGAAAAAAAACACCTAAACAGAAAATTGCCATGTTGTGTTTCATAAGCGATTTTCTGGTAGGTGTATCACTTGTTTCTGACATATCCCAGAGAGCAAAGCTTATGAACTGTGTTCCAGTAGTGACAGATGACCAGTGTCGTATGTATTATCTATGACCCTCAACTGTACCAAGTTAATTTTTAAAATGTCATTGCTAAGCCAGTAATGAGTTTCTGAACATGATCTTGTCTATGCAGTGAGTCATTTGCCAATTTAAAGAAAACAAGACTGATGTCAACATTCATAAGTCCCAAAAACTTTCCTGTGTTGCTGTGGTGATTTGGGTGCTTTTCAGCTAAGTTAAACCTCTATGCTGTTACTAGAATAGCTGATAAATGGCAAGTCTATGAGATGGATGGATAGATTACAAAAGCATCATGGGATTAGAGTTGCTCATTTCCACAGGTGCCAGGAAGCATGTTTTAGAAAGAGAGGCAGAATCAAATAGTGCTTGGCAGCAAGGCTCTGAGCCTACAGATTGAAACTTTGCCCCTCACTAGCCATGGCTTTGGGCAAGTTATTTAACCTCCATTTCCTCATTTGTAAAATGAGATGATAATAATACTATCCTCAGCCGTATGGATCAAGTGAGTTCATTTCTGTAAAGCATTTAGAACAATGCCTGCTCAGAGAGAGCACAATTTAAGAGTTTCTTAAATAAAATATGCATGCCATGTAGTGAAGCTTAATCGAACTTTACTAGTACTTTTCAGAATTAGAACTTACAAACCACTATTTTCAGGTCCATGAAGAATGGCATCTCTTCAAATCTGTTATTTGTAGGTATCCAGTGATGATTTATAAATCTGATTGTGGCTGAAAGGGGTAGTCTAGGGATGTAAATGTCAATTGAAAGCAAATAAGAGGATAATCTAGGAACTGAATAACAGTGATTTTGGTGATAGATGAAGATTGTGGTTAATGGCATAAATGTAAGAATGTTCTTCTATTATAAAATGTTAAGAATATGGTGATATATGGGAAACTTACAGCTAATATAATTTATGGATGATAGTAATATTGTAATATTGTAATATTTTTGCAGCAATGGCAAAGAAGATTTATCAATTCCAAGGGTCAACAATACGGAGTATAAGGGAGAACGGGATTTTTCCTTTTGGAGTAATGAAAATGTTCTAAAATTGACTGAGGTGATGAAAGTACAACTCTGTGATGAAACTGAGAGCCACTGAGTATACACTTTGGGTGGATTGCACAAGGCATGTGTAGCAGTTTGGTATTATTTATGAATTCCAAAAATAGATATTGGATTATGTATATAAACTGATCTGTGCCTCTGGGCGTATTAGATTGTATTAACTTCAGAGGTTTCACTTTTACTTGATTAAATTATGATTAGGGCTTTGGTTGGGAAGTAAAAACACAGGAGAAGAAACACAGGAAATGAGTCGGCTCCATAGATAGGCAGAGGCCCTGGAAAGAGAGAGAGCCTGATAGTCTACAGCTGACCTTGTAGAGAGCAGAGCAGCTAAGCCCAGAGAGGAATGAGCCCCAGGAGAGATGAGACTTATCCCAACCTACAGCTCATATTGGAAGAAACTAGGACCATGGAGCCTTAAGAGGAAGAGGAAGTCTGAACCCTTGCAGACGTCGGCAGCCATCTTGCTCTGACACGTGACAACAGACTTTGGTGAGGGAAGTCACTTATGCTTTATGGCCTTATGACTGTAAGCTTCTACCCCAAATAAATACCCTTTATAAAAGCCAACAGTGTTCTGATACTTTGCATCAGCACCCCTTTGGCTGACTAATATGGCATGTGACTGTAAAACATAATGAATCCTGTGGTGGAAGATGGACTGTGGTTAACAGAACAAATATGAGAATGTTCTCTCATAAACCATAACAAATACAGGGTGTTAATAATTGAGTGAGTTGGGGGAAAAATACACCAAATATAAGATTTGGGCTATAGTTACTAGTAATATTTTGATGGTGCTCTTTAGTTTGTAACAAATGGGCGATGTTTGGGAGCCCTGTATGATGATATGCATGTTTGTTTCGTAAGTTCACAACTTTTACTATAGACTTATTGTTTATGTATGTTCGTGTATGAATGATATACTCCAATAAAATTTTTTTAAATGAAAGAAAAAACTTTTGGATTACACAGATAAATTCATAATTTAAGGAGATAAAAACAGTCCTTTTAGTGGAATGTCGATTCTCACTTCCTAGAACCAATAATGTTTGGAAATCTATTAATAATATGTGTATGTGTTCTTTAGACAATTTCTTAATAATTTAGATTTAAAATTCAAGAAGTACTAATCATAAAATTTAGGTTAATTAAAAATTCTCATCTTTGTAGTTAAACCAAAATGGCTTCAATCCCAGCATTGCTATTTCCTAGCTGTGTGTACTTTCGCCAGTTACTTAAATTTGCTGAGCTCCTGCTTCTCAACTAAAAAATACAGAAAAAAGGTTCACCTCACAAGGTTTTTATGTTTGAAATAAGATCCTGTAAGCAAATGGCTTAACATATAGCTAAGTGTTTAATGAAATACTGTATTATTTGAGCAGATTATCAGCAAATAGTCACTATCAAAATATTAAATGCCTTTTTAACTCCCCCTTGCAAACGTGACCAGTTCCAGTGAGCCCACCCTGGATACTTCTTCTCCATCATCATCATCATTATCACTGATAATTCCTGTTTCTAGTGTCTCCTTAGCACACATTTCATTTATGGCACTGAACCTTAAACTTGCTAACATGTTGGTGTAGAACTGTGCCCCAAAAGATTTATGCTTTTCTTCTCATCTTTATAAACCAGACTCCCCTTTTTTGGTCTCTCTTAATGAAGGCTTGCATAGTGTTTTGTGCTCTGTAGGCCATTAATTCTTGATGGATAAAAAGAGTGGTCATTATGCATTTCTTTACTCAAAATGGAGTTGGAATGACACCCTAGGTTGAGTTCATGTTGAAGATGAAAGTCTAAGAAGAGGGAAACAGATGTGGCTAGAGAGGTTCGGCGTCCGTCTACCATATGGAGAGACCGGGGTTTGATCCCTGGTACCTCCCAGTAAAAAAAAAAAAAAAAAGTCTAAGAAGAACTGAAGAGAAAGTCAAAGCAGCCTTCTAAAACCTATTGAGTACCCTGATGAACTTAAAGGAAATGTTTGCAGAAAGAGAAAAGGGCAGTGTCCTGAAAACATTATCTTGTATAGTACCAGAATTAGGGACTTAGACTAGGATCCAGCAAAGCAAGAGAAAAAGAACAATTCAAACAGGTAGTAGGTACAAGTAGAGTAAGTAGGGAGCCAAAAGAGGAAAAAGTCTCAAGAAGGGGTATGTGTGCGTGCATGTTTGTGTGTAAGCCAAGAAGAATAGAGAGAAATGCCTTAAATCTTCATAAGGAAATAATTAGATACTTTTAAAGTGCTTTAAGCAGATCTCTGGGGGCTGAATCCAAATTAAGAGGGGTTGAGAAGGAATAGGTAATTGGGAAGTGAATGCAACTGGATAGACCACTGATTTATGAAGACAAGAGCTTGGGTAGGAGATGGTAGAGATGGAAGATGCGGGGAGGTGTAAATAACACAGAAAACAGTCTTGAATTTTAAACAGTGATTGACATTTTAAATGGTGATTTTGAAAAGCTCAAACTAAACTGTTATCCTTTCCATTGACATCCCTGTCCAATGGTCTCACTTTATTATCTGTGTGAGAAAACTGAGAGATATAAATGAATCTGAACCAAGTGTGTTTTTTTGTTTGTTTGTCTTTTGGGTTTTTGTTTTTTTTTTTCCACTGGGGCTGGGGAATGAACCCGGGACCTCATATGTGGGAAGCTGGCACTCAACCACTAAGCTACATCAGCTTCCCCGAATTGGTTTTTTTTGTTTGTTTGTTGTTTGTTTGTTGTCTTTAGGAGGTACGGGGCATTGAACTGGGACCTCGCATGTGGGAAGCAGATGTTCAACTGCTTGAGCAACATCCGTTCCCCCAGATGGTTTTATTTTTTCCTAATACACTAATTATTTTAAAGATTGAGACATGGATGATATATATTCAAAATATTTTGCACCCTATAATTGGTACATATGAAAAAAATAGAATATAAACTTTATATCAATGTTAAATTTCTTAAACTTGATAACCGTGTGTAAGGTGGTTACATAAGTAAATATATGTATTTGTTCTTAGGAAATGTACATGAAAGTATTATGTGTTCAAGGAGCATGATGTATACAGCCTACTCTCAAATGTTTAGACTGTAGATGATAGCTAGATGGTGGAAAGCGGCGGGGGGGTGGGGGGATAGCAGACTAGAAGCTCAGGGGAGCACAGCCGGACTTCTAGAGGTACCAACAGAAATGAGGAAGCAAGAGTGAGGAAGACTACTCACTTTCCTCAGTTCAGATCAGTGAGGTCATATACTGTTCATCCTTCAGTGCCTGGCTTGCTTCACTCAACATAATATTTTGGGTAATCTAAGCACCTCTTAAAATATATGTATATATATATATATATATATATAAATAACATTTTTGTAAGCAAATACACATATATGCATATATATTTATATATCATTTTGCAAATGTTTGTATGTATTGTGAGAATTTTTATTTTTACCCACAATAAAAATAAATTAAAAAAAAAAAAAAAAAAAGAGCGAGGAAGATTCCCGGCTCTGCTTTCCACCTGGTATAGTGCGTGGCTGTTTTTAAGAACTGTGCAGGCTCTCATCATGGCTGACTGCACACTGATTTTTGTATATCTTGCTTTCATTTTAAAGAGTTAAAAAAATGAAATTCTAAAGACTTTTCCCCACAATTTAAATGTGTAGGCTACAAAGAAGGGGGTTTATAAATGACTTTTTCCCTCCGGACCTGAAAGTTTGATTAGATAATTGAAAAGAAACATTTGAGGATGGGCTTAAGTATTTCTATAAAATTTGATAATTTGCACATTGTCTTTTATGTAACATTTATAGAAAATATTTTTTATATGTCAACAAAAATATGGAACCATTTAATGAAACTTTATAGTCCTCATATGTTTGTTGAAGTTTTGCTCTTTTACAAAAGAAATTTGAATGTAAATGTTATTACCATTACATATTACAGGGAGGGGGAGAGAGAGAGAAAGAGAGAGAGAGGGAGGGAGGGAGGAAAGGAGGGAGGGAGGGATAAAGGAAGGGGGCAAAAGTGGCAAAATGTTAAAATTGGCAGATCTGGGTATCAGGGATAGGGGGCTTATTTTGAAGTTTTCTGTATAGGTTATTGTATTAGACAGCCAAAGGGGCACTAATGCAATATACCAGAGATTGATTGGTCTTTATAAAGGGTATTTATTTGGGGTAGAAGACCAGTTTACACACATAATCTAATACAGATTTTTGGAATTCATAATACCATCAAATTGCCAAACAGCTACACTTCACCCTCTGAATTCCAAAAATACATTACAATATTCAAAAAACGTTAAATCAGTAACAATTCAAGTACAAAATCATATCATAAACATTTTAAAGAAATACAGTTTGTCTTGAGGCAAAGTCCCATCTGCTATAGACCTCTGAAACTTACAAAACCATTTAACTGCTTCCAATACACAAATGGAAAGACAAATGATAAACAGTTTCATTATCATAAGGAGAAATTGGGATGTTAAACATGAGTCATGTATCCTCTATAGTTCAGTAAACCTGCAGGGCATTCTCCATTCGATTTCAAAGTCTGAGAGTCATTCTTAAGAGGATGGTTTCTTCTCCGTGGGGCCACATGGGGACCCACCCTTTCCACAGGCTTGCCCAAGGGCCATTTCCTTGGTTCCACCCTCATCAAGCATTTGGGTGTCAACCAAGCTCCAGACCTCACACTTCAAGAGTGTTGGGGTGATTGCCAACCTTACCCAATGCTTGGTTTAGAATCTTAACGCCCCTAGTACAGTGAGGTGAAGACAACATTCCCCCTAACCTTTGGCATACAGGTTCAACCCTCTCATAGCAATGGGTTGACCACCTGACCTTCTTTAATCCATGGGGGACAGGTACACCCCTCTCAGACCTATGGGGTGTTGACTTTAACCATCCTAATCTTTGAGGAATGTGCTCCACCCTTCTGCACCCTGGAGTGGCAAAACTATCCCAGAACATCGGATGGGGACATCCACCTTCTTCAACTGCTGCGGCAAACACACCCTCTCTGTACACATGGTTGGGACTCCTTTCTTGGCCCAAGGTGATGTCGTAATTCCAGATCTCAGATTCCATGGTTTTCTTCTTAAAGCTGTTTTTCCTTCAGTCTTTCCTTTTCATGTACTTTTTTGTCCAAGTCAACAGTGGTTTTGTTCATACAGTGCTCTCAGAAACCTTGTTGGTTTATGCAAGAAGCAGGGGTCCAAGCCATCAGACAGTAAGACTTTCCACAAGTCTTTCCTAGATAACTGCATCTTCAATTCTGATTTATAAGTTCCAGATTTAGCTAAGTCTTCAAATGGGGCACTTTCATCTGGAAATTGATTTCCAGAAACTTGGAAGTTCCAGAATCAGTTTCTGTTTTCTTTGTGCCCAAAAGTTTAGTCCTTAGTGTATTTCGCTCATCTAGTATTTTGCTATAAAGCTGCAAGGAGAAGCCAAGCCACATTCTCCGAGTTTACTTTGGAAAGTTCTTCTGCTAAATGCTTAGGTTCGCCATTTTCAAATTCTGTCTTCCATATAACACCAGGAGTTAATCTTGCTAAGTTCTCTGCAACTTTAAAACACGGATCGCCTTTCCTCCAGTTTCCAATAATAGTTTCATTATTTACTTCTAAGGCATCATAAAAAGTCTCTTTAGTGTCCATATTGCTATCAACAGTCTCTTCAAAGTGATCTAGGCCTTTTCCATCAAGCATTTCACAATTCCTCCAAAAAATATCCCTTACCCATTTATAAAACCGTTCCAACATTTTAGTATATGCAAAAGCACTTCCCCACTCCTCGGTACCAAATTCTGTATTAGTCAGCCAAAGGGGTGCTAATGCAATATACCAGAGATTGGTTGATCTCTATAAAGGGTATTTATTTGGGGTAGAATTCCACAGATACCAGGCCATGAAGCATAAGTTGCTTCTCTCACCAAAGTCCATTGCCATGTGTTAGAGCAAGACAGGTGCCGACGTTTGCCAGGGTTCAGGCTTCTGGGGTTCCTCTCTTCCCAGGACTGCGTTTCTCTCCGGGCTTAGCTCCTCTGGTTCCTCCACAAGGTCAGCTGTAGACTATCAGGCGAACGGCTCGCTTCTCTTCTCCTGGGGCCTTCTCTCCAATATCAAAACTGCTACTCAAAACTGCTGCAACTCTGTTCTTTGTGATGCCTTTTATATTTTCTTCCCCCACCCACCAAGGGGTGGGGCCCAATGCCCTAATCATAACTTAATCATGCCCAGATTAGCCGAACAGTTTACACACATAATCTAATACAGATTTTTGGAATTCATAATTACATCAAATTGCCAAACGGCTACAGTTATGTATTATTTTTTTAATTACAAATTTTAAACTGCAGATTTAAAATAATTTCAAAATAAAAAAACTTAAAAAAATATTCTTAAACCTCTTATAGTAAAACATGATTATTGAAAAGTTAATGTCTAACATTTTAGATGATTAGCTGTATTGCCCAAAGCCAGGGTCATATAAAAAAAATTTTTTTAAAAAAAGAAGGAAGAGAAGAAATGAAAAAATAGGATTGCATTTAAAAAAGTAACTGTGTGATTTATACCCAAATAGGTTCCTCAAGATGAATGGACAGGGTACACCCCTCGAGGTAAAGAAGATGAGATTCCCTGCCGGAGAATGCGCAGTGGCAGCTATATCAAGGCCATGGGCGATGAGGACAGTGGTGACTCTGACACAAGTCCCAAGCCTTCTCCCAAAGTTGCTGCACGAAGGGAAAGCTATCTCAAAGCTACTCAGCCATCTCTTACAGAGCTCACAACACTCAAGTAAGTGGTTTTGATGCTATACTTGGAGGGTCCAGCACCTGGTAATCACACCAGATCAGACTTTAGGACTCTTAGAGAAAGTGGGTCAGAGAGCATCCTGCAGATGGAGCTAGTGGTTATATGTTGACTGGTACTGATTTGATATTGAGCTTGACTTGTATACCCAGTGCCTTCCAAGACATGGGCACCCAGGTGTATTCTACACAGATCATAAGCAGAACCACCAGCCTCCAAGAGAGGGTTTTAAATAATCCATAATGACTTCTAAAAAGAAATAAAATTTCTGGCCAATGGGAAGATCAAATATCCCAATTCTTTGAACATTTGTTAGATCACAAAATCTGCAGGGAAACTCTTCCTTTAAAAAAGAACCCTGAAATTTTCTGATAATTGAGTAACAAAGTCTGATTATCTTGGAGAAGCTTACAGAATGTGACTGTGCTTGAAAATTGGGTGATATGTGAAGGCCCTTAATGTATGTTTTTAAAACTTTGTGCACTCAATACATATTATAACTTATAAGACTTTAGTAATGGTTTATTGTTTTGAAAAATATGATTCTAAATAGTACTTACCCGATTTGTGTTCTTTATAAAATGGGACAGTATTGCATCTGAAACTGATCATTTTAAGCAAAGCCTGATTTAGTTATTAATATTATTTGTAGAGCAGGGGTTCTTAACCTTTTTTGTCCCACAGACCCTTCTGCCAGTCGTGTGAGATGAATACTACTGTAATTTATTTATTGCATACATTCAAAAGTGAAGGAAATGCTAGATTTCAGTTAGAGGTCAGAGAAAATAAAGATAATAAATTGATTTTTTTTTTCAATTCAAGCTCATGGACCCCTTGAAATCTTTCCACAGAACCACCCCCCTACCCCTCCTGGTTAAGAACCCTTGTTATAGAGAGTAATCCAGAACCTGGGAACATATCATCATATGGCTCTAAAGACAGAATTTTTTTAGGACCTGGAAAACATGTTACAGATAATTAGTATTTTTAAGTGCCTTTGATTCCATATTTTGAGAACATGCATGTTACTATCCATGCATCTACATTATATTACATTACAAAGTAAAATATTAAAAAAACAAAATAAATAAAACAGAAAAGACTAATACAGTCAGGCTAAGGAAAACAAACCAGAATGTTAGCCAAGAACATTGGAAATTAGCTGACTTTTGTATGATGAGTATTGATTTAAATAACAGTATACTATATTTTAAAGAAGTAGACAGGGAGAGTTCTGTCTTGAATGTTTTTTCAAGGGACCATGTGGAACCACTCTGGATGATTTTAATCGAAATTTATTGCCAATGGTGGTAGTAAACCAGCCCAAAAGAAAGAAAGTTCTTCTTTCTTCCCTTTGACTTCAAGTTTCATCCCCTGCCCTTCCTCTTTTCCTTTATTACACAAGGGGAAAAAATGATCATGGAAATAGAAAATAGAACCAGGTCTTTGTTGCACTTTGATACACCTAGCAGAAACTCAGAAAATCAAATATACCTGGCCTGAAAAAAACTATATTTACAATAAAGGCATTGGGGCAAGGTGGTATGAAATGAGGTCAGCCAATGACCCTTCTGGCAGATATCTTCTATGGGCCTTAAAATATCTCTTCTCTAGAGACAATAATAGGTAGTCATAGCCATGGTGTTAATTGGTGTCTTCCAGAACATGACATTAGTGTTCATAATTGTGCCTTGTGTCTGTTCTCACATCTTCAGGGGTATGGGGAATCCATTCTGAAGTCACTGCGATGCTTCCCTTTTCATTCATCTTCTACCCTCAGAGTATTACCTTCCTCTAATTTTCAGAAACCATATTTTTTACCACCATCATATATTTATTCTACTGCTCAGAACCTTAAAGAGCAGAAGGAGGCAAACACACAGCTAGTGACTAGGCTGATGGTGGAGAGCGTCAGGTACTTCAGACAGTGAAATCACTGAGCTGAGTATCAAAGTTAAGGACTGCGGTTTTCTTCCTCCAACCCTATGGAAATTCAAAATGCTGACCAAATCACTGGAAAACTGAAAAACATGCTTCCTTACTCACAATAGAATTACACCAAACCATCTCCATTGCCCCCTATTCTTTAGCAGGCAAACTCACCTTTCAATCATGTCTTTCTTCTCTGTGCTACCATCTTACTCCCAACACTTATTTCTCATAGCTCTATTTATCTCCACTCATTTTGTCCCTACCACTTTTATGAATTTCATTTACCCTGACAGTCTATATATTGGGTTTCCATCATACCTAACTATGTATGATTATTAGTGATTTCTGATTTAACAGGCATTTAAGAAGGCACAGAAGGTAAAAGGGCAAATACACAATGGAAGCAAAAATTCAGACATGAAATGACTCGTGATCAATTCTGTCTTATTCCTTGATGATGCCTTAACTAGAGCACATTATTTCTCCAGAAGTTTGAAGCATTCAGGCCTTCATGAGAAAAAAGAACCCCATAGCCTGGAATTCTTGCTCCCCCAAAAAAGAAAACTATATTTATGTTCTTACTTCTTTGACATTTAAGTCCATTTTTTTCCGCCTTCCTCCTCAGCAATTCACAGCTTTAAGGATGAATCATAGCCACGAACCAAGATAACTAAAATTAGTCAAGTGAGATTGGGACAACATTTTGTTTGAGGCTTTCGACTTCCATGTTCTCTCAGAGATGTTGGAAAAAAGGCTCTCCTCCTACACTTTCTTATGTTGTTTTTTCTTTTTTCTTTTTCTATTTTTCCAAAGGCACTTTGAGGGGTTATCTGTTAGAATGCTTTTCATCAACTACTCAAAGTTAGTGATTGAGTCTTCAAATATAGACGGTCAGTTCAGCATCCTGGAGTCAAGGGTAATCTTGAGACAATGAAGTGTATCTTTAGGCTGCAAGACTCCTGTAGCTATACTCTGGGGACTTAGTATACTTCTCACTCTCTTCTCTTCTTCCACAGCTATTAACAAATCCCTCACCTCACCACTAGCTTTTCCTTCTTCCTTAGTTATTAGCTAACAATGAATTTGAAATGGACTATCACCCAAGAATATTAGTATTTTCAAAAAGAACTTGTGAATTTTAATAACAAATGCTCAGACAAGTAGGAGAGCTGTTTGGGGGACACAGTTCCATACAAAGCATGTTACCACAGCTCTCCTCTGATGGAGAACTGAAGTCTTTGACTTAGATGTTCCATAATACACTATTTATTCTGGAACTGAGACTTCAGCCTGCAACCATGGTTGATCAAAATCATGTCCAAATACCATCATGGACTTTTATTCATTATATTGTAGAAAGAACTTTTAAGAATGGCATTAAGTAAGGTGTTGTTTAAAAGATTCTAAAGTTATGGGAAGTGGGTATAGCTCAAGTGGTTTATCCATCTACCAAATGGAAGGACCCAGGTTCGATCCTCGGGATCTCCTGGTAAAATAAAAATAAAATAAAATTTAAAAATAAGTGAGCAGGTGAGCCATGCTGCAAGATGATGCGCAACAAAAGAGAGACACAGGGGAGAGACAAGGCAAGATGTGCCAGAAACCAGGAACAGAGGTGGTGTAAGTGACAGGGTGCCTCTCTCCCATATCGGAGGTGCCTAGGATCGAATCCCAGTGAAGCCTGGAGGAGAAAAATGAGAAGAGAAGGCAAGAAACAGACACAGAAGATCACCCAGTGAATGGACACAGACAGCAAGTGGGGGGGTGGGGGCAGCTCATAGAACTGTACACCAAAAAGAAAAATTTAAGTCAGTATTTAAAAAAAAAAGATTCTAAAGTTAAATTCAAATGTCCATTCATCCAAGGCAAATAAAACTTCAGAATTTCTTCATACTTCTTTATCCCCTCATCCAAACACCAGGAAAATTTTTCCACTGGAAGAAATAGTCTCTAACATTCTAGACTTTGAAACTTCCCTGAAATGAACACGAAGGGCCCTGAAGCTTTGTGCATGTTTGGTTCTGGAGAGTGCCAGCCAAAGCTCCTAACAATTTTGATAAACTGCCTAACAAGAGGCTCCAGGAAGGTTTATTTTCAATCCTAAATGCCTTGAAGGCAGATCATTTTTCATTTTCGGGATGGTTAATCCTCTTAATCCCCATTTTTCCCTGCCCCTGAACCTTTTTTTAATTTAACTTGATTAAATTCTAATGATTAAAAGGGCCACGGCCCTCCTTCCCTTGGAGCACACACTTGGAGTGGTCTTAGCTCAGTGATCCAGCCACCACTGCTCATTGACCTGAGCTGCCCACCAGGTCATCTGTCAGATGCTATCCCTGGTCTACATTATCAATGAGAACCTTTCAGCCCTAGCAACTATAATTTTCAGGATGAGGCGCAGAAGAACTGGCAGTTCACAATTCAAAGACAAAAGGAAGTCGTATTGTAAATAAAGCAATTTGAACAGAGGCAGGCAGTGTGTCCTCCTTCAACTTTAATTCTGGAGTTTTAAAACGAGTCAGCTCTACATCGGGAACCCAAAATTGTAGCCTCCTGCTGGAGTCTCTTTTTTGTTTACCTTTGTTTTTCCCTTTAGATGCACTGTGTCCTATGCTGAGTCCCCACAATCCACGTGTCCCTCCTACCCAACTACTGTTTCTCGTGTTCCTTGTCTTCCCAGAAAAAAAAAGGAGGAAGGGAGGGAGGGGAAGATGGGAGCATCGCTCTTTTTCCCCAAAGATGAAAACCATATTTATAAGCATGGCCGTATCATCCCATCTTTGTCCTAAGTGATATGAAATGTCTGTCTTCCTTTGTTGTCTGTTTTCTCCCAAATGCTTTTCCACTCCTCTCCTCTCTGTCCCTCAGTATAATTACAGCATATACAAAGGCTCCGTTCAATGGTAGAAAACAGAATAACATAACCCACCACTGCAAAATTGTGAATGCACATCCTCAGGACTCTTTCCCATTCTTCCCTAACTAAGCACTTGCTTCTATTATCCTATATCCTCCTGACTTCCCCCTCCCACCACCACCTTCCAAAAGAAAAAGAAATGGAGAAAATTTAAAAGAGGGAAACACATTCACCTACTTATAGACAAATTATCTAAATATCTTTCAAACTCCTGCTAGCAACAGACCTAGTTTAAAGAAAAAAAGAAATACACAAAACTGGTACAAACAGTTGCCTATTATTTATCCAGTCCTTTCACCATCATGCCCAGCTTAAAAATTAGGTTGTTCATTGGGGAACGAATGACCTTTTCCAAACCATGTGCTTAAGTTTAAGTGTCGTGGTCTATGCCATGTCCTGATTCCTCGCTATATAATTGCTCTTAGATTGAACTGCCCCTACAGTGGCCATTATAGCAGAGAGGAAAAGACTGCTTGTGTGCCTCTGAGTGAAGTGAAAGAGTGAAAGGAAATCCAGATCCTTCTTGGAGAGAAGGAATGGGGAGAAATTTAGGGGAGATATTTTAGTTTGAATGAGGTCCTAAGAGCTGGACCGAGTGCTAAGGGCTTTACATGTGTTTTCTCATTTGATCATCACAACTCTGTACATCTGATTTCCCCCATTTTGCATCTGAGGAATCTGAATCTCAGAGATATTAAATACCTTGACTAAGGTTACATATCAACTAAATGTCAGAGCAAAGATTGGAACCCAGATGTTAATAGCGGAAAGGATAAAAAAATAAAAATAAAACCTGGGTGGAATGATGAGTTTATCAGGACTGCAGAGAAAACTATTTGAAGGAGATTTCAAAATGGAAGAGAAAAGGAAAGTCAACTGGGAAGCAGAACCCAAGAAAAGGATGGCTTCAAATCAGATTCTGGGAGTGAAGAGTGGATTTGATGGGGGGTCAGAGGCTGCAACGAAGTAAATTCTAAGCGGACACACAGCTGACGATGAAAGGACCTCACCCCATTGGTAACCAAAGGAATGAGAAAGTCACGACTCAGGCCTGGTCTGCAGTGAAGTAAGGAAGGACCAAATGGCCAAAGGTTCAGAGCTATAGGAGAGGCTGCCTGACAGGGGGCACAGGGAGAAGTGGTGGCCTCTTAGAAACCTGGCTTTGGCTTTGTCCAGAGTAGTGCCCCTGGACCTGCTCAGTAGCTGCGCAGTGCATAAAGTGAGATATCTTTGTATGACTGCGACCCAGATTTGTACCATTAGATGCTGACTCCACATGGACATAGGGAAATGTGAGCAGGTGATATCCCAGATGAGGGTTCTGGAACTGAAGATTCCCCCTCCCTTTCGGTGGTACTGATTGAAAATGCTCTCCACTGGCCTTCCAGGGAGCCTACTGTTTGGAAAGAGCCTTAAAATTTCTTTCCTTTGCCTATCTGCTGGCTGCCATTCCTTTAGCTGAAATGTCTATGTTCCCTGTTACAGTGCAGACAACCAAGTAAATGAGATAACCATCCATACAATCAGAAATGGTATTCACTCATTGCATCACTCACTCATTTATTCATGCAACAAACCTTTAAATCAGTACCTTCGATATAGAAAATACTGTGTGAGTCATTTAGCCCTTGGGTTGAATGAATTTATTAAGTATTTTACTAAAATCTGGTTTTCTGGGGTCAAGTGGGAATCTAAATCTATATCTATCTGTCTATCTATATGAGACCTCTAGGGTCTAATAATGGCAAAATTAGACACTACAGAGAGATTAAAGGAACTTCAAATTCAGAGTCTGGGGTATCAAAATTGATAGTTTTGCTCAGAAATTCTTCTAATCAGAAAAATACACTTTACTGAGCACTGGGGAGAATTGCTGGGTTTTTTTCTTTTTTCATTGCAAGTTACTATTTTGACAGCATAGTTCAAGTTATTAGCTTTACCTTCATATTATATCATTAAAGAGACCCTCAGCGTGCCCCCCACAGGGCAGGACTTTATGCAGGAATGAACAAACTTCCTTAAAAGGAAGCCTAAGCAAACATATTAGTAGCTGTCTCAAATCGTTTTTGGAAGCAGGCCGGGTATAAGTCCTAAATAAATGTACCTTTAGGGAGGATGCATATGGAATAGCAAAATTACTGAGATTGCTATATATAAAGCAAGAAGAAATGAGATCAGAACTGTGGCTCAAGGAATTTAGGTTAGTTGCAAGGAAGAATGTCTAAGTGTAAAGTTATTAATTATTGAAAAAATTAATTTGGAAATTTTTAAAGAAACTTTTCCAGGCATCTTTCTAAATAACCTGAATTAGATTTCTCTGAGAGTTTTGATTTTTCTGCTTAAGGACTTGGGTGGAATGGATAAAATATCTGTATAAGATTTTAGCAGCTCAAGGAGTTTAGGGCTTCAGAACCTTATCAACACAATATTTTTATCATGTGCATTGATCCTATATTTTTAAGCAAAGCATGAAGGGAAATGAGATGTCAAGGCACCCAAATAATTTGGTCTTCCCTGAATACTTCACTTTTCTTCCTGAAGTCTTCTAATTCTGCCAACTGGATTACCATTTTCCTAAAAACAGTTTTGAATCATTGCAGCTCACCTCTCACTCTGCAAGATTTAGGGCCTCACAATTCCTCACTGGAATAATTGCAGTGGACCAGTCTGTCTTGTTGCCACCAGCCTCTCTCTGCTCCTACTCCTTCTATGGACTTGCTGGCAGATAACTGAAAATTCATCCCTGAATCCCACTTTGTCTATGCACAGAGTCCTCAACACAGCTTTCAAAAGTGTCACAATAAGATTCCATTCTCTTCTAGATCTTCTTCCAGCTCTCCTCTTAAAACTCTTCTGTGTGTCAACCCAGCTGATCTTCTAGTTGTTCTTAGGATCAATTTTGCTGGCTTCAGGCCTGATGCTAATTAGCATCAGGATAGGGTAGAATACGCTGGCGGTAAAAAGACAACCCCACAATCATAGAGGCTTCTAATAACAAAAATTTATTTCTTGCTCTTGCTGCATGCTGCCTGCCCATTTTGGGTCAGCATGTAGCTCTGTTCACCATAGATGCCCAGGGGCCCAGGTTGTGGATACTTCATATCAACAAAGGCTTTCCAAGTCACCAAGGCAGAGAAAAGAGCTCGTGGAAATGAGCACTGGGCATCCACAAGTGAACTACAGGCCACCTTCATTCCCATTTCACTTGCAAAAGCTAGTGACATCAATTGTAAAAAAATGTTCCACACTTATGAAAGATATTATTAATAGGGGAAAATGTAGGGGGGGGGGCGAGTATATGGGAATCCCCTATATTTGCGATATAGCTTTTATGTAATGTAAAATTACTTTAAAAATAAAGAAAAAAAATGGAGATAAAAAAGCTAGTGGCTTGGCAATATCTAACTTCCAAGAGGGCAGGGAAGGCAATCTTACCTTCTGCTCAGAGCACAGAGAGGCAAAAAGCATTTGGTAAGAAGCACTCATGACTGCCAAGGTCTATCCTCTGTATACCAAATACTGGCTCATCTCTCTCTGGCAAACCAAATATATTCCATGACTCCCCACCATCATCAAAAGGAGAAGAAGCTTCTCCTGGTACAGTATCAACCAGAGTTTCTCGTCTGTGCCTGATGTGCGCAAGTCTCTACAGCAGGAGATGATACACGGTAATATCTACATCTGGACCAGATAAGGCTTTTCAGAATCTGGAACCCATGCACTCAGAAGGACGAATGATCTGCCTCTCACACACCCTATATAATGGTGGAGCATTTTATTGTTATTTTTTCTTTTTTTTTTCCCATTCAGAAAGAAGATTAAAGTTAACAGTAGTCACTGGTCCACAGCAATTCTGAAATCTCACTGGGTATGATTATTGCAGGGCTCTCTGCCCCGGGGGAGGGATGTTTCTTGATCATCCTGCAGTTCCACTCCCTGGGAGCAGTGTCCTTTTCTGCTGTTCTCCATGTCGCCAAGCTCCCTGCTCTGGGAGCATCTTCCATTTCTGTTACCCTCCTGGACAATATTCAGAGTACATGTTGGTTATGTGTGCTCTTTAGGGGACCAAGAGACATTTTAGGTCTCCTAGAGTTACTGTGTCTTTTTATTATTTTTTATTATTATTATTATTGCAGTTTGCAAGTTTACAGGAAAATCATGCAGAAAGTATAGAGTTCCCGTACACACACACACATATACAGTTTTTCCTATTATAAACACTTTACATGAGTGTGGTACCTTTGTTACAATTGATGAAACAATGTTATTATAATGATAATATTACATTAATGTCTATAGTTTACATTAGGGTTCACTCTTTGTATTGTAAAGTTCTATCATTTTTTAAATTCTTTTTATTCTGGTAACATAGATATAACCTAAAATTTCCCATTTTAACCACTTTCAAATATACTAGTCAGTGGTGTTAATCACATTCAGCTGTTGTGCTACCATCACCACCATCCATTACCACAACTTTTCCACCTCCCAAACAGAACTTAATTCAATTAATGCAATTAAGCATTAACCCCCCCACCCCACCCCCACCCCCACGCCAGCCCCTGGTAATCTGTGTTCTAGTTTCTGACTATGAATTTGCATATTCTAATTATGTCTTTTAATCTAGGCTTGCAGTTCTTTTGGCAGTACAGCCTTCTCAAAACTGGAGTCAGCTTCCTATCTCTTGATTCCAGTGAGTTCCATGTGCCAGCAGTCACACAGTACCCTTTCAGGTACCATGATCATTTTTGCTCCATTTGTCTGCCTTCTCACCCCATGCCTCTCTCTATCCCAGATACCTTGAGCTCATCAGTCTAAATGGGAGAACCAAACTTATTAGCTGCTTAAATTCTTGAATCAAAAGGATTTGCTTAATTGCATCTTCATTCAAATAGCCTGAATCCATTTGGAGGTTTTAACAATGGGATGTGATGGCCATAAAGGGTAGTTTTCATCATGTCTTCATTGGTCAGATATCTACTCAGACTTACTTTTAACAAGCTGGGTTGAACTCAGTTTTTTCTTCCAGTCCTACAAGTCCAGAAATCTCTGGACTCTCCTTATTCCCTTTCATTGCTACTTGCAATCCAACCAATTCTTTTCTGAGTTCATTTCAAACCATATAATACCTTCTCAAAGGCTGCCAACAGCAACTAGCACATGCTATTAATAATCTGTTTTGCAGCTGCTTCCCTAGAGCTACAATTCATTCGTGACATCATCTACTTTCCTAGTTGTTGTAGACAACAGTTTTACCAAATGAGTCATTACTGCTTAACATGGATCAAAATCCTTCCAGTACCCAATACCGATTACCTCGCTCTGGCTTCTAAGTCGTGAAATCATAGCTGCATATCTTAGGGTTGTTTTTGTTGTTACATAAGCATTCCACTTCTAGCACCAATTTACAAACCAGCTACAATAAGCTAAGTTATGCTTTGTTAATAAACAGCCCCCAAATCTCAAAAGTGTATTTCTTGTTCACAATATATATACATCTTGGGTTGTCAGGAGACCCTGTTCATTGGAGTTACTCAGTCACCCAGAATGGCGGTGGCACCATCTCACCCGAGGCTTTCCTTATCTCCAGGGCCAGGAGAGGGAACGCAGTGACTTGAGCACTGGCTGTTAAAGGGACTGCCTGGAGGTGACGTGCATCACTTCTGCTCACGTATCATTGACTAAAGCTATCTATCTACATGACCACACCTAATTGCAAAGAGGCAGAGAAGTGCAGTACTACCAGGTGCCAAAAAAAAATGGAGAGCTGGACACATTTGGTCAATAGGAGCCACGACACCCCACAGCCTTTATTCATTTACTCATTCAACAAATGAATGGACAAAGCACAGACTCTGAGGCCCGATTACCTGGGTTCAGAATCACAGCTCTGGAACGTCTAGATGTGTTCCTGTGGAGAAATCATTTCACCACACTGTGTCTCCATTTCCTCATCAATTATATAGGGATGATAATGGTTCCTACCTCAGGGGCAGTTGTGAAGATTTGATAAGGCAACCTATGTGAAGCCCTTACATCAATGTCCAGCACCTTCAAGGGCTCCACCAATGGTAGTTCTTATCAGCATTATTTTTGGTTTCCTGCTATGTGCTAAGCATTGGAGATACATTAGGAATCACGATTTCCAATTCAAGAGAACCTACAACCTAATGGGGGAGAAGAGTACCAAAAAAGTCTCCATTCTTTCAAAGCTTCCTCTCAAACTTAACCTCTCCCTCTTGGCTATTATTTCTTCCTCCCAAGAACCCCCTCACACTTGGTCATAAAAATTTCTCAAGGCAGACATAGCCATCCTCTCACCCTTTTCTACTTACTCCTCCCCTACTTTAGAAGGGGGTTCAAGAAGCTATGGAAGTCATGTTTGCCAAGCACTTGGCACAGTATAAATGCTGAACAAATGCTATGAAAGAATCTCAGGATGTCAAAAGGGCCTTGAGGAGGATCTTCCCAGAGTGGCTTTAACTGCAGTTGCCAAGTTGAATTGTGCATCTAACATCTGCTGGCATCCTTTGGCTGCGCCTATGCTGTTTCAGACCCTTCACCCGCCCTCCGCCTCTGAGCCTGTGGTTCTCTGAAAAGCTCCCTGTTCCTTCTCAACCCTACTTAGCATCTCCAGCCCACCTGGAGGCTCAGAGCTCAGTCTGGCAGGTACACATTAGCAAGTTAAAAATATCTACACAGCCGTCCCTGGTATTGTCATCCACTTAGAACATTAGCATATTTCCCTCAGTTCATTTCGGGAATCCCAGTTCTTTAGATTCTGTGAAAAGGAGGTGGGTGGCTATGAGGGACCAGCATAAATTAGTCCTCATTAAACTGGGGAAGGGTCCCATTCAGCAATCACATTGGCTTCTCAACACTCCGTCAAATTTATCTGTGAATCCAAATAAGCCAATGAGGAGGAAATATATTCCATCATTTAACCTAACTAGTAGTATTTTCATTTTTCCCCAAGCCTATTTTTCAAGATAAATAATACCTGTAAATAACAATTTATCAAGTGTTTTCAATACTCTCACTTGATCTTCCTCAGTCTCAGGGGAATTTTGAATTGCATTTAACCAATACTTTATAGCCACCCTAAGGGTCTAGCATGGTACGACCATCAGGAGGTCATGTCTAGCCAAGGTCTCAAGCTCCAGCCCTCTGCTTCCCACTCCAACTTTCTTCTCCCCACTGCGACCTTTTCTTGAACAGTCTAGGGACTGTCTTCACCATCTGGACATTGCTGCTGACTTCCAGCTCAGAATCTTCTTTTAGTTCTTTGAACTACTTCTGTTTGCCAGAAAAAGCAGAGCTGAGAACTCCAGGCATGGGTCCAAGCTACCGACTGCTTAGGAAATTGCCACCACCTCTGTGGCAGCATTTGTGTGCCAGATTCCAGTAGAGGCTGGACACTCTGCTGTGAGGACGAGTGCCCGAGAAGACTGAGCTGATCTGAGAGATTGTCTTCAGAGCCTGGGACTAAAAAGCCAAGCTAAGGCCCCTCTCCCTATGGCAGACCTTTCCACTCTGTGGAGGAAGGCTGTGTCAGGGTTTTGGAGTGACAGAGGCTACAGACGAAAATAGCTGGCATGTTCATCGGGCCTGAGACCAAGTTTCTTCACCAAAAGGAACCACTCCATGACATGCTGGAGCTGGGTCCAGTCGGCTGATGAAATGCAATTGTATGTGTCTCTTCCCAACTCCATGTTCAGTTTTGTCTCCCTGGTAGCTCCATATTGACCGTAATGGGAATATTTACAAGACTTAACAAACTCTACAAATAAGGGCTTTTATTTTTCCCTCAGAGAGCCAGTTTTAAGCATTTATCCACATACCAATGCACATTATCTTCATGTATCCTTCCTTCAGAGATAGGATGAAAGAAAAATTATAGATGCAAAACTGGAAGGAATCAGAGATTATACCAACCCTGTGATATTACAAATGGGGAGCAGAGCGATGCCTTGCTTAAACTTTTCAGCAAGTTTTAGGACCCAGGTCTTCTCGTTCTCATTCAAGTATTCTTTCCAAAAGAATCCAAGTTGTCAAGCTGCTACATTCCATAAGGGAAATAGAGAAATATAAGGTCCTGTCTCCACTATACATATATGATTAAGTACCACCAGGAATGATGGAAACAATTTTGTATAATTATTTATTATGAGTTTCAAAATTATATCACGTATATTATCTCAGACTAAGAGTGCTACAGTTGTTGAGAAAATGGAAAAGTTGATAAAAGATGGAAAGAGCAAGGGATGCTCAGATGCAGGAGTCTGGGGGTGAGAGGTGGGGAATGAGTCTGAATATAAAGAAACCAGCTAACTGGTACATGAGAAACAATATTCAAGAATGGGGAATCCTGTTTGGATCGATAATGGGAATTAAGTAAGTAAGATCCTTAAATATTTGAAGGATTAGTTTAGTTTTGATCCTGCTAGAGAATGGGAACCATTGTTGTTGACAGAGAAGGGGAATGAGGAGACAAAAGTGTTGTTTTAGAAAGATGTTCTGTGTGGCATGGAGTTAAAAAGCCAGCTCAGGAAAGCACATTTAGATCTAGTTTAGATTAACATATGTTCTGTGTTAGGCATTTAGGTCTGGAAAAATACTGCCTACCATCTCAATAATGGTTCTCCCTGGGAGGAGGCCTTTCAGGTGATTTTTGCTTTCTTTTTTGTGCTTTTCTCCATTGTTTAGTTTTAAAAAAAATTTTATGAGTATGTATAATTTTAACAATAAAAAATTGGTCTCAAACAATGATAATGACATGCCCTACATGTCAGGCACTCTACATGGAGTAATTCTAATGGTACCTATAAGACAGGAATTATTATTACCCTGAATTAGACAAAGAAGACACTGGGACACAGAGAGGTCAACTGACTAGCCAAGGGACACAGGGCTAGAAATGTCACTGTCAGGATTTGAATCCAGAGCCCTTGCTATTCACCGCTAGACTGTACTGCCTCTGAGTGTCATATATAGAGGCAAGGTGGAGGCAGAGGTTTAAACTCAGGTAAAAGAGCCAAGGGAAAGTTACACCAATCCAGGCATGAAATGGTAGAAGTGTAGACCAGAGCGATGACCGAGAAAGAGCTGGTATGTCAAATTATACAGATACATAAGGATAACAGAGTTCAAAACCCAACCAAGAACAGGTCAGAGCTCCATGTTGTTGCTGCCGCCACTGCTGTTGTCATTTTCTCGTGCATGGTATGGCAACATCCTACACCACAAACACCATAGCTGCACTTGTCTCTTTTCTGTTTAGGAATAGTGGGAAGATTTCCTACTTAATATTACAAAAGCAATACTCATAAAAATTTCAACAGCACCAGAAGATATTTAATGATGTAAAAGCCTTTCTCACCTCTCCCAGCCCTTTTTACTCCTCCTTAGTGGTAAGAGTTTTACCAGTTTCTTGTGTATCCTTTCAGAAATGTTCAATGCATATATTCTATTTAGGTGTCTACAATTTCTTTACAAGTACTGTTCTACAATTTGCTCTTTCACTTAAAATTATACCTTAAACATTGTTTTGTGTATGTGTAGAATAACCACATTCTTTTTAACAAGTGCAAAGTATTCCATTGTATGAAGGAACCGTAATTTACATAACCAATTCCCTCTTTGAATGGCAACTATTGTTTATATAAAGCTATAGAAGGCAGACAACCTTGTTTTAAGAAAAAGAGATATTTCTAACATGTCAAAATGGCCATAGGATTATAATCCTTGAGCAAGAGGGCAGGAATAAGCTATTGATTTCAAAATACTATCAATAAGCCTGAAGGCTTAGTATCTCAAAGCATTTGAAATTTTTCAGAGAGAGAAAATGAAGCAAAAAGCATGACATAAAGTGAAATATGTTCCCACCCCCCAAAATAGAAAATTATAACCATAGAACCTACCTTTTAATTCCCTGGAAGCAGGACTGGGTTCTAAGATAGTCACTCAGGGGTTGAATACCAACAATCTACCATAGGAAAAATAATCTAGCGGGCACTATTAAATTGAGTGAATTTCTGCTTGTTTGTTTTTTAACGTGCAGTCGTGGTGATATTTGATCAACACCAGCTAAAAAATTCCAGTTTATTTTCCGCTTTGAATATTTTGAGCTTGGTTGAGCTGTTTAGAAAACAGCAAGGGTCTTCTTTACTGGCTGTCTTGAAAGAAAACAATCATCTTAAATAGAGGATAATCCTAGCATTGGAGAGTTTTATCTGTTTTGTTTTGTTTTCACAAAATAATGTTAAGTCCATTAAATCATTAAATGCCTGCATACCCAGCCCCCCAGGACCATCTCTGAGTTTAGTTAAGTGGTTGCCCATAGCAACCACCCACACTTAAAGTCACTGAGCTGAGTATTACGGAAAGCAGCTTGGTGAGCCTCTGTCTGACTTCCCTGATCATTTCCTGTGCTTTGGATATAATGACATTAAATTTAAATGAAAATTTAAATATAGTAACAATGTGTTTTTGTTATTTTTTATTTTAAAAAATACCAAAACACTCCCTTTTAAATGACATGATAAAATGCCGAAAACAAAGGTGTTGTCAGGAGATCCGTTGGCCACCCTGGATCCTGTGAGAGACGGAACAATTTTAGGAACGATTGAATGCCATGAAGGAATCCCAGAAGGAGCAGCATTCTTGGCACTGTGCCATCATCCCCCCTCTCCCTGGTTGCCACCCCAGCCCATTCCCACTTCCTCTCAGGCACACCAGTGATAAGCAGGTCCCTGCCCGCTGACATGAGGGCAGCCTGGAATAATGGGAAATGGCAGAACTGGGTACAAATCTGGACTCTCAAAATTTACAACCTTGGACAAGTCCCTTCTCTGTGTTTCTCATTTTTTAAATAGGCCTAATTATCTATAATTAAATAAATGTGAGCATTAAATGAGCTAGGGTGCTAAGCACTGCATCTGGAATGCTTTATCCAGGAAACATATAGTTAGTGTCTGCTGTGTGCAAGATGAAATTTTTACTTAGAAAAAATAATAATTATCCCTGGTCCCTGTCCCCAAAAAGAGAGAAGGGCTAAACCAAAGGCTCCTTGGCTGAGCATGAAGAATTTCCATCCACCAAGCATGCTCTAGTTTTGCCCTCTGCCTGTGCCTCTATATGGCTGCCTTTGAGTCCCTGAAAGTTCTGTCTCTGTCCTTTGTCCATTTTCACCTAACTTGTCTCTTCCATCAGGAAGCATTTCACTGGCAGGTTGCTAAGTTTGATCTATGGTTTTGTGAAGCTAAATGTCTTACCTCTTATTCTGAGCTAGTAACTTTGCCTGTGTTTCCAGGTAATTGATGTTTGTTATTGGGGCTTTTTTTGTGGATGTAGGTAGACGTGGGGGTGGAGAGTGGGGTTACAGTATACCAGCTCCTTTTCCTTAGTACATCTTGATATACCAAATTCTTATATCATTTGACCAATTTGAGTGAAACATACCTCTCTGGGTATGTGGGGAGACCTACCTGAGCCCACCACTAAAAAATGTTAAAAAATATTCTGTTTTCGTGATCATTATCCTTTAATGGCAGAAAGCTTTATTTCTTCTCTACTGTTCTCCGTGACTTTCATCCTTAACCTACCCCTAGTGTTCATTTTCTGTCTGAGCCCAATAGCTCGAGGAAGGGTGATAACACACTACAGAAAAAGGAACTATTGGGAAGGCATTTTAAATGATGAAAATGGGAATTCTGGTCATTATTTTCATCAACAAAGCTGGAATTTGCATTGACATCAGAACAAGGATCCACCAAGTTCCCATCTCTTGTGCAACTCCAGCTCTGAGTTTAGTGGCCGAGTGTTGGTGACTGACAGTCTGTAGCACAATCGGGTCAAGCTCAGGTTACTAACTTCTGCTTCCTCCCAGGACCTCTTCCATAGGTTGTCACTCAGTACATGTTCTCTCTCTTCCCGGCCCCTCAAGAGAACATACCTGTATCCTGCCACTAGTGCTATCGTTATGAGAAACACTAATGGACAGCAATTATGAGAATATTTCATGTGTATGTATTTTGACAGTTGTAAAAGTTTGTCATTTATATGATCCTGAGCAGAAATGGGGTATAAATGGCATCTTCTAACTTCTCAGCCATAACACTAAACAACAAGAAGTGGGTTAAGGACAAAATTTTTAAGAAGAGGGAAAAAAAAAGAGTTGTTTCCTCAAATCTTCAATATGAACATTTCCCAAGTCTAAGTGCTGTGCTTGTCTTAATCAAAAGTTGGGTCTAGAGTTCTACGTGCTGTGCTTGTCTTAATCAAAAGTTAGTTTCTCTATATTTGTATATCTACATTCAAACCCAGAAGAGATAAGAATAGTAAGGTCAGTATTCAGCATCCATGGTAACATTTGCCTAAGGCTTCTGGGGAACCACTTGCAATAGCCCAGTGGGAGATGTTGTTTCAACATCAATTATCTGAAAGCTCACACCACTTGGCTCAGCTTCTTAGCTTTGCCAGATGCCTAATGACATCATACAATGAAAGGATAATAAATTTTGCTTTGGCTTTTGGTTGGTATGTACAAGGAGAACATTTGTGTTTTGTTTGGGTAACTTGCATTCAACAAGCCTTGCAACCCTAGAAAAACAGGTGAGGATTAGAGACTAAATCATTTTTAAAGTGCCACGCTTACCCCCAATAAGAAAATCCCCTTGTCTGTTTCAAGGGAACTTGGGACTTCTTCCTGGCTTCTCATGGCATCCAGTCCCCCTGTTGCTTAGGACACACAGTAAGTAGCTCCCCCATCCTCATTCTTCTGGCAAGAGCACAGGCTAAACATCTACAGAGTGTTAGGGTCATGCCAATTCAGAAATAGGCGGGCAGCTCACAAGGGGAATTTGTTGAAGTTACCTTCTCCCTTAGGAATAGGTAAGTTTCCATTGACTCAGTCTATAAGCGATTCTGTCTTCTCGCATTCCTGGTTCTATAGCACAGGGATGCAATGCACTCAAGTTCCCATAGCAGGAGGCCAGGAGGCAGCAGCTGTGCAGTATTCAGTGATGATGGGAGGGGATCTGGGGCCATGCTCCTTCTCCACCATATGTTATCCAATTAGCTAGATCCTGTGTGCTGGGAATTGGCAGAGGCCTCCTCTGCTGCCCAATACCTTGGACAATAACTTACAGTCACACAGTCCCCTGCATAATTTAGGTGGGATCCTCTGCCAACTTTTGCAAAACCTAGAAGACAACCTGCCAAACCACACCTTTGTGGAAATACGTCATCCTGATTTGGATAATTCAACCCCACTGTTTTAGGGTCAACCTTTCCTGCCCCACTGACAGTTCCCAAGTATGAGTTCTGTTTGCAGGTAGAGGAGTCCTCTACATTCAGCTTCATGTAAGTGCCAAATGGGGGACATCCTGGTTTGGCTTTCCATGGGTCCCTCCTCAGTAAGTCATGTACAACATTGGAAGCAAGGTTTTGGCATGGTGAGTTCCAAAGTCACACACAAAAAAGTATTCAGTGTCTATTATGATGGACTTTGAAAATGTGTCACATTAATGCTTATTAATGCTACACTGACAAAAGAGTTTCTTATTCATACATTTATATGCCCCAGCTGACAAGTTTCTTCTCCTTGCTGACCATTGAGCTGCTGTCACCCTACTGCCATGGTCAGAGAAGGATTAAAGGAGCAAGTACAGCCAAATAAGAGAGTGTCGGGGCCGGCAGTACAAAATGGGGCCTTGCCAGCCATTCCCTACCCTTCCAAGGAGAAAGGAGGAAATGCGTGTAGTTCGTGTGACACCCTCATTGGCTCATTCAGTAAATACTTTGTTGATGTTTGCTGTGTGCCAGGCACTGCTCTAGGCTGTGTTCACAGCATTGAACAAAGCGGAGAGTGACTGCCTTCATGGAGCTGACATGTAGAAGAGACAAAAATAAGCATGATAGCTAAGTAACATATATAGTAGATCAGATGGGGAAAGTGCTAGGAAGGAATAAAGCAGGCAGGGGGCCGAGTCTTTCCAAGATAGCGCCCCCCAGAGGCCACAGGGAAGACCCCGGCCCCACAGGCACGCGGCAAGCTCCTACTCTCCGCGGTGGGAGTGGATCCGTGTGTGTGATGAGCAGCAAGAGAGCCAGTGGGTCAGGGCAGAGCAAGTAGGAAAGAAGAGGCAGAGGGGATGGGCGCCACAGTGCGTGAGGGTCTGCAGCCATCATCAGCACATGGGGTTTTACTCTGAATGAGATGGGAGCCACTGGAAAGCTTTAGGTAGAGGAGCAGCATTTTAGCAGAATTATTCTGGCTGCTTTGTTGAGAAGAACCTGAAGCAGGGGTGGAGGGGTGGGGACCAAGCCTGCAAGCATGAAGAAGGCTGCTGAAAAAACTCGGGGTGTGCGGTAATGGTGGCTGTAACCGAGTGGCAGCAGTGGAGGGGGTCGGACCTAGGTGGATTGGGAAGGCAGAGCCCACAAACAGCTTTATCATGGATCAGATGTGGGTTGTGAGAGAGAGGTGTCAAGGGTTTGGGCCTGAAATAGGAAAGATGGGGGGAGGAGTCAATTTGGGAGAAAGGGTCAGAAGCTCCATTGTAGATCTCTAAGTGTGAGAAACCCAAGAGAAACCCAAAAAGGCCCTTGCATCCTTAGGGGTAGAGGGATGAGTGTAACAATTGCCCCTCTTTCAAGACATCTGAACATTATAGGTTAATTTTTTATACAAAGTCAATTTAAAAGATGTCTTTTATCAGGCCAAATATTATTTGTGTATATATTTATTCAGGTTACAAACCCTTCTGAGGCATTCATGAAAGCTATGGGCACTCTCACCAGAAACACACACCTGTGCACATTCACACCCATATTGCAGTATCAGAGGGTCCCTCATCCCCTGAAGACCACCGTAAAGCCTGTAGAGACAAACCACCTTCCACTATTACCACAGAATGAGGGTGTCCCCCAAAGAATGTGTTTTGTTTTGTTTTGTTTTGTCTTGTTTTGTTTTGTTTTGTTTAGGAGGTACTGGAGATTGAACCCAGGACCTCGTACATGGCAAGCAAGAGCTCAACCACTGAGCTACATTCGCTCCCCAATGACAGCTGGTTTTTTTTCATTTGTTGGTTTGTTTGTTTGTCTTGTTTTTAGAAAGTACTGGGGATCAAACCCAGACCTCACACATGGGAAGCAGGCGCTCAACCACTTGAGCTACATCCATTACCCCAAAGAACGTTTTAATGGGAGGTGACTGATGTTATATTTGTTTCACCAAATTGCCCTTGTAATATCCAGAGAAAAGACAGCAATTTTCCAAAATCTGAGTTAAGTATTTAAGAAAGAATAAACAGTGTAAATATTTTTTTCACAAAATTGGTCCTCACCAAAATCAAGCCTGCTTCTTAACGTCTCCACAAGCTCGGCCACCAGGCCCAAGGTTGAACGCCACTATAAGGTGACCAAGAGCTCAGGACTCCTGAGAGAACATATTCTATTTCATGGCTGCTGAAAATTAGAAATATTAAGCACAAGCTTCTCCCCCTTGGCCCAGGTCCCCAAACCTCTGGCCACACAAAAAATTACTAAAATATCCAAGAATCCATCTCTTGACCACAGCTGTGAGACCTCTTTGAACCTCACCAACAGACCAGCAGGGACCAGAGAAGAAAGTTGTGAATGGGCAGGGTCAAAAGGGTAGGGTAGCCCAGGACTTATCAGTGGTCCCCGCGTAAGCAACGGCACCTTGCCGCCCAAATCACATTGTCCGTCTTCATCTGGCCCCCAGAAAAGAAACCTGAGAAGCTTACATGCTCTTCCTCAAAGAGGAAGGAGTAATGATCAGGAGAGGAGGGCGAGGCAGGGGAAGAGGCAAAGCAAATATAAGATGGGGCGTTACCAAGCTGGTTCCTTGCTCACGTGGGCCGTCTCTGTGGAGGCCATGTGGAAGCACTGCCCGTCAGAAGGGTCTATCAGAGGGAAAAAGGGCAGGCAGTTTATCTGCTACTTCCTTACAGTTTCCAGGATCCTATTGGTAAGAAGCGGCACACAGGGTATTAACTGCCCCACACTTGTGAGTTGCTGTACTTGGGCAGCCCCTGGGGAAGCGGGAGCCTCATCCCCAGGCAGTGCCAGCAGAGATACAGCAGCCAGGCTTGGTAGGTGGCAAGGCATCCAGAGAGCAGAGCAGGTGGCCAAGACCAAGGGATCACACAGGACCAAAGGACCCGGGGGCACATGAACTGGATACAGCATGCTCTCCTGGCAGTTCAGCCAACACCAGTGTCCAAGGAATCTGGTCTTTCAGGTGATTTGTGGTAAGAGTAGCTGTAGACAGCCTTGATGCACACTGCCTGCTTAGTGGAATCTTCATGGTTCCTTAGGATCTGAAGTGGATGCTGAGCCAACAAGTGGAAGGACAGAGCTCAGCGCCCCGCCTCCGGGATGGAAGGAATTGAGAACAGGGAAGTGAGAGGGTGGGGGTCTCAGCCACAGAGGTCGGAAGACCATATGACACCAAGCAGAAGGTCCAGCCATCGTGTCTTAAGCACCCACAGCTGGGGCTGGGGAAGAAGACTCTGCGGGCCTATGTATACCCAGGACCCAGCCAGTTAAGGGGCTCAAGCAAGGGGCTCCTGGTCTAAAATACGGATTGGGGTAGGGCTCTGGCCAGCCAACTATACATAGAAGGTCCTCAGTGCTGAGTGTAGGAGCAGACAGGGATGGACACATTATTTTGTTAAAAATTATTAATTGTCTCATACCTTTTTAACGATGCTTCATTTCAGTTTCTTACCCTGGATTACAGGCTTTGAAATGTGGAGGTTTTTATATTTTTGAGGATAATATATTTTAATTCACATAAAATACATGATCATCTATGTATAATACCATATATTACATACAGATCATCACTAACAAATAGTCTGTGTTTTTGAGTAAGGTATATATCTCATTCGCTCTCTCGCTCTCTCTCACATGCATGTGTACCGCTTTTCTTCAATAAATGGCATCATGCAACACAGACTAAACTTTGCAGAATTCTGCTTTCAGGTCAGGTTTATGAATCCAAAGTGCATTGTTCTTAGGAGCCACTTTGAGTTTTCTGATCCCATTTTAGTAACAAATGTGTAAAATGAGGAAATAAATTGCTACGTTGCACAACTTTCCCATCTACGCGTTCTGGTGAGTGCTGCTGCTGCCACGCTATGCTATACTGAGCCAATTTTGATTAGTAATTATCATCATGCCTAGCAAAGTTGCTAGAAGAAAGGAGGCTTGTCAAGTGAATCCTTACAAAGCCTGCTCCTGCTTTTCTGAGGGATGTCATATTTCATATCCTGATGAGCTGCCACGGATTCCCCACCTGGTTTCCAGAAACATCATCACAGTTGACAGGTCTTTATTGCCTCAGCCCAAAAGCCGTGCCCATGGCGTGCCATTGAGGTGAACCCACACTAATTGATTCTGTCATTTCTAAGAGGCAGAAACCTCATCTGCGGGAGCCTGGTTGGTTCTTTTGTTTTAACAAAGCAAGAGTAGCTTCCATGTTTGTCTGTGCCTGTCTGCAAAGTGACAGTGATTTATTTCACACTGAAAGCAAGTTCAGGGGCCTCCTTGAGAAGCACATAAATCTACCACGTCCCTTGTGACAAGTCCTGAAGCCCTGCCAACCACCTTCCCAATGACTCCTTCAGAGGAAAGCTTCCCCACTCCCTAATGCCAACATCTTCATGCCCAATTCCCTAAAAGACAGGAATCCTTCCCTTCTCCCCAAATTCTGTCATGGGCACATCTTATTTAAAAGAAACGCAAGCAAATACCCTTACTTCCGTTAAATCTAATGTCTATTTCCCGCTTTTCTTGAATAAACTGAATAATGAAAATCACAATCTAATCCAACTTCCTCGTTTTAGCAGTTAAACAACAGCGCAAGGGATTCTGAGACTGTCCATACAAAGAAGTGGCACCATTCACCTGGGAACTAAACCAAGAGAAGGATTATCATTCTAAAATTTTTTTTACAGACTTTGATTTTTTAAATTTTCCACTGATTCAGACATATGACCTTGGGGACAATAGGCATTTCTCCAAACTGAAAGTCAAGCATTCTTATTTGATATTTCAAAGTCATGAAGAACCTATCAACTTCTGTCCACATTTGGGCTAAAAGAACTTTCTTTGATTTTGGAATAATTTATGTGCCAGAACTACTGCTTACAATGCTTTCTAAAATATAGCTTCTGACAATTGAAAATATTGCTAGTGACTTTAGTATGGTGCCCAAATTTTTATTTTTCATTTTTATTTTTGTTTTTTAATTCTTTCATATCTAAGTTTCTTTTTAAAAAAAAATGAAACACATCTATTTCTCATTAACTCTTTATCCTCACCACTATAATATCACTCATGTTCTCCCAAATCCCACAGCCAATGGACATTTCCGAATTCTCATCTTTCTTGACATATCTGTAATATTCTACACTGTTGACCACTATCTTCTTGAAACTCTTCTGTTTGCTTCAGTGATAGCCCTCCCTCAGAGCTCTCCTCCTAAACGTCAGACCAACCCTTCTCAGTCTCTTTCTTTCACCTTTAAATATTGATATACTCTCTGGTCCTCCCTTGGTCTTGGTCTTTTCTCGTTCTCTGCTATAGACAATCTCATCAACACAGATTCCTCCATTATCTGTTTAGTTTTGACTCCCAAGTCTACCTCTTCAGCCCAGGCCTTTCACCTGAGCTCCACACCTTAGAAGTGCCCAGTACCTCTGAATGACCCACCTGTACCTCGGTATCGAACACTGTCTCTCTCAAGACTCTCTGCTTGCACCCCCTTCTCTGTTTCTCACCCCAATGAGTCACCCAGCTGACTCTGCCGGAACTGGACACTCAGGCTCCTCTTAGTTTCCTCCTTTACCCTCAGTCTCTATTTCAGTGGGTTATTAAGGTCTGTTTATTGTGTCTCCTTAATAGTTCTCTAGTAAATTCTCTTCTTCGTCAGATTCTTCTTGAAGGCCCTTATTACAGTATTTATCTCATTGTGCTGTGACTATTTGTCTACATGTTACCAGGAGCTAGGACTAGATTGAGGACTACGACCATCTCACATCCATCCACGTTTCTTCAATGATCAGCACTGTGGGTGCTGAGTTCATCATTGTGTGAATAAATAAAGCAACAAATGTATAAATGATCTATAATATTAAAGAAAATTTTTAAAATGGAAAAGCTACTGATATAGCAACATAAAACAGGGATGATTTCGTTGTTGTTGTTACTTTCATGGGGTCCTTTCGATGGTTTTTCCATAGGTACACATGTTTTTACATAGTTGTCTTAGTTTGCCAGGGCTGCTATGACAAATACCACAAACTGGATGGCTTAACCAACGGAAATTTATTTTCTCATGGTTTTGGAGGCTGCACGTCCAAAGTCTAGGTCTCGACAGGCCGTACTTTCCCCCAGAGTCTGTAGCATTCTGGTAGAAGCTTGCCTCAATCATTGGGGTTCCTTGGCTTGCATCCCTGTGCCCATCACATGGCGAGCCACCTCATTCTCTGGCTCTTACTGACATCTGGTTTCTACTGTCTACATCTGAATTTCCTATGCTTGTAAGGACTCCAGTCATATGGATTAAGGCCCACTCGGATTCAGTTTGGCCTCATCTAAACAGGATCTTTGTAAAATCCTACTCACAAATGAGTCCACACCTTAACTAATAATAACATCTTCAGAGGCCCTTCAAAGGCCCTTCAAAGGACTAGGCGTCAAGCCGTAAGCATGTCTTTATGGGGAACATGATTCAATCCCCAAGAGTAGTTTTGTAACAATAATAGCCCTATAATTTTGTGTTCTTTTTTTCACTTAACATTGATTCATAAGCACTTTTCCATGTGTTTTTATGGGCTTGATATCCTTTGTAATGGCAGCATTATATGGCAAACATGGTTCTAGAATGATAACGATAGGATTGCCAAGCCCTGTGCTGTAAGGATTACATCTGCTACACAAAGCTGAGGTCCAGAGGAGCCTGCCAAAGTGTAATAACCTTGAAAAACTACATAATTCAGAGCCCAAATTTTCCCATTTGCAAAATCATCCTAATCATAGTTGTTTCTAATGCTCAGACAAAGGGTATTGTGCAAGTAGAAATTATTTTAGTAACTTATTGGTCTTATATATGTTTGTAGGATAGAAACAGCTCACCTTCCTTTGTATCTTCCTTTAAAGAGAAACAGGTTAATGATAACCTCTCTTTCCTAAGCAGCAAGGACTGAAAGGATTAAGTGCAAAGGGAAGGCAAAAAGTATCTAACTTCCTTTGTTGTTTTGGAGTCATCTGTTTTCGTCTTTTAAGTTTTCTACTCCCCTTTCTCCTATGATGTCATCATCTTTGCCTGAAATGGTCAGATTTGAGCACCAGAAGGAATTATCCCTTGTCCAACTCTCATATTTCAGATGAAGAAAGAGAATTCTGGAAAAGCTAAGCAACTTAAGTTCACACACCCTTGGCCTCCCCATGTCACTTCTCTACTAACTCATTTCTGGGAGAATTTTGGAATCTAAAGAAAGCCAAACTTTGGAAATTTTTCAGGAGAAATGAAGACCAGCAAGAATTAAAAAACGTACCTTCCCCAAAAATACTAAAGTCCCCTTTGTCTTCATGGTAATACTACATGGTTATGACTTATCAAAGCAGTAGCCACAGTGAAATCATGAGGAAATACATATTAATACTCAAGCTCATTTTCCTCTTGTTTACTTTAATGTAGCAATATATCTATGCCCAGAAAGACAAACCCATTTTGTAATGTTCCTGTTTTTGATTATCACTAACATTCTTTCCTAAATTTTGTTTCCAGTAGCAGAAATTATCTTGCAATACTGATTACTTGTGGTTGTTGCACAAATAACCACTGCTAATTCTCCCACTTTTAAATAGTCTTTTTTCTTGTTTTGTTTTCTGTTTTTAATTCTCCCACTTTTTGTCCCCAAATCCACCATTTGATAATGGTCAGTTTCATTTATGAAAATGTAAATATGCAAATGATACTATCCAGGAAATCTCTTTTAAGTTATTCTCCCCATTGAAGTGTATTTATTTGCCACTATTCTTTGACCTTGAGCAAAAAGCCAGAGCTCATCATTAATATCAAGCATTTGATAACTGCAAAAGACATCATCTAAAACTTTTTGAGCTCCACTGCCTGGTTTTATACAATATATACACTGCTTGAAAGTAATTTAAAAATGAAAATGTTATTATTTTACTCACATTTTCCATCAACTTAGCTTAGCTTACTTTTGAGGTAAACTTAAAAGGCCTGCTCTTTACTCAATGAGGGCCCCATGTTCTCATCTATGAAAACAGATGTTTGCCCAAATGCTGAGTCTTCCTCATTAGAATCAAGGACTGTTACATTTGAAGGATTCCATGTTGGGATATAAGACATCTAGTCCAAACTTGGCTTATATTCTCCAGTTTGGGGGTACATATGTCACTGATAGCCTTTTCCACTAAAGACACCTCTCTTCAGCAGAAAACATTAGATATTCACTGAATTCACGTCTACCTCTTTGTAATTTTTCTCATTATATCTTTTAACATAGCCACACACACACAAGGTCATTCGAAAAGCTTCTTGAAAATGAGTAACCTTCGTGCTCTGTTCTTCTGTAAGTTTCACAAAACATGTCAGACTTCAGTACCATGTGCTCTTACTCCTCCCATGGAAGCACTTGACCCAAAATAATGCAATTGAATCATCTCAGCTCTTAACCTCTGTGGCCTTCCCAAGATGTCCATGCCCTGGTCCCCAGAAACTGTGACTATGCTTTTTTATATGGCAGAAAGGACTTCACAGATATGATTAAGGCTCTTGAGATGGAGAGATTATCTCATATGATATGTGTAGGCCCAGTGTAATCCCAAGGTTCTTATAAGATGGAGGCAGGAGGGTCAGAATGAGAGAAAGAGATCACAGAAGCAGAGGACAGGAAGAGAAAGAGAGATTGGATGATGCTATGCTGCTGGCTGTTTTAGTCTACTAGGCTGCCAAAAGCAATATACCAGAAGTGAGTGGCTTTTACCATGGGGATTTATTAGCTTACAAACTTATATTGAGGCCATGAAAGTGTCCAAATCAAGGCATCATCAGGGAATACTTTCTCCCCAAAGACAGGCTGCTGGTGATCCTGGACTCCTCTGTCACATGAAAAGGCACATGGCGGCATCTGTTGGTCTCTCCCTTCTTTTCTGAGTTTCATTGCTTTCAGCTTCTGGCTTCCATGGCTTTTTCTTTCTCTCTGAATTACATTCTTTTATAAAGCAAGAGAATTAAGACCCACCCTGGGCCATGCCCTAACTGAAGTAGCCTAACCAAAATAAGTTTACATCCAAAGCAATGGATTAGCTTTAAGGACATACTTTTCTAGGGTCCATATAGCTTCAAACCATCACACTGGCTTTGAAGATGAAGGAAGAGGGCCACAAGTCAAGGCATGTAAAATCTAGAAGCTAGAAAAGGAAAAGAAACAGATTTTCCTCTAGAAGGTTCAGAAGCGACACAGCCCTGCCGACACCTTCCTTTTAGCCCCGTGAAACCCATTTCAGACTTGTGACCTCCAAAACTGTGAATTAAAAATTTGTGCTGTTTTAAGCCACTACGTTTGTGGTAATTTGTTACAATAGTAATAGGAAATTAATACAACATCTCATTCACAAATATTAACCTCAGGACAGATTTATAGACATAAATAAAATAAATACACAAATGCACAGATTATGAAAAAACATGATCAGGAAAACATTCATTATTCTCTAAGTCCATAAAGAGAGACAGATATTTTTAAAAAGCAGTGGGGACTGGGATTGCAATTTTATAAATCTAGAAAAGGCTTGAAGCCAGAGTGTGGTTGTCCAGTACAAGGAACAGCAACAAGGCCTGAGGATGGAAAGGAGAGGGCAAGGTGAGCTGTGGTAGGAGACAAGGTCACAGAAGCAGGCAGAATCCCAGTTACATGTGGTTTTATAGGTTTCACCAAAAACTGTGAATTTCAAAATCCTCTCAAGCTCCTTTTTATTTTCTTGATAATAATATTTAACAAAATAAAATTTGCAAACTGCCCTTTGGCCCCATCTCTAACACACTGCCCATTTGGCCCCAAGCAGCACCTTTTCGTCAGCCTCCCCCCACCCCAGCAGCTGCCTGTGGGCACAAGAAAACCCAGCAAGAATCCCCATCATCAAGAAGCCTAATCAGAGTGGGTGGGCTGCCGTTGATTGGGAGAAAATGTCGTCGTCATTTGAACACCAGAACAGACAAGTAAAAATAGAATCCCCAGGATTTTTTTTTTTTAAATAAAGTACATACACAGAGGAGACTCAAATCTCCCCTGAGACTGTAACAGTTTGAGAAAAAAAAAGGCAAAGACAATGGATAACAAACCTTGATAGAAAATAAAACGAGGGAAGAGGACTGTGACCCCGTTGTTGCCACACACAGCGATCCCGCACCTGGCATTGCTTAAAGAGGAAGCAGCTCCAGGTCAGGCGTCTCTCTCTGGGGCCTGAACCTGTGTACAAAGCTGCCTCCAGGAACCCCTGGCCCCATCCCAGGGAGGAACTATGGTTTGGAGGGTAGGTACTTCTCTAACCTGCTCTCCAAGTACACGTGCATGCACACACCCCTAATCCCTTGAAAGGATTCCTGTTGTTTATAGACCACAGACTCAAAATTTTGAAATTAGGAAACGGCTGTGGCTCAAGCAGTTGAGCACCTGCCTCCCACACAGGAGGTCCTGAGTTCGGTTCCTGGTGCCTCTTGGAAGAACAAAAATGAGCAACAAGCAAAACAGACAAGAAAACCAACTCAGGGAAGCCAGTGTGGCTCAGTGGTTGAGTGCTGGCTTCCCACGTACAAGGTCCTGGGTTAAATCCCTGAACCCCAGTACCTCAAAAAAAAATTTTCTTTTTTGAAATTAGGTTTTTGTTGGACACTTAAGATCTGCAGACAGAAAGAAATGAGCCCAGCAGCCAGGTCCTGGGAATGGCTTTACCTCAGTGCCCATCCATTTATCCATAAATATAAGCAAGATTGTCCCCTACCCCCCAACCACCCACCGCCACACCACTCCTTCCAGAAATTGCTTTGGAATCCACAGGGAAGGGAAAGCCTAATAGTCATAAGTAAGCAACTTCAAAAGAACATTACTTAAAAAAATAAATTAATTAAAAAAAACAGCTTTCTTGGGATATAATTGACATACCATACAATTTACCCATTTAAAATGTACAGTACAGTCGTTTTTGGTATATTTGCAGAATTATGCAAGCACCATACCAAAACAATCCATTTTAAATATTTTATTACCAAAAAGAGAACCATGCCTTAGCAGTCATTCCTTATTTCCCCCCAAGTCTCCCTGCCCCCAGCAGTAGATAACCATGAATCTACTTTGTTTCTTTGCATTTGCCTATTCTGAACATTTCATACATGTGACCCTTTGTGCCTGCTTCTTTCACTCAGCATAATGTTTTTCAAGGTTAATCCACATTATAGCATATATTAGAACATCATTTATTGCTGAATAATATCCCATTGTATGGTTAAACTACATTTTGTTTTTCCATTCATTCATTGATGAACATTTGGGATGTTTCCACTCTTGAGTGATTATGAATAATGCTGATGTGAACAGTCATGGACAAGTTTTTATATGGACATGTGTTCATTTCTCCTGGTATATACCTAGGAGAGGGTTTGCTGGGTTATATGGTGACTTTATGTTTAGCCTTTTGAAGAACCACTGGACTATTTTCCAACTTGGCTACACCATTTTACATTCCCACCAACAGTGTATAAGCGTTCTACTTCTCCTCTTCCTCACCAACACTTGCTATTATCCATCTTTTGAATTCTAGCCATCCTAATGGGTGTGAAGTGGTATCTCATAGCAGTTTTGATTTGCATTTCCCTAATGGCTTATGATGTTGAGCATCTTTTCATGTGCTTATTTGCTATTTGTGTATCTTCCCCCGCCCCCAAGATGGCTCCCTCGTCTGTTTGCTCATTGTTTTTGCTTGTTGTTTTTGCTCATTGTTTGTACTCATTGTCTACTCATTGTTTTGTTTGTTGTCTTGCCCTTTGTTTTTGCTAGCTGTTTGCTCGTTGTTGTGGGGTTTTTTGCTCATTGTCTGCTCTTGTTTTTGCTGGGTGTCTGTGTGTTGTCTGCTCGTTGTTTGTTTGTCTTTTCAGGGGGCACCTGGAACCAAACCATGGACCTCCCATGCGGGAGGCAGGTGCTCAACTGCTTGAGCCACATCCATTTCCTGTGTATCTTTTCTGAAGGTGCATCCATTCAGATCCTTTGCCCTTGTTTTCCTTTTGTTTATTGAGTTGTAGGTGTTCTTCATATATTCTAGATACAGGCCCCTTATCAGAGAAAGCATTTGCAAAACTTTTCTCCCATTCTCTGGGTTGCCCTTTCATTTTGTCGATGGTTTCTTTTGAATCACAAAATTTTCGATTTTGATGAAGTCTAATTTATCGCTCTTATATTTGGATATTGTCTCTATTAGCATAAGTTTGTAGTAAGTTTTGAAACAGGCAGTGTGAGTCCTCCAGCTTTGTCCTTTTTCGAGATTGATTTTAGCTTTTCTGGGTGCCTTGAATTTCCATGTGAATTTTAGGACCCACTTGTCAATTTCTGCAAACAGCTTGGATTTAGATAGGGACTGTGTTGAATTAGCAGGTCCATTTGGGGAGTGTTCTCATCTTACCAATATTAAGTCTTCTGAGCCATTCATGTTGGGTCTCTTTCCATTTATTTAGACCTTCTTTAATTTCTTCAACAATATTTTATCATTTTTGGAGCATAAGTTTCAGGCTTCTTTTGTTAAATATATCCCTGAGTATTTTATTCTTTTTTTTTTTTTTTTTTTTTTTTTTTATGCTATTGTAAATAGCAATTGTTTTTTTAATTTCATTTTTGGTTTGCTTGTTGCTACTGAATAGAAATCCACTTGATTTAGTATATTTAGGATCTTGTGTCCTGCAACTATCCTGGACAAAATGATATCACATTTGGAATGAAACTAAAATATGCATTTTAAAAAAAACAGGAAGAGTTACAGTAAAAAAAAAACAAAATTCAAATATAAGTTTGAAAAGAAGGAAGTCATGTTCTTAGCTCTGTAAAGAGGTTATGATAGTTTTTTTGTTTGTTTGTTTGTTTGTTTTTTAAGATTTTATTTATTTATTCATTTATCCCCCCCTTGCTGCTTGTGCTCGCTGGGTCAGCTAACCACGCCGTGCAGGCGGGCTTGCCTTCACCAGGAGGCCCCGGGAGCCGAACCCAGGGCCTTCCATATGGTAAACGGGAGCCCTACTGATTGAGCCACAGCCGCTTCCCTATGATAGTTTTTGAAGGCAGTAAAACATTGAAAATGTTTTTGTTAGTTTGAGATTGCAATTTTCAGAGTATTGAATGTAAAGTGCTGTTGATTTTGAAGCGGCTGATTTCCTTGTCACTGCAGTACTCAACCTTAGCACAAGTCAAGTTCCCAGACTTACTGGGAATCCTAGGCATGGGCCATCTGACAGCAGCACCGTTGCTGCACAACTTACTTGATGAGCACAAGAGGAGCAAGATTTGGTGAACTTGGTGAGTCACTGCCAGTGCCGCCTTCTTTCCCCCAAACAAAGTGGGCCAATCTAACAGGGTTCTGGATGTTTACCCGCATTCTCCCTTCTCTCTCCTGATGCAAGTGTCATAAATACCAGCAAAGCTGCTCCTTGCGTGGCTAGTCGGGTGCAATTGGTCTTGTACCTAATGTTTCAGTCTTGGAGCAAAAGTGAGCTTTGAGTGACTGTTGAAGCACCCTTTGCTCCTTCATACTGGGATGGTTATTGTCAAAAGCTTCAAATACATGGACTCTAGCAATAAATCTCTTATAGAGTTTTTAAGCAAGCTATGAGGACACTGTTTTAATGAGATCAAGGTTCTATGCCTTGTGCACAGATAAGTAGTAGGTGAATCAATCAATAAGTCCAAAAAAGAAAAGTGAGAATTTATTGCTCTTATATAAGAATTTGAACACCAAACAATCTTGTGTTTATGAAAGTTTCTACTTTATTTAATGGTATGCGATATATAAATATGGTTAAAACTTTTAAATGCCCTTTGAAAAAATGCACATATCATTTGCCCCAGTGGATCCACTTAAGGACAGATGTTTGTTTAGGCAAGCCACAGTCTTGTCTAAGGACATAAACATATACCCAAAGGGTAAAAACTTGAAAGCTGCTTAAATGTCCATTGATAGGTAAATACTTAAATAAGCTATGCAGCATTTATCCCATGGGCTACTATGCAACCATTAAAAATACTGAGAGCCTCTAAATGAACTAATGTCAAAAATATACAAAATAAATTAGTGAAAAAAATGAAAATATATCATATCACATATATATGGTGTCTCACACTTTTTAAAGTGTAAAAAAAATCACATGTTAAAATTATATCTCTCTTTCCACATAGGTACAGATATATGGATATAAAATAGGAAAATAGATGGAGGATGCTGTGGTAGGCAATATAATAGCCCACCCAAATACGTCCATATCCCAGTCCTAGAACCTGTGAATGTGTTATATTACATGGAAAAGAGGAATTAAGGTTTCAGATAGAATTAAGGTTGCTCATCAGCTGACCTTCAGATAGGGAGAGTATCCTGCATTATCCAGTTGGACCTAGCGTAGTCACAAGGGTCTTTAGAAACAAAGGAGGGAAGCAGGAGAGTCAGTGCCAGAGTGATACAGTGTGGGAAGTACTTTGAAGATAGAAGGGGCCCACAAGCCAAGGAATACAGCAGCTGTGGGAGCTGGAAAAGGTAAGGAAACAGATGCTCCCCTGGAGCTTCTAGAAAGAAACATCACCCCATTGACACCTAGATTTTAGCCCAGTGAGACCCATTTCATATTTCTGACCTCCAGAACTGTGTTGTTTTAAGCCTCTTAGTTTATGATATCTTGTTATAGCAGCAATAAGAAACTAATACTGATGCATAATACACAAATAATATTTATCTTTAGAGGAGTAGAATTAAACTAACTTTACAGTTACTATGTTTTTGTATGAACATATATACCTTTCTTCTTTAAAAGATTTTTTTAAAACCTGCAGGATTGCCTATGAGAGACTGACAACTATAAAAAAGACCGACATATAATAGACCAATGGACAACTATAATAGTGTTCACTAACTGCTATAAGAAATGTCCCATTATGGATGTTGAAAGGGAGAAGAGATAGCTTCCTTCTGTTTGCATCAATGCAAACTTCCTGGAGGAGGTGGGATTTAAACGGGATTTTAAAGAACAGCACTGATGGAGGAGATCAAAATGAAGAAGTGGCATGAACTAAAAATGAATGAGGCATGTTGCAGGACAATCAGGTGTAATCTGCCTGGTATACAGCAGGGCAGTAGGACTTACTTGAAGAGTGTTTAGGCCTGATCCAGAGGGCTCAGATGGCTTAATGTGGGTTTGGGCTTGATTTGAAAAGCGATGGAAACAAATGAAGAGTTTGGAGTTGTGGAAAAGATAAGAGTAATCTTTGAGGGCAGGGAGGTAAAGGGGGACTGGAGAAGAGAACACGATTTCAGGTCTAGATCCTGAAATCATAAGGACTGAAGAAGAAAAGGCAGTGGAGATGGAAATTTGGGAGATAGCATGGAAGCCAGTTCCGCACAGCTTGGTCACTGACCAGCTGTGGGCTGGTCGGAGAGAAAGAAGAGTTGTCTTTGAGCCTGGGTTATGGAGAGATACAGACTGTGAGGGTGAGATCAGGTTGGGACATACTGAGTTTTTTTATGCCGATAGAGTCTCTTGGGTAGATGGATGTAGACAACGGGATAAGGGTGATCTCCAAGGCTTTGGGGTGGGGAGGATGGAGACAGGGCACAGAGCCAGATGTCGTCTTCCTTCCTGCAGGTCCTCTTCCCCTCTTTTTACCCATATGCCCCACCCCCGCCTGCTCTCCCAGTGACCTTTATCATTCGTTCGTCATTCCCCTACTTCACAACGCAGTGACTTGACTCCACCAGCCATGCTCCTGGCCTTACTCTCCCACACTCTGTTGCTGTGAACAGGTGCCTGTGCCTGTGCTTTATAGTGAGAGACTCCACTGTAGAAAAACCAGTGTTGACAACCCACGCTCTCAGGAAACAGTCGCTAACCTAGATCTTTCCATCACAAAGGTCTTTTCTCCCTTACATCTGCTAAAATGAGAGGCATAACCTGCTTCTCATGTGCATCATAAAAGGTAATAGTTCAAGACTCTAATGTGCATAATTAAAATTCTCTTTTATAGATACAATGTCTCTAATAAAAAAAATTCTTCCAGAATGAGTCTCATTGACAATACTACAAAGTGAGAAACTGGTAAGAAGCAAAAATAAAAGAATGGATGTGAGTGACTGCTGACTACCTGAGGATTCATTCACTTGGGTTCTACAAACACATCCACACCCACTTGTCCCTGCCAGGATTCTTCCATTATTTTCCAAGAACTTGCTTCTTGTCAGCCTTTTCCTCTTACTCTCCAGGGTTCCAGGGGACTAATTTTATTGGCTTCGCTTTTTTATCATACTGAAAACAGCAGTATTTAAAATATCAACCTACAAAACAATTTTCTGGTCAGGTCTTGCTGATCCACTCAAATGGATCACTAATTTGGAATGTCTCTCAGAGTCAAAACATACTTACTTTCTACCCAAACAGCCCTGTAATGGCATTTACATCTCTGTTTTTTTTTTTTTTCAAGAGGAGATGACCAGAACAATATTTTATGAAGAATTCCCAGTAAAGAGGCTTTAGAAATTACTTTTCTTTCCTTACTTTCAATATGAAATAATAAACAATAGGACTGTAAAAAATTTATTTTGAGTTATTAACTTGTATAACCTCAGCTGCCCCTCCTCCTCAGCTACATATACATATTCCTGTATTACTTCCACTTGTATAAAATTACTTTTTTTTTTTTCTTCTACATATTCCCTTTAGTTTACTCCCTAAATGATCACTTTGGATCACAGAGGTTGATATTGAAATGACCAATCCCTGCTGAGGCTACATTTCTGCATGGACTTCTTACTAATTGGGTAATATTTCTGAAATTTCCCTCTGAACATCCATCCAAGTCCCTTTCCCCACTGTCTGTCAAAATACCCCAGCCAGTAGGAATGTAAAATGGTACTGTGGGAAAGAGTTTGGTGGTTCTTCAGTAAGTGAAACATAGGACTACCGTATGGTCCAGTAATCCCACTTCTAGGTATATACCCAAAAAAATTGAAAACAGGGACTCAAACAGTTATTTGTACACCAATCTTCATTGCAGAATTATTCACAATAGCAAGAAAGCAGAAGCAATCTAAGTGTCTATCAACAGATGATGGATAAACAAACTGTAATCCATCCATACAATGGAATATTATTCAGTCATAAAAAGGAATGAAGTTCTGATACATGTGACAACATGAATGAAACTTAAAGACATCCTGTTGAGTGAAATAAGCTAGACACAAAAGGACAAATATTGTATGATGTCACTTATTTGAAATACCCAGAACAAATAAATTCATAAAGACAGAAAGTAGATCATAGGGAAGCGGATATGGCTCAGGCAGCTGGGCTCCCACCTATAACATGAGAGGTCACTGGTTCAGATCCCAGTGCCTCCTAAAGAAGACAGCAAGCTGGCATGATGGGCAGGCATGGCAAGCTGACAGAACAAGAGACACAAGAAGAAAAAACATAACGAGGAACACAACAAAACAGGGAGCAGAGGTTCCCAGTGCCTCCTAAAGAAGACAGAGAGCTGTCGCAACCGGCAGACGTGGCAAGCTGATGCAACAAGATGACACAACAAGAAACTCAGGGAGGGAAAACATAATGAGAAACATAACAAAGCAAGGAGCGGAAGTGGGTCAAGCGATTAGGCACCTCCCTCCCACATCAGAGGTCCCGGGTTTGGCTCCTGGTGCCTCCTAAAGAAACAAGGAAGACAAATAGACACAACAAGTGCAAAGCAACAAGGGGGTGGGGAGAAATAAATAAAATAAATCTTTAAAGGCTATATAGGGAAGCGGCTGTGGCTCAAGCAATTGAGCTCCTGTTTACCATGTGGAGGACCCAAGTTCAATCCCCGGGACCTCCTGGTAAAAAAAAAGAAAAAAGGCATCCCAGACATGCACAATGAGGCGCAGGCCCCCGCGTGGCCCCCACGTGGCGCAGAGAGGCACACCAAAAAAGATGATGGCACAACCAAATAGGAAAAAAAAAAAAAAAGGCTATACAAGCTCTTTAAAAAAACAGAGAAAGTAGATAATAGGTTACCAGAGGCTGAGGTGGAAATAAGGAGTTATTACTTAATAGGTACAGATTTTTTGTTTGGGGTAATGAAAAAGTTTTGTTGATTGATGGTGGTGATACCGACACAACATTGTAAATGTGTGGGAAATTTTGTGTTATATATGCGTTACCACAATAAATAATTTTAAAAAATACCCAGTAATATTTATGAATGGATATTTAAAGAGAAACTTTGAACTAGCCTTTAAATATAGGTTTTTAAAAATGTATAGGGCCTGGAAAATGATTTTTAAAACACATATATAAAATAATTTTCCCAAGGGTTTCTTGGAATTGGTTTCTTGAAATGGCAAATGAACAAATGTTACCTGATTTCTCCATTATCACATTCAGAGTTAGAGAAATAGTGTGATATCCCTAAAGAAATGTGCTGGCTCTTGGGAACTGGTGAGTAGGGAAAACATTTTCACTTTTAGAGTATGATGGAGAACAAGCACAACCCTAGAGGGGCCAGTATCCTTTAGCCCGGAAGCACAGAACTAGGTCGATATGGAAGGTTAATCAAGTATTTGTTTCTCCCAGACTCAGATCTAGGTTGAGGCCACTTAAGCATGGAGAATAAAAAAGCATGAGAGATTGCTTAACTTTCTGAGGATTCATTTCATTTGGGTTCTAGAAACATATAAATATACTCCTCCTCACCTTCTAGAGCTACTTTTCCTGGAATCAGATCACTCCAGATGATGATTGTGAGACTTGTAACAGTTAAAAGCCAAAATTAAATAAAATTAGCAAGAATCACCGCATGGTCGCCTTGGCCTACTTGGTTTCAAAATAACCAGCTACAGTGACTGCTCAGCATCAGGGATAAATATGACTTGAAATTTGGCCCATTTGGGAAGAACACGCAGGAATGCTCCGAACACACAGTGGTTTGTCTCTCCAGCAAATGCACAGCCTATGAGCCAGCAATTCCACATGTGCTCCAAAAGACAGACAACATGTTCATAGCAGTATTATTCTCAACAGTCCCAACCTGGAAATCACCCGAATGCCCATTGATCATAGAATGGATAAATAAATTATAGTGTAGGCATGCATCAAAATACATACACCAGTAAATGAACGACAACTACACAGTACAACCTGGGTGAATCTCATAAATGTAATGTTGAATGAAAGGAGCCAGACACAAAAGAATACATACTTTATGTCTTCGTTTATGTCAAGTTCAAAAACAGACCAGATAAATGTCTGGTGTAAGAAGGCAGGATTGTGGTTGCCTTTGGGCAGAACAGAGGGATGGTGATTGGCAGGGAGTCTCTAGGATACTAGAAATGTTCTCTTCCTTACCAGAGTGTTGTTTCCATGGATATATTCACTTTGTGACAGTCCATCAAGCTGTACACTTATGAGTTGTGTGCTCTTTTTGCATATATGTTCTATTTCAATTTCAAAAAGTATTTTTAAGAAGTTGGGCCAAGTAGGAAGAATGGAAGAATTGACCCCCCTGCCAATTCTGCAGCCCATGAGGCATCCCCTTTAATGACAAGCCTCTTCCAGCAGCAAGAGGCAAAGCAGCAGTCAGCTCACCGAACCCCTCTAGCCAGATGGATCTATCTCCATCCCACTGAATTGCTCCAGCCCTCTGCAGTGGAACCCCTGCAGACCTAACAGATGGAGACCCCCCTACCGAAGCTTTCAGAAAGGGCATCACCAACGGTTACTAGGCATAACATGCCAGACGATGACTGCACCACAAAGGACTGCTCAAAATTCCTGCTTACAAAAATCCCCAATTGCCACAAATCCTTATATCACTGACCATTGCTTATTTTTCTTAATGAGTTACCTTGTCACTAAAGAAAAAGGGGGTGACGAGGCTTGTGAGATCTGGCAGACTTGGACTATGGCCCAGGCTTTGGCTAAGCCTTAAGCTGGAAATCTGAGCTTCTATATTCTAGCAGTTGCCCAGAGGAAAATGTTGGCACTGTTATTTGAACAGCTTATGGATATTGCCAAAAGCCAGTTGTTGCAGAGCTTGCCCCAGACAGCTGCTGAAAATTACTTCTAATAAGTAGGAGGATGAAGTTGCGGTGGCAGCTGCTGGGAGATGGAGGGGGAAGTGAACGACCTAATTTGGGAGTAGGAGGCTAGACAAAGTCTTTTTTCTCAGCTTGAATTTTTAATAACAGCGAAATATATTGGGATTCACTCTGTTACTTTTTTCTTTTAATTTTTTTTTCATTTTTTTCCTTTATTAGAAAAGTTGTTGGTGTACAGAACAATCATGCATAAAATAGAGGATTCCCAAACACCAACCCGCCACCAACTCCTTGCTTTGGTGTGGAACGTTTGTTACAATTGATGATAGCACATGTTTATCATTATAGTATTAATTAAAGTCCTATTAATTAAAGGGTTCACTGGGTAATGTAGTGGAGTTCCATGGATTTTTTATTTTTATTCTGTTACCAAATATACAATCTGACATTTTCCCTTTTAGTCATATTTAGATATATATATTTCAGTATTGCTAATTGCGTTCACAATGTTGTGCTACCATCACCACCATCCATTACCAAACCATTTCTCTCATTCCAAATAGAAATCCTGTACATTTCAAGCCTTTGCTTCCCATTCCCTGTCCTCACCCTGTCCCCTGGTAACCTATATTCTAGATTCTGACTCTATGAGTTTGCTTATTCTAATTGTTTCTAATTAGTGAGACCATATAAAATTTGCCCTTTTGTGTCTGTCTGTTATTTTTCAACTTGGTGATTTATAGCTTGTAACATCTGGCAGTTGGGCTAAATAGAATTATGAGCAAAAAGTCTGCATATATCTCCTACTATAATCTGCTTGAGTGCAGCACCAGTCTTTGTTGCCCCCAGAACAGAGAAGAATATATTCCCTAATCTAGAGCATATCAAATCAGTTGAAAAATAAATTAGCATTTAGCAATCACTTAAAAATACAGTTGGCTAGATTTGTATCAGTGGGGCAATAGATTATTCAAAAAAGCTATAATTAGTTACATTAGAACTTGTTCTAGTCATCCTAGCCTTCAGCTCTGAGCGAAAAGGGATAACTGGAACCATCAATCCAAATTGTCAAGATGGAATTGTACTAGAAACTCGATTTAATAATATCATAGAAATCTTTACCCTAGTATTTATCACACAATATTGTTGGTTAATACGTTTTGTTGAGTAAACAAATAAACTTGCTTGGCTAGTATGAAGGAGAGAGAAAATAAGTGCTTCTCCATTTGGGCCACTCACCTAACCCTGGTTCCTTCATCAATCAGTTTGGCCGTGAAGGTAGAAACACAATAACCTCAATTTCTCTCCAAACTGTCTTGCCTTTTCTATATTCATAAGATGCCACTTCTGATTATTTTGACTAGTTCTCTTATTTCAAGGGTATAACCCACGAGTTCATTGTCTATCCTGACTGCCGTTATGATCTGGAGGTATTTTGTAGATACAGATACATAGGTCCGTCCCAGAGGTTTTGATTTGATTGATCTGAGGTAGGTAGGGTCTGGGCATCCATATAATGTCACATCTTCCCAAGTGATACTACCAGATTTGAGGACCCTTGTTAGAGTTGGTGGGTGCAGTTGTTTTTAGAGTTCTTAGAGTTTGTGAATGTCTCTGCTAAAGGAGGCTGTGGCTCTATCCACCCCATGCCCCACAAATAACCATTTTTAAATAATCAGCAAAGTTATTGCCATGCATCATGCCTAGCCCTACTGATGCTTTTCTGGACTTCACTAGCTTTCTGCTTCATTAAGAGTGTACATGACTTAGGATGGACTATTCTATTTTTTTAGTGCTAAGATTACCTCCCAGTCTAACCCCAGATCCAGACCATTCTCGGCTATAAAGTTGGGTCTCCACATTAGAACATCCTAGAACCGGAAACGCATTTCTCCCTGGTTACATCCAAGATGGATAAACAATCACAGCAATATCCACCTATCTTCAGGAGATTTGAATGGCAAGAAGTCACATCAACATTTCTTTTAAATGTGAGTTCGCCATACAATAGGCTACTTTCCTCATTAAGGACTCTGAGCACATCTGAAGTATATACTAAATAATTAAGAAATAATCTCTGAAATAGAATAAACATCCAGGTCCACTTAGCCACATTGAACACCCTCTCGTAATGCGTCAGTAGGCCCTAGTGATTCTGCCGCCCCTCCGTCAAATGTAGAAGTCAAGTTAGGTTTCCTCTACCTTATCCTCTGCTAGCTGATGTGATTGCAAATGTGCAGAAAATAAATCAGATTTGGGCAAAGATTAATATCTGACCTATAGGCAATGAATAGACAAGGTTTCTCTGTGATCATTGGAAATGTCAGCAGAAACATCATTTAACAGAAAAAGCACTGACCTGGGAATTAGGAGACTTGGGTCCTAGCCTTTTGGCTTCCATTGCATCATTATTAAAGCAAGGGAGTGTTCATTTTAAGTACCAACACTGTGTGCTGATGACCTCTAAGTGTCAGTCTTCTGTATGTACCTTCTTCTTGACAAGTCCACTGCAAAGTGTAGTAGGTATCTCAAATATAACATGTCCCAAACTGAACTCTTTCCTGATCCCCCCACCCAAATTGTCCCTCTCCCTCGACCTCCTTTCACCCTCTTGCCATGCGTCTCTGTGTCCCTTTATGGCAAAGGTGCTCGAAAGTGCTTTTTAAACTCACTTCTCCATCTCCCTTGAACCCAGGCCAATCAGGCTTGGCTCTCACCTTGCTCTGCAGTTGCCCTGACTGAGGTCTCCAATGACCTACACTTTGCTAAGTCCAATAGTCAAGTCCCAGGCCTCATAATGCTTGGCCTCTCAGCAGCATCTTACTCATTGACTGCTCCAGAGTCTTGAAACACTTTCCTCCCCTGGCTCACAGGACTTCATGCACTCTGGCTTTCTTCCTCCCTCACCAGAAGGCTTTTACCCATCTCACTTGCTGCTACTTCCCATTTTTCCCATTTGAGTGCCTCTGGACATGGCCCCAACCTTATGGTGTTCCCAACTACTACTATGGTTTTAGATACCATCTATCCTGTGGATGCCAAAATATTTATCTCTAGCCTTGACTTCTTTTCTGAACTCTAGACTGATACCCCCACCTGCCTCATCCTCAATATCTCTACTTTAACATGCTTGTGGCATCTCTAATTTAACCAGCCCAAAACCAGAACTCTGTCCTTTCTCCACAACCTGCCTCTTTCTCGGTCTTCCCCATGTTATTTAACAGCCTCTCCATCTCTCCACTTGTTCCGGCTAACAGTCTTGAAGCCATCTTTGATTCCTTTTGTTCTCACACTCCACATCCAACTCATCAGGATGTCCAATATATTCAGAATCCAGATACTGTCGGCACCTCCTCCACTCATTCCGTAGTACTGGCTGCTATCCTTTCTTCCTGAATGGCTGGCATCACTTTCAGACTTGCCTCCCCACTTCTACTCACCACTCCCTCCAATGTGCTCTCCACCAAGCCTCCAGAGGGATCTTGTTAAAACCTAAATCATAGAGTGTTTCCCTCTAAATAGCTGCCCATCTCAATCAAAGGTAAAACCAATCCTAGCAAGGCCAGCATGATCTATGCACCCTCCTACCTTTTTTCTCTGACTCTGTCTCCCATTTCTCTTCTTTTGTCCACTCCTTGCCAGCCGCACCCCATAGGGGTGTTGGGTCCTGCTCTTTCCTCCATCCCAAAGCTCCTTCCCTAGTCAGTCCAACAAATGCCATGACTCTACCCAGTTGCGCAAGTCAAAAATCTATAGACTCTTCTTCTTTTTTCCATCTCAGCATCCTGCTCATTTCCTCTATAATTCATATCATAATTTTGGACTTTTTAGGATTTTTTTTTTTTTCATTTGTCTGTGCTCAGGCTTTTGCTCCCATCATGCCTGGAAGTTGCTCTTGCTCCCCCACTTAATTCCATACACCATGAGGGTGAGAACTAGATTTATTTATTCCCAGCAGCACCTAGCACAGTACTTAGTCCATAGTAGGTATTCAGTACCTAAGTGCTGAATGACTAAATGAATGAATGAGTTGGAAAAATGACTAGCTCAGTCAACCTCAAACTCATTGTGATTGGGACTACACAATTTCTCCATCATTTACTTATGAGCATGGCCCTCTGAAGAACTGGGCATGTTGCGCCCATTACTCAGAAACGGGATCAAGACAAAGGAGAAGGAGCATCATCTAGCATCTGAGATAGTGCCCTAGAAATCTAGAGGGAGGCACTAAGGAATAGAGTAGAGGCTTAATGTAGCAGTTTCAGCCAGAGCCTGAGCCCTGATAGCCAGGAAAGTTGTCCTCTGCCTACATTTCCTGGCTGTGATTAAAAATAAATAAATAAATGAAATGAAATAAAGTAAAAACATGGGTTGGCTTAAACAACAGGAATTATTGGCTCACAGTTTAGAGGCTAGGAGAAGTCCAAACTCAAGGTGTCAGCAAAGTGATGCCTTCTCCCAGAGAAAGTTCTGGGGTTGGCTGCCAGTTACCCTTGGTCCTTGGCTTTTCTATCATATGGCAACATACATGGCGGAGTCTTCTCCTTTGTTTTCTGGGTCCCGTTGACATCCAGCTTCTGGCTGTTTCCTGTGACTTTCTCTCCCTTTGTCTGAATTTCAGTCTTCTTATAAAGGACTCCAGTAATTCAGATTACAGCCTAACCTGACTCAGCTGAGCCACACCTTAACCAAAAATAACACCCTCAAAGGGTCCTATTTACAATGGGTTCACACCCACAGGAATGAGATTAAGAACATGGTTTTTCTCAGGTACATAATTCATCCCCAACATCCTCTGCCTTTTCAAAATCTAGAGCTGTTCTAGCCTGCCTGCATAAAAGTTCGCCCTACCTGAAATAAATTCTTGGATGTAAAGGTTACTTCATGGACCTAAGAAGGTTTTCTCATTGTCTGTATCATTTGATAGGCAAATACCCTTTCGTGGTAAAGAGAGGGATTTAGTAGGAATCTGAATGCTTTGGGAATTTTGAACCTTTAATTTTGATACTAATTAAATAACCAGTATCTTCTGCAGTTCTAACTCAGACCCAAACCTTTAGGACAAATGGATAAATTAATAACTAAATGGATAGGTAATTTTTAAAAGATGAGTTACAAAATGCCTCCGCAAAGAGGTTGGCCTCTCCCTTTCTCCCTCCTTTCAGCATATATAATCACCATACATTTATGGACAATCTAAGGGTTGTATCAACCCTAACAAATTCTTTTTTTAAAACTCTCCCAGATAAATCCATTTTCACAGAGTTTTCATATGCAATCAGAGATTTTGCTTATTGATATGTTCTGTATCTTTTCAGTCCTTTGATTTGGCAGTTTGAGATAGCAATCTCTCACCCTCATTTAGGGTATATCATTTGAGCAGAAATTTTCACATTTTACCACATGGCTTTTAAGACCAGAATGCCTAATTGCATAATGCCATGTTAGGTTAGGAGATCAGGCATCAAAGGATTTATTTTAAATAGAGAAATATCCTTGGATAAACTGTACTGCCTAAACATACCTGTGGCTGAATCCTGCTCCTCACACATAATCCCATTCACATTTATTTCTTCATATATCTTCATCATCAAAATAATTCTAACTCACTCAACATTAAAATATTCATTTCAGAAGATCTATTAATTAATAGCTAAGGGCTTTCATCATTGCATATACTTTTCGTTCATAGTACCATATAATTCCTATGTTTAATACAAGCATTTAAAATAGTATCATTTCTGGCTGCACTGTCAGTTTCTACAATCTTCAGAACAGGACAGAGAGGCCCTTCCTTTCATCATTGCCAACAGGGAGCCTGCCACATGGCCAAGATGCCCACACCTGAGATTACTGCAGTGTTACCACGCAGAAGGAGGCTACAGGGTCTGCCTAGGCTCCTCTCCCACTGGAACCAGACAGCTGATTGAGGGGCCTGATCTTCTTGGAGACCCCAAACTATTCAGAAACTTCACAATAGATACTTCTCCAAAGTTCCCTCCAGTTGTAACATTCTTTGGCATTAAAAGTACTTCAAGGGAGCAGGAGTGGCTCAGTAGTTGAGCACCTGCTTCCCATAAACAAGGTCCCGGGTTTAATCCCTGATACCTCCTAAAAAAAAAAAAGTCATACTTGCAAACTTTATTCTCTTAAGCATGCCAATATTTACATAATCGATTTTCTTAACATAGACTAAATAAACAACCTAGCATGAGTTTAATTCCACAAATTCTGAAATCCTGAGATTTGATAGCACTATAATTTAGCAAGTCATCTGTCCCCCCAAACTGACAATCCTCTGGGAATAAAGGAAGAAATAAATGTATATGGAATTGTATGTGTGGACTAGGGTCATCAGAACAGCTTGTGCAAAAATGTTCTTACACATAGACCCAATGACCTTAGGATTTATAACAATAATAAAATATTAACGATTTAATTAGGTAGGAAAACATTTTGCTCCAAGACAGTACTTTGTATATATTGAATACTTGGTAATTATTTCTCTACTGTTATAGTCCTCAAAAATAGGTAAGCACCTTCTATATCCGAGACACTGTTTTATACTTTATGGTGGAATAAAACAAAAGAAAAAAAAGAGAAGGTAATATTAGCTTATTACCAAGTGTCCATACATCCTAGGAGCCTGACAGAGTTTATGTGCATATTAAAATGCCTTACTCATTATCAATGAGTGAGTCAAGGACTGGGAAATAGAGCTCACCAAGAAACTGGGTTGCTTTTTTTCAGCTCACACGAGTTTTATATTATAATATTCAAACCTTCCTTGTATTATATCAACATAGTGCCCTTTCACATAAAAACGGAAAAGACCCATCTAAGAATACACAGGGAACTCATTAGGAACGCCTTCCCCCCATTCTTCTTCCAGGCTGATTTTAAAGCACAGGTAATAATGTTCTCTTCTTTTAAATGGGAGGTGTTAAAGTTAATTAACTGGCTGCAAAACCAAGGAAGGGACCAGGGACAGTCACCCTTCAACACAATGAACTAGGAGATGGAGCTCTCTGCCATGGATGCCCTAGAGTTACCCAGAGTTTAGAGTTGTTCTTTTCAAACGGTAATGTGCATCAGAATCACCTGGAAAGCTTCTTAAAATGCAGATCTGAAACGGGGCCTGTGGTTCTGCATTTCTAACAAGCACCCAAGTGGGACCAATGTTGCTGTTCCAAGGATCACATTTTGGTAGCTTAGTATCTTGCTTTTAAAAATACCCTGAGAGGTGGGAGGGGCAAGATGGCAGCTGAATAAGATGTTCCAAGAATCAGCTAGTGCTACAGGGCAGTTAGTAATCTAAATGGGCTAGCTAAAGCACCTATTTGGAGGCTCCAGGAGACCAGAAGAGCAAGTTGCAATATCCTTGAAACAATGGAGGGAAGCAGATGTTGCTCAAGTGATTGGGTTCCCTCCTACCATGTGGGAGGTTCGCGGTTCGGTTCCTGGTACTTCCTAAAGAAAACAGAGAGCTGGCGCGACAGGCAGGCATGGCAAGCTGATACAACAAGATGATGCAACAAGAGACACAAGAAGAAAAGCATAATGAGAGACACAGCAAAGCAGGAAATAGAGATGGCTCAAGCAATTAGGTGCCTCCCCCCCGCATGAGAGGTCCTGGGTTCAGTTCCCAGTGCCTCCTAAAGAAACAAAGAAGATGAACAGACACAGCAAGTGCAAACAATGAGGGGGTAGGGAGAAATAAATAAATAAAATAAATCTTTAAAAAGAAAGAAAGAAAGAATGGAGGAGGAGACTGCCCATCTGCAGTGAAGATTCATGAATAGAGCACTCCATGCTGCGGTGCCGGTGACCATCCTCCACTGGCAGTGCAAGCCACCTCAGGAGCTATTGTGTGGCTGGAGTTGGAAGCTCTATTTCCCAAAAATGGGGGAGGCCAAGACAGTTGGCCACTGACTCAGCTACTGATTAGTAAATTCGGCTGGCTAAAGTATAATCCTAAGAACTGCTAAAGTTTGAACCTGACCAAATCAGAAAGAGGTCACTAGCCACAATTCTAACTCCATTCCTGGCATGAGGGGAAACAGAGCTGATTGAAAATCACAGTGATGGTAGGGACTGTCTTCTTTCCACTCAGATCAAATTGTAACCCTAGCCTAGGCCCCAGCCCCACCTCCAGCAAGGAAGAAGCTGAGGGGGATCTGCACCAGTCTGTCTGGGTAACTGCAGGCACTTTTGGCTGGCACAGACTGAGTAGTAGGACACCTGGGGCTCCAACCTTATACCCCAATAGGTTAGGAGAGGGGCTGTGTTTCCTCAGCCTCTCCAGGCAACTGCAGGTGCATTTGGCCCACACAGATTAGATTGTTAGGCACACTGGAGGGTCCATTCCCACCCCTGGCAGGGGAGTAGGGGGACCAGTGCTACATCAGTCTACCTAGACAACTACAGTCATTTTAGACCTGCATGGCATAGATTGCTGCCCACACCTGCAGCTCCATCCCCGCTTCAGGCAGGGGAGGAAGGGGCATGAAGCTCCATCAGACTCTTCAGGCAACTACAGATGGTCTTGGCCTGCATAACTTGGATTATTACACATGGCTGTGGCTATATCCCTACTTCTGGCAGAGGAGGAAGGTGGGAGAAGCTTCACTGGTCCCTGGGACAATGAGGACAGCTTCAGCCTCCACAGCTTACAGCACCAACTACATCCTCAGCTCCTACTACACAACCAGCAAGGGAGAAAAGACAAGAAAGCCCTAAACTAAAGAGAGAAACTGCACCCAAAATAAATATGTCTAGTAAGCTAGATGCCAAGGAAACAAAAAAATCAGTGGGGCTCCCGTTTACCATATGGGAGGCCCGGGGTTTGGTTCCCGGGGCCTCCTGGTGGGGGCAGGCCCGCCCACACGGCGGGGCACGGTTGGCTGACCCAGCGAGTGCAAGCAGCAAGGGGGGGATAAATGAATAAATAAAAAAATTTTAAAAAATCTTTAAAAAAAAAAAAAAAATTAAAATCCATGCCAAGAAACAGGAAGATATGGCCCAGTCAAAAGAACAAGATAAGCCTCCAGGATGACATAAAGGAGAAGAGGCAACTAATCATAGATGTTCAAACAAATCTCTTAATAAATTCAATCAGATGTCTAAAGAGATTAAGTATATGAAGAAAACACTGGGTGAGCACAAAGAAGAATTTGAAAGCATACATAGAAAAATAGCAGATCTGATGGGAATAAAAGGCACAATAAATGAAATTAAAAATACACTGGAGGTATATAACAGCAGATTTGAGGAGGAAGAAGAAAGGATCAATGAGCTTGAATTACTAGGCTCTGGAAGTGAACATACAAAAGAACAGATGAAGAAAAGAATGGAAAAAATTGAACAGGGTCTCAGGGAACTAAATGACAATAAGAGATATGCAGATATATGTGTCATGGGTGATCCAGAAGGAAAAGAGAAGGGAAAAGGGGCAGAAGGAATATTTGAAGAAATAATGGTAGAAAATTTCCTAATCATATTGAAGGACATAGATATCCATGTCCAAGAAGCTCAACATACTCCCATTTGAACTGAATAGATCAACTCCAAGACACAAAATAACTAGAATGTCAAATACCAAAAACAAAGAGAGAATTCTGAAAGCAGCAAGAGAAAAGCAAGGCATACCCAATAAGATTAAGTACCATTTCTAATCAGAAACCATGGAAGCAAGAATGCAGTAGTATGATATATTTAAGATACTGCAAGAGAAAAACTTCCAGCCAAGAATCTTATATCCAGCAAGATTGTCTTTCAAAAATGAGGACAAGTTTAGAATATTCACAGATAAACAAAAACTTGAGAGCATTTGTAACCAAGAGACAGGCTTTGCAGGAAATAGTAAAGGGAGTGCTACAGCCTGAAAAGAAAAGACAGGAGAGAGAGGCTTGGAAGAGAGTCTAGAAATGTAGATTATATCAGGAAAAGTAACTAAAAGTGTAATAAGAGCCATGAAAATAAAATATGACAGATAAAACCCAAAGGTCAAAATGGGTGAAATAAGAACTGCTTTTACAAAAATAACTTTGAATGTTAATGGATTAAACACACCAATCAAAAGACACAGACTGGTGGAATTGATAAGAAAATATGAGCCATCTATATGCTGTCTACAACAGACTCACCTTAGACCCAAGGATACCAATAGATTGAAAGTGAAAGGATGGGAAAAGATATTCTGTGCATGCAGTAACCAATAAGAAGTTAATCAAGAAGATTAACAAAATCTACAGACCCTTAGCTAGATGGACAAAGAAAAAAAGAGAGAATATGCAAATAAATAAAATCAAAAATGAAAACAGGGACATTACTACTGACCCCACAGAAATAAAAGGGATCATAAGAGGATACTATGAACAACTGTACGTCAAAAAACTAAACAATGTGGATGAAATGGAAAAATTCCTTGGAACGTACAAACAACCTACACTGACCCTAGAAAAATTAGAAGACCTCAACAAACTAATCATAAGGAAAGAGATTGAAAGTCATCAAACAACTCCCCAAAATGAAAAATCAGGACCAGATGATTTCACAGTTGAGTTCTTTTTTTGTTTTTGTTTTTGTTTAAAGATTTTATTTATTTATTCATTTATCCCCCCCTTGCTGCTTGTGCTCGCTGGGTCAGCTAACCACACCGTGCGGGCGGGCTTGCCTTCACCAGGAGGCCCTGGGAACCGAACCCGGGGCCTCCCATATGGTAAACGGGAGCCCTACTGATTGAGCCACAGCCGCTTCCCACACAGTTGAGTTCTACCAAGCATTCAAACAAACTTTAATACCACTCTTACTGAAGCTCTTCCAAAAAAATGGACAAGAAGGAATGCCACCAAACTCATTCTATGAAGCCAATATCACCCTAATACCAAAGCCAGATAAAGATATTATGAAAAAAGAAAATTAAGGATCCATTTCTCTAATGAATACAGATGCAAAAATCCTCAACAAAGTACTTGTTAATCAAATCCAACAACACATTAAAAGAATTATTCATCATGATCAAGAGGATTTTATACCAGGCATGCAAGAGTGGCTCAACACAAGAAAATCAAACAGCATAATATACCACATTAATAAATCAAAGAAGAAAAATTACATGATCCTATCGATTGACACAGAAAAGGCATTTGACAAAATATAACATCCTTTCTTGAGGAAAATACTACAAAAGATAGGAATTGAAGGAAACTTTCTCAACATGATAAAGACCATATATGAAAAACCCACAGCTAACAATGTACTCAGTGGTGAAGAACGGAAAGCTTTCCTGTTGAGATCAGGAAGAAGACAAGGATGCCCACATCACCACTATTGTTCAATATAGTGCTAGAGGTTCTAACTAGAGCAATCAGGCAAGAAAAAGAAATAAAAGGCACCCAAATCAGAAAGAGAAAGTAAAATTTTCACTATTCTCAGATGATATGATCCTATACCTAGAAAGTCCCGAAAAATCTACAACAAAGCTGCTAAAACTAATAAACAATTTCAGTAGAATGTCAGAATACATGATCAATACACAAAAATCAGTGGTATTTCTATACACTAATGATGCACAATATGAGAAGCAAGTCAGGAAAAATATTCCATTTACAATAGCAATTAAAAGAATCAAATATTTAGGAATAAACTTAACCAAGGAGGTGTATTCAGAAAACTACAATATATTGCTAAAAGAAATCAAAAAAGAACTAAATAATTAGAAAAACATTCCATGCTCATGGATTGGAAGACTAAATATCATTGAGTTGTCAATTCTACCCAAATTGATATACAGATTCAATGCAATCCTAATAAAAATTCCACCAGAATTTTTTAAACAAATAGAAAACACAATTATCAAATTTATTTGGAAGGGTAAGGGCCCCAAATAGCCAAAAAATACCTTAAAAAGGAAAGCCAAAGTTGGAGGACTCTCACTTCCAGACTTTAAATCATATTACCTAGCAATAGTGGTAAAAACAGCATGGTGCTGGCATAAAGATAGACACATAGAACAGTGGAACCGAATTAATGGTTCAGAAACAGACCCTCACATCTATGGTCAAATGACTTTTGACTAGCCTGTCAAACCCACCCAGCTGGGGCAGAACAGTCTATTCAACAAATGGTGCTGAGCGAACTGGATATCCATATCAGAAAGAAAGAAAGAGGACCCCTATCGCACACTTTATACAAAAACTAAAAATGGATCAAAGACCTAAATATAAAAGCTAGAACCATAAAACTCCTAGAAGAAAATGTAGGAAAACATCTTCAAGACCTGGTGGTAGGTGGTGGATTCTTAAACCTTACAACAAAAGCACACGCAATGAAAGAAAAAATGAATAAATGATTGGGACCTCCTCAGACTTAAACACTTTTGTGATTCAAAGGACTTCAGTAAGAAGGTGAAAAGGCAGTCCACTCAAAGGGAGAAAATATTTGGAAACCACATATCTGATAATGGTTTGATTTCCATTCTGTATAAAGAGATCATACAACCCAACAATAAAGGAGCAAGCAATCCAATTTAAATAGGCCAAAAGACTTAAATAGACATTTCTCCAAAGAGGAAATACAGATAGCCAAAATGCACATGAAAAAATGTTCCATATCACTAGCTATTAGGGAAATGCAAATCAAAACGACAATGAGATACAGTGAATGGCATTTATTCACTGAGACCACATTGAATGGCCATTATTTAAAAAAGTAAATAAATAAAAAATAAGTGCTAGAGGGGATGTGGAGAAATAGGAACACTCCTTCACGGTTGGTGGGATTGTACAATGGTGCAGCCTCTGTGGGAGACAGTTTGGTAGTTCCTCAGGAATCTAAATATAGAACTACCATATGATCCAGCAATTCCTCTACTAGGAACATATCCAGAAGAACTGAAAACTGTGATGCGAACAGACATTTGCACACCAATGTTCATAGCAGCATTATTCACAATTGCCAAACGATGGAAACAACACAAGTGCCCATCAACCAATGAATGGATAAACAAAATGTGGTGTGTGTGTGTGTGTGTGTATATATATATATGTATATATATATATACATATATAGAATACTATGCCGCAGTAAGAAGAAATGAAATTGGGACATATATGATAACATGGATGAATCCTGAAGACATTATGCTAAGCGAAATAAACCATACACAAAAGGACAAATATTGCATGGTCTCACAATATGAACTAAATACAAAGAATAAATGCATGGAGTTAAAACCTAGAGTATAAGTTATTATGAGATAAGAAGAGGCCTGCAAAAGAATACTAATGCTTAATGTATGTAGAAGTTTTAATTAACTTGACTGTAAAAGTGTGGCTATGGATAGAGTTGATGGTAATGCATTATAGTGAGTAGCAGCTGGTTTATAAATGGGATTGTGGCTGAAAAGGGTAGTCCAGGGATGTAAATGTCAATTGAAAGAAAGCTAGAGAATAATCTAGGGACTGAATAACACAGTAAACACAGAGGTGGATGAGAATTCTTGCATTTGTACTATTTACAAATGCAAGAATGTCCTTCTGTGAACTAGAATGGGTGTACGTCACTGTAGCAGGGTGGTGGGAATGTGGAGAAGCATGGAAAAAATACAGTGAATGTAACCTATGGACTATAGTTAACAGCAATACTGTAATATTCTTGCATTAATGCCAAAGATGTACTATGTTAAAAAAAAAAATAGGGTGGTATGGAGAAAAAAGATGTAAATTTACGCTATGGACCGTGGTTAGTGGTAATAGTCTGATATTATCTTGTGATCTGTAACAAATGTTCCACAACGATGTGGTGTGTTGGTGAAGGGATGTTGTATGACAATTCTACACAAGTACATGATTATTTTATAAGTTCACAGCTTCTGTAATAAAAATATTTTTTAAAGTACTGTTAAACACGCGCGCGCGCACACACACACACACACAAAAAAAAAAAAAAACACCTGAGAGCCTGATTTAATTGTTCTAGACAGAGTGAGGCTCAGAAATGGAGGTAGGGAGAAAATAATAATAAAATAAAATTCCCAGAATGGTCACCTGAATGTATAATTCACCAGAAAAGTTTCCTTGTTTCTAAATACACTAAAACCAAAAGGCTGATACAGCTAGACCAAAAAATAAATAAATAATAGAAATAAGTAAGTAAACTAGCTCTTTAACAGTTCTTATCATCAGAGGCTATAGTTTTTGTAAAATTGTCAGAAATTGTAATATATTCATAATTCTTTCTTATTTCAAATTGTGCTTGTTTGCCCCTAATGAGCTGCACTACTTTCAACTTAAATCATAGAAATGCTAACTCAGAAGGAGGGAATGTTCTTTTAGCATTAGATATTTCTCTTTTAAGTAAAAGCAGGCAGTGGGCACTTGGGGTTTTTTAGGGAGCAGGCAGGTAATAGATGTCAATTCTAGTTAGACCACATAGCTTTTCTAAGCCTCGATTTCTTATCTGTAAAATGAGAGCCTTAGAAAAGATGATCACAGAAATCCAAGCCCGTAACATCCTTTGATTTTTTTTTTTATTTAGTCACCAACGGCAAGCATTTATATACTTGATTTGAACAAATTACCCTGGATTTCCTTGAAGGCACCCTTACATTTTGCATTACACATGTCCTACAATAGATGCTCAGTGTCGTGGGATTCCAGTCCCCGGTGCAACCTGGACCGATGCACCCCCTGCTCATTCCGCAGTGTCGGCTGCCCCCTGCAGGCGCTCCCCGGAACTGACTCTCCACCTGCTACTAAGGCTTGTGGTCGAGCGCGTCTCCTTGGAAACGCAGATTCACTCTTTTCTTCCCTTAGCTCCATTTCAATGTCTCCCCACCATCCTTTCACTGGGCACGGGAAGGACTAGGACAGAGCATAAGTGCCTATTTCATTAGAGGAGAGACAAAAGCCAATTTAAGACAGCCCCAGAAGAGAAGGGCCCTCAGGGTTGGGAGAGGGAAGGAAAAGAGGCAAGTCTTCGGGCTCTGGACTAAGACTGTGAAAGGGGAGCATTGTTTATTTATCGCGTCTCATCCCCTAGCTGCATTGTGCACGTGCTTCCGACACATAACTTTTCAGAATCATGAGATTTTCCACGGCAGAATATATGTCATCTATTATCTTGCTACCATTATAGAGTACATTTTGACCAGGAGGCTTTTATCCCTTTTTATGTGTTAGTAAATGAATGTTCAGTGTTTCTCTATAGAAAAGTTAAACCATCCTCAATAGAGTATTATCTTTTCATTCTCTCTCACCCAAAGCATAAGAAATTACTGTAATTTACCATGGTGCAAAGGTCATAAAAGTGGGCAGAAGTCATCTTTCATACCTAAGCACATTTCTGGAAAAGCTTTTGCTGCCAACAGTACTAATTATTACTGTATTTGTATCTAATTGATCTTGTGAGCATACATGTGGTCACTTAAATACTATTTGATTCTGTTGATAATAGATCAGTAGGGCATGTTTTCATTTTGCTCTCAAATGCTTTCAAATTTGTTGCTGCCTTCAATCGTGGGCAATTATCCTTTCCATTCAGAATCTGTGAAGTTAATGGTTCTTCACATTTCCTGGAAAACCTTTTTTCCCACTTTTTGTTCAGATGAATGAGTAGTTATTTTCTCTAAGTATTAGTTCTAGAATTGTTGCATTTCTACAGCTAAAGCTGATATAAAACATAGCCACTGCACATGTATTCGTGTGTTTTGCAGCATATCAAAATTGTATTTTAAATGCCTTTTCCAGTGGTCACTTCCAGTCTTTTCATTCCTTAATTGTAAAGAGCTGTGGAGAGCCAGGTGTGTGTTGATAACGCGGGGAGGGTGGATTCAGGAGAGGGGTTTGTCCTTAGGGGCTGCCTGCTTTTCCTTGAGAGTCACAGAATAAAGGGTGCAAGTTCAGAAGAGGAAAGCTGCTCTACTTGCCTTGGCTCTTGAGTTCCCTTCCTCCCCATTGACAAGGGCACTAACTTACCCGGCAGGGAAAATGGAATCTACAGGCTGCATACACAGCAGCATCTAACCAGGTCCAGAGGCCACACTCACGCTCTGCCACACTCATACTCTGCCACACTCATGGGAACATTCTTAAATGTGCATTACTCACTGCCACACACACAGACCCTGGCTCACTGTGGCAGAAGTTTAGAAAACTAGAGATGAACTTGGTTCTGTATTCTTAGGCATGAGCTCCATTCCAACATCTAGCTTTGGACTGGGTGATTGGCAAAATTATTCTCGGTTTCCTTTTAGAGTCTAAACCATTCCTTGTCCCCGCGTGGAATTGTTCTTTCCCCACCCCCACCCCCTGAGATGGCTCCCTCATCTGTCTACTCATTGTCTGCTTCCTGTATCCGCTCATTGTCTCTGCTCGTTGTCTCTGCTCAGCTTCTTTAGGAGGCACCGGGAACATCCCATGTGGGAAGTGGGTGCCTAACCACTTTAGCCACATCCGCTCCCTGCTCGTTGTGTCAGCTCGTTGCGTCAGTTAGGTTTATCAGCTTGTTGCATCTGCTCGTCTTCTTAAGAGGCACTGGGAACTGAACCCGGGAACTCCCATTTGGGAGGTGAGCACCCAACTGCTTGAGCCACATACGCTCCTGGAATTGTTACTTTTAATTAAACTCATTTTGAGATCATTGTAGGTTCACATGCAGTTGTAAGAAACAATATAGACAGATTCCATGTACTCTTTATCCAGTTTCCCCTCAATGGTAACATCTACACTGAATGTCACGAGCAGCATATTGTCATTGATTCAGTCAAGATACAGAACTTTTCCATCACCCCCAAGGGTCCCTCAGTTTGCACTTTTATAGCCACATTGACTTTCCTCCCACTTTCAATCCCTCCTTAACACTTCGCAACTACTAACCTGTTTCCTGTTTCTACAATAGTGTCATTTCAATTATTTTATATAAATGGAATCATACAGTATGTAACTTTTGGGGATTGGCTTTCTTCATTCTCTGGAGATTTATCCAGGTTGTTACTGAGTTGTATTCCATGGTATGGGTGTAGCACAGTTTATTTAACCAGTCACCTTAAAGGACATCTAAGTTGTTCAGTTTGGGGCTATTATGAATAAAGCCGCTATGACTGTTACTTAAAGGTTTGCGAATGAACAAAAATCTTCATTTCCCTAAGACAAATTCCCAGGAGTGCATACAGTAGTTGCATATTTAGATTTTTAAGAAACTATCAAACTGCTTTACACAGTGGCTGTACATTTTACATTCCCTGAATCCTAACCAACATCCGTTCTCACTTTTTTAGTTTAGCAGTTCTGACAGGTGTGTAGTATTAACTCGTTGTAGAATTAACTTGCATCTCCCCAATGTGTAATGATGTCGAATATCTTTTTGCGTGTCTATATTTGCCTTCTGTAAATCCTATTTAGTGAAATGTTTCTTCATGTCTCTTGCCCATTTGCTAATTGGATTATTGGGTTTTTTACTGTTGGGTTTTGTTTGTTTGTTTCTAAGATTTATTTATTTATTTCTTCCCACCCCCTCATCTTTTGTACTTGCTGTGTCTGTTCTTCATCTTTGTTTCTTTCGGAGGCACCAGGAACCGAACCCAGGACCTCTGACATGGGAGGGAGCTGCCTAATCGCTTGAGCCACCTCCATTCCTTGCTTTGTTGTGTCTCTCATTATGTTTTTCTTCTTGTGTCTCTTGTTTTGTCATCTTGTTGCATCAGCTTGCCACGCCTGCCCACCATGCCAGCTCGCTGTCTTCTTTAGGAGGCACTGGGAACCAAACCAGGGACCTCCCATGTGTTAGGTGGGAGCCCAATCGTTTGAGCCACATCCACTTCCCCACTGTTGGGTTTTGATGGTACTTTATATATACTAGATACTAGTCCTTTGTCAGATGTGTGATTTTCAAATATTTCCTCATGTCTGTAGCTCATCTTTTTATCCTCTACATAGGGTCACAGAGCAAAATTTCTCAATTTTTATTAAGTCCCACTTATCAAGTTTTCCTCTCACAGGTCATTCTTTTGGTGTCGATTCTAAGAATTCTTTGCCTAGCTTAGAATCCCAATGATTTTCTCCAATTTTTTTCCAAATGTTTATACTTTTATGTTTTGCATTTAGGTCTCAATCCATTTTGAGTTAATTTTTGTAAAAGATATGAGACTTAGATCAAAGTTCATTTTTTTGTCTATGGCTGTTCAGTTGCTCCAGCACCATTTGTTGAAAAGGTTGTCTTTCCTCCATTAAATTGCTCTTGAACCTTTATCAAAAATTAGTTGGGCATATTTGTGTGGGTCTATTTCTGGGTACCCCATTCTCTTCCATTGATCTTCATGTCTGTCCTTTTGCCAGTTCCACACAGGATTGATTACTGTATCAATTTAATAAAGCTTGAACTTGGGTAGACTGATTCCTCCCACTTTATTCTTCTTTTTCAAAATGCTTTAGCTATTCTAAGTCCTTTGCCTTTCCATGTAAATTTTAGAATAATATTGCCTATATCTACAAAAATCTTGCTGGAATTTTGATAGGAATTGTATTTAACCTGAATATCAATTTGTTAAGAATTCCAATCCATGAACACAGTATAAATCTCCATTTATTTGGATCTCTGATTTCTTTCCTCAGCATTGTGTAGTTTTCAACAAACAAATAATTATGTTATCTGAAAAGAGGAGCAGTTTTATTTCCTCCTTTCCAATTTCTATGCTTCTATGAATTTTTGTGGAATCACTATTAGGTAATACTTTGAGAACCAGGGGGAAAAGCTACCAGGAAAAAAGTAAATATTATCTCAGTTTTCCAAAGAGAATTCTAAAAATTGCAAATGGTCAATCTAATGTGAGTCCTTGGAAAAACTCTAGAATGCATTTTATTTTTATAGGAGGTACCGGGGCTTGAACCTGGGACCTCATACACGGAAAGCAGGTGTTCAACCACTAAGCTACACACACTCTCTAGAATGCATTTTTAAACAGATGGTTTGTGATGATTTAGGAAACAGGGAGCCAGAATAGGTTAACTACTAAGGAGTCATACAGCACTGCCCATATTTCCCCTTTCGAGGTGATGGAGGCAGATATATCTGAGGAATGTACCTGGATTTATGACAGCATTTGAAACAGTGGATCACAATAGACTTGCAGAAAAAAATTGAAAAAAACAAAGAAACATGGGCTAAGTAATAGAGACATATGTGGTTGGGTGAACAGCCTTACAGCAAGACTGTCTTATTGGTGGACCGAGGCAACCTAGAAAATTACTAACTCCCCCAATCCAATCAATAATTGTATCGATTATTAAGAAAATAGATGACATGCTTAAGGGAAAGTTCAAGGTGATTAAGACTACAGATGGTAGACTTACCTTTTCAATTCTGAGTTTATAAACTTGCTCAGCCTCAGTATCCTCTTCTGTAAAAATGGGGATAATGATACCTAAAAGACTTGGATTGGTAAAACATTGTAGGTAAAGCAATTCAATGTATAGGGCCTTGTAGCACTCACTAATTTTTGGTTTTGTTAATTTTGCTGTTACTACATTTACTGGTGGTACACAACTAGCTGATACATTGCATATATTGGATGAGGAAGACAAGATTTAACAGGAGAAAATTTAACAGAACAAGAAGGGACAAAAATTGGAATGACATCATTTGATATGAAGACCTAACATGTCCAAAGTGAGCTTAGCAGAAATTAATAGCATAATATTGGGAAACAAACAAACAACAACAACAAAGTGCTTTCTCAGGCTGCATTTACAGCAGCTCTTTCTACAGAAGTCAGATGACAATGGCCCTTCCATATTTCACACTGGTCAGACCACAGTTAAAGTACTCAGTTTGGTTCTGGGCCCTGCATTGTTATTGTGAAAGAGAAATTAACATATTGGACCAATGGTAGAAAACAGTCATTAAGGTTGTGGAGAGATGGAAATCTTGACAAAAAAGGAACAGATAAAGGAAAGCTGTCTCCCTGGAGATGGGAAGGGTTAGAAAGGGGACTTGATAGGTATTTTCGAATGAAATGAACGTATTACGTGGAAGAGATGTCTTTTAGGTGACCTTTTGGCATGGTAGCAGTGAGTTTAGACACAGAGCATTTGACAATGGGGATTAGAAGAATCCTGAAAAAGGATCATTCAGGAGTCTGACTTCAGATGCTTTCTTTTTCTTCCTAAAGTAAAGTCAGAACATGAAGCCCTTAGTGAAAAACCTATCAAAATACTTTTACACTGCCTTTAACTGCTCCAATTTGTCAACGCCAACTTACATCTAAGTACGTCTGCTCTGCCCTGACACTTGAAAATGGAAAAAAACACCCTGCATTCCGCTCAAAGCAGCATCGAGGTTACTCCTCTCCTAAGAACGACCATGTGGGCTCTTTACTAACTAGTACATTTGAGCTGTCATTACATCTTTCTTAGTGAAGAAATTATTTCTTTTCTTGTTCAAGAAGGGACAGTATCGTCAATGGTCTTTCAGCAATCTAACTGTTTATGGAATTACTTTTTGGATCATGTCAATGCATTTTATCCTTAATAATACTAAATCGAGTTTTTAATTCTGATACTGCCTTTGCAATTACTGTAGCAGTAAAACTAGACTCTGATTCATTACTATACTTTCCATCAATAAATAGAAGTATTGTTTTTCTGTTTTGAACCATAGCAACAATAGTCACTCCCTAAAATGCGACTATACTATTTAATATCCTTAAAACTTGTCGTAAGTAATCAAGAGTTCTTCCTCAAGGAAAGATAAATAAATAAATAAATAAATAAATAAATAAATAAATAAATAAATAAA